>JANFCV010000010.1:6000000-6548380 GCA_024500475.1 Phthorimaea operculella | reverse complement strand
AAGACACGTGGTACCTTCCAGTTGAATCCCTAGAGTGTGATTCCTGAAATATTTCTTCGCATTTCTTCTTCTGGACTCATGATCTTGCGTGGTTGAATTGATTCTAACTCCCAAAACCTCTGAGTTAAATCTTCTAACTTTCTATCAGCACTAGCTGAAATTAGTATAGAGTTTGGTAGGTTGTTGATTGGTTCTTGAATATTTAATTCTCCCATTACAAGATAACCTAATGTTGACTGAACAGCAACAAGTTCAGTGTGAGGAATGTTTATTTTGTTTGATAACAACAAATGTGGGAACAATCCATCCAATAATGCAATTTATATCGCCAGGAATGTGGAAATGTTGATCTGCTAGCTGCAGCCCTTTCAAGACTGGGGAATGTCATTAGTGAATAATTTGTATGGTGTAACTCACCTGTAAGTTCCTCTACTACAGAAGCTCCTACTGTGTATTTATCTTTATCATGCACTGAGGAAAACGTTAATGACACACGACTATCACTTTTAACACAGAGTTCCTATCCATGCACATTTGATACTACTTTTCCATTTTAAGTCCGATTGTCACACAGTTCTTTAGTTACCAAGTTCATTCGTTTGATCCAGAGTCCAGCATTACGCGTATCTGTTCTTGTTTATTAGTTTTATTTGTTACCAAACACGAGCAGTGGGTTGAATCTGCGTAACAAAAATTTCGTTTTGTTTTGGTTTGAGGTTAGTGAAACGTCAAACCCAGCGGCGCAATATTCGCGGGTATGTTCCTGGGTGCCATCTGGTTGCAAAATTGCCGATTCCTGTTGTTGTTTCTCGTTTCCACTTAGGTAATTAGAACGAGACTTGTCGATTGAACCGTGATCCACATTATTTTCGTCTACAAATTGCGAAACGTCAAAATCATAGTCAATTTCGTTCAGAAATTCCGACGCGTTTACATGAAGAACGTTTGCGGGGCCAGCTGCTTGCTGTGAAGTGAAACCTTTTTATTATTGAAGTTCTTGTTCAAGTTGAACTTGAAGCAAGCGCATTATAGCTTAAATGTATCAATGTGTGATGCATTTTGTTGCATCTAGCACAGGAGCTACTACTTCTACAGTTCCGGAGGCTGTGAAATCCAAGACAATTAGTGCAAAAGGCATTTTTTGTTACTATATCAAATCGAGCTTCTGGACTCAGCGCAAGAAACTGTTGGCAGCGATACAATGGATGCGCTTCTTCTGCTTTGCAAACTACACACCTTTGACCAGTTATCAGCATTTGTTACTAAAGCATAGGTGTGTTTTGGCTGTTTGTTAACAACTCTAGAGGACGAGGCAGTTGATGGCAATGGAGTACTGTGTAATTGAATATGACAAGCAACTTTTCTTTGCTCCTTGACAAATTCTTGCAAAGATTTAAATGTGGGGATTTCTCTTTACCAAAGCGTTGTTCAAAAAGAGTAACTGTTTCTTTATCTAATTTATTCAAGGCTATATGCAGCAACATATAATCTGATAAATCAGTAATTTCGGATTGCTTTAAAGCTGTGACTGAAGCACAAAATTGCTCAAAAACAATTCTAAGTTTTGAGCAGATGGAGTTGTTAGCGCTTTAAAGTTCAATACTTTGTCAAAATATTGTGAGGCTAACAGACGAGGGTCTTGATATTTCTCAACAAGCAAATTCCAAATAATTTTATAATTGGAAGCTACAGGCAAGACTCCAGCTGTAATACTGAGAGCCGAACCAGAAAGTTTTGAAATCAAATATTGAATGCGCTCCGCATCTGTTAGACTCCCATTCTCATGAATCATTTCTTTGAAGTTTTGGAAGAACAACGGCCAGGTGCTAGGATCACCATTGAATGAAACTAGTTCCAAAACAGGCAACTTATGTTTAGGTTTAATAAATTCAGGTTTTTTCTCTGGTTTGGACATCATTTCAGCGGTGGCTTTAATATGACAGTACAACTCATCAAATGTCTCTAGAGCTTTGAAGTTTGGAACATAGTCTACAGGATCCTCCTCAACTTTGGCATTATTTAACTGTTCTAATACCTGAATGTAATCATCGCGTGTTTTATCAATCGTTAGCAATCTTATTTTGAATGTAATTGCGGCGGTAGGGTCCGTTTTAGCCTTTTGGCTCAAATCATACAGATTTTGTACCAAAGAAAATAAACTAGTTTGTTTACTTTCAAGAACTGTTATTACAGAATTAGACATTTTGGATAATTTACGTGAGACGCTAAACTAATGACACAGAATTAGTATTTAGTTAGCGAGCGTTTATATTTCAATGCGTTGCGTTCTTGGGTTGCGTTGCGTAATTGCGGCGTGCGTTAGCGTGTTTGAATTTTTTGGACAAACTGGCGGATAGCGTGGGCGTGCGATATTATTTTCAATTTATATCCAATAGCGATATGTTTTTGAACACAAGGATGAATTTTAGCGAGAAGACATGCGACAAACGTAATATTTGTAAGTATTTAAGCGAATATTTGTAAGTGTAGCTGTGTACGAGTAAAAATACGCGAAACGACAAGTAATTTAAAAAAAACTTTATTTTAATTCAAACAAAGATTTTTAGACTAAAACTAAGACGAGTTACCAAGACGATGGTTGGAGTGAAGTAATCGAATTTTCTACGTGTTTGCTGTTATTTATACCGCTGCTTCACCATATGTTCCTTTGTTCTGAATGTTTTGTCTTTCAAAAGCTAATGGGTCTTTCATGAGACGATATCAGCACACTTTCCTGTAAATGTTTCTTTTCATGCTTGGTGGTCCAGGGTGTAATAAAAATATGACCCGTTCCATTGTTCATTGTCTGCTTTGGAATGTCGCCTTCCTCAGGTTCATATCTATGAATTATATTTTTAGTATCTGGTGGGTTAGGGCTTGGTTGACTGTCCCTTAGTTTTGGAGTCCATGGTTTCGAACGAACCTTGGATCGTAAAAATTCATAAATGATAATAACTGCAATACTTATGACAAGGAGTGTTATTAGACCATACTGAATATAGTTATGTTTTTCTTGTGTTTGAAGGCCTCCTATTTGTTTTAACTGCTTTAATGTTGAAGTTATCTTGTTAGGATCATAGGTAAGGTCTATTTCAGCAATTTCTTTCGTCTGGTTGATTTCAAGACTTGTTATAATAATTTCCTCCTTAGATTCTTGAGTCTGAAAGCGTTTTATTCCTCTAACGTGAGCTCGCAGTTATCCCTGTTGAGTACATAAGGTCCTTTTACCCACGATGTTTCTTCTCGTTTACCGCATTTTATCTTAACTCTGTAGTCTTGTTGAGGTACATGTAAATAGCTTTTGATGATATTTCTTGGATTTCTTCTTCTGGGCATTTGATGGGAACGGTTTGGCATTGTTCAGTGGTTTTCTTGACAAAAAGTTGGTTTCACAGGTGTTTTTTGTAGAAAGGTTCTATACAACTCCTTTAGTTCAAAGCAATCGGCTAATTCGTACGTTTCTTCATCGTCATATGCTATAGTTACTTGCGCATTATAGATAGGAACAGGTAGATATTTTGGATCACAACAATTTTCTGTCTCTATAATATTTTGCCTTAACTAAAGGTATTTCTATAATAAAGTACATATTATCAATTATTCTACTGTTTACATTGATAAGAGGTTCAATATCATTAATATTAAATGAGATAATTACATCTTTTGAAATATAATTAAGATCTTGTAGCAAATGACTATTTATTATACTGTAATGATACATATGATGTTCGGCAAAAGTTATTGCTGTAGATAATCGGCTACATCCTGAAGAGACTGAGCTTGTAACAAGATGTCCATGGCTACTTTAGTTTGCTCATATTTGTTTGCAACTTTTACACTTTGTCTATCAAGAATATTTTGAACATTTATTATTTTCTTAATTTGAGCATTATATTCCTCTAAAGAATTGTCAGTTACAGAAATCTGTTTGTTATAAGCAACTTTCAATGTTTCTAAGTCTTTTTGAATTTTGTTTAAATCATCTTGATCTAATTACCTGTGATAGCTTTAATTACAGAGCCAAGACCATTAATTAAACCTCTCTTAAATCTAGTTTGAGTATTCAAGTGATTACATATTTCGCTTATATGATCTAATATTACACTTATTCTATGATAAATATGTTTTGCCTCTCCTATATATGGATTAGACACAGACACAACGCGGTCAACAGTATCCTTTAATTTATCTCTATGTTCAAAAATAGGTTTGATATCTAATTGATGTATGATACTCCACTTTCCTTCCATAATCCTAGAGGATTTCATTTCAACTAGAATCACATGTTCGTTAGGATTTAGCTGTCTGAACTTGTAACTGAGGACACTGAGGAGTCTGTAACAAAAAGTTCCTCCATGTGATAAGTCCGTCCATTATTAAGTTTATATTTGTTATTTGGTTCGCATGCCTCGACCCTATATGGTCCCAAAACCTAGAGTTGGTCTTGTGTCTTTCAGCCTTGCTGTTCTTAAGTATACTTTATCACCAACCTTAAAAGGTTCACGCGGTGAATGGCTCTATTGTATCTCTCATTACGTTGTTGCTTCTGATTACGTAACAAATTGTGTATTATCATTAAACTGTGTCACAAATTGTTTTTGTTGCAGTGTATAATTTTGAATAGCTACTCTTAAGTCGTCAAAGTTGAGTCGGGTTTTCTACCAAAATGTACTTCGAAGGGTGTTTTGTTAATTGAGCTGTGTGTTGTGTTATTGTAAGCATGTGTTATGAAGTGTATTTTCTGATTTTGGTCTAAATCTGAATCTCGCTGCAATCTAAATAATTCTTGAAGAGTACTGTGAAGTCTTTCAACGTCTGAGTTTGATTTATGATGCTGAGGCGATGTAGTGTGATTAACAATCTCATACGTTTGAAATAATTCTGAAACTACTTCACTACAAAATGATTGTTCGCCATCGTGCACAATTTTTCTGGGAGATCCTATCATTGCAAAGATTTCAGATAAAGTGTCGTAGACCTTACTTTTCTCTGTAGGCTTTACTATAGCGTATTTAGAAAATTTATCAATTATAGTGAGGTACCATTGCCTCTCCAGTGACATGAAATCTATGTGCCATTTGCATAGGCTCATGTGGAGTTTCCGTTTCAGTTGCTATTGTTACATTAGGGTGCCTATTATTTTTCTAATTGACACGGTTCACAATTGTTAACATACTTTTTTATTTGTTTTCATTTTTCCCAGTAGTATTTTCTCTAAGTTGTTTATACATACTTTCAATTCCAGGATGTCTATTATCTTTAAGGTGATATTCTTTGATTAGCGTAGCTGGTCTTCCTTTTCATGAATTTCTATGAGGTTTTTAGTGTATCTTTTCGGTTTGAGTTTTGAGTGATCAAAATACTTTCTGTAGACCTCTGATACTTTATAATAAAGTTCGTCATTAGGTATTATGAAAGCATAATTTTCATGATTAAGATATTCGAGCATAAACGCTTTTATGGTGTCTTCCTCTTCTCCTGGTGGGATGTAGAAATACAGGATTCCATTTTCTCGTTTCACGTTTTGTAAGGTGCCATTTCAAATATAACACGTCTTAAGCGCCTAGGTGGATATTCGTTGATAATAGGAATGCCTTCATCACTATCTTCCTGATTAGAGTGTACTGTGCCTTGAAGACTAACATGGTCATGTTCCGCTGAGGTAAAGCTCTTCTTGGAAACGGTCCCATTATATCTTCATCTTCTGATTCGGTAAGGGCTAAATCTTCCTCCAGGTTAACATCCATGGAGTCACTTTCAGTGTTATGAATTTCGATCGACTTAAAGCGTCTGCTACGTAGTTTTCTTCCTTTTACGTGTTCTATCTTGTAGTCATAATCCTGAAGTTTGAGCTTCCATCGAAGTCGCTGATTGGGTTCCTTTAACTTTGTTAACCAAGTTAATGCCTTGTGGTCTGTTCTTAAATGAATTTTCTACTGTATAGGGTATAAATCTGAATGTTACAGCCCATAGTATTCCAAGTAATTCTTTCTGTAGTGTTATATTTCTGTTCAGTGTTGCTTAGGACTCGCGATGCATAAGCGATAGGATGATTATCTTGACTTAAGACGGCACCTAATGCGATATCAGACGCATCTGTTGTCAAGACAAATATTTTATTGAAATCAGGAAGGTTAAGATTGGTGCGTTCGTAAGCGTTTACATGTATTAACGGCTTCGATATATTTGGGATTGTTGATGTCTATGACAGCATCTTTCTTTGTAGCATCGGTTAGAGGTTTAACTATTTTGCTGAGATTGGGAACAAATTTTCTGTAGTATCCGATAAGTCCTAGGAATGCTCTAACTTCTCGAAGAGTTTTCGTATTGGGAACTTCTGAATGGCCTCTATCTTTTTTGATTAGGTTTCAGTCCGTCTTTATTCAGCACGTGTCCAAGGAATTCTATCTCTTCTTCCATAAAGACACATTTATTCGAGTTGACCTTTAAGTTGGCTTTTCGTAACGCTTCAAAGACTTGTTGTAGTCTGTTAATGTGTTCTTGCTTTGTTTTAGAGACAATGATATCGTCAAGATAAACAAGACATATGTTCCTTGCGATTTCTTGTTTGAGCACATTATTCATCATTCTTTGAAAGGTTGCGGAGCGTTCTTCAATCCAAATGGCATTCTCAGAACTCAAAATGTCCATCGGGAGTGCTGAAAGCGGTTTTTCAATAGAATCTTTGTCCATCTTAATTTGATGATAGCCAGATGTTAGATCCAATGTAGTAAAGTATTTATTACCTTGAAGCTTTGAAAATAGTTCCTCAATGTTAGGTAGAATTTGTCTGATTTAGTTTTTTCTGTTTTCTGTAGTCGATTACCATTCTCCATTTTTGTTTTCCAGATTGGTCCATTTTTTTGGTACTAAGTGAACCGGTGATGCCCACGGTGATCGGAGGCTCTGATAATGTTTTCACTTAGCAGTTTGTCTATTTGTTCTAACTTCCTCTTGTTGAACTTGAGGTAGTCGAAACGGCCTCTGATAAATAGGATTGAAGTTAATACGATGTTGATGCTAGTCGTAGCACTATGTGAACGTCCTCTGTAAATAAGTCAGCATAAGTTTTACAAAGCTCTTGAATGTTTTCGTTATCATTCTCGGTCATGGAAGATAAGAATTTCTTTTTCTGGCATCGTTAATTTTCTTTCCTTTAAGTCTATTTTCGCACTAATCTGTTCTATCATATCGGTACCCATCAATATGTCGTACTTATCACTGAAGTTGTATACGGGAATTTCATTGGGCCATTGTCTTCACCGAAGTATCGACACCAGTATGGCGTTATAATGACTCCATTGTGTCTCGTAACTCCATGCGATGTTTTGACTGTGAAACGTTCCGGTTGCCAATACGGTGCGAAATATTTCCTGGTCACATTTTCTGTGATGAATGATCTTGGCTACCTGTATCTATTAGAACTTTTAATTTAGGATTGTCCGTCTCAAAGTAAGGAAGGAAGGATTTAACATGGTTAAACTCTATTACGTTTCTTTCTCGAGAGCTTGGCCTCTTGAAAATTTTCTGTTTGATAATTTTCTTCGTACGCCTCGTAGTCGTAGTCTTGGTAATTTTCAGGGTTTCATGATCATACTGCTCTTCGTCAGTTTCAGGGTGATAAAACACTTCCTCTGCTACAAAACCTCTTCCTATGTTTACTTGTCCGGGTCTCAATCTCGGTGCAGTGCGCATAGAAACATCTCCAGTATCTAACTTAGGTGGGTTATTATTGGGACATTCTGAGGTGGATTGCGATTACCGTTTTGCGGTTGTTGCCTCTGTTCTGTTGGAAGTACGGATGCACCGGCCTTGTGAATACGTTATTCGGATTCGGCGTCCAAGGGTTCCTATTATGATAAGGTACGTTTGGTCGGAAACTGTTGCGCATTAAACGTTGCTGCATTGACCTTGGTGTCATCGGGTAAGTGTGTCGTTGTTCTTGGGGTTGATAATTAGGTTTGTGTGGTTGTACGTTCTGTTGTATAGAAACTGATTAATAATACGAGGTGCTGTAAGATATTCGAAAACTTTTGTTTGATGTTATCGAATCGCCCTTCAGCTTCGCTGTAGTATTTTTGCGACGGTTTCATTAAAATTACAGTTACTGACGTACACTTGGTCATGATACGGTAAGCTATGTCTTAATGTGTTCTGAGCCGTATTTATGTAGGGTTCCATGACTTCGTCTACCAAAGGTTTGTTATTTAACCCGTACTTATCATGTAACTTACTTTAATAAAGAATATTTTTGTTTTAATTCAAATATGAATTCTTTAAAAGTCGTTTTTTTGTTTACATTTGCTAGTTCAATTAGAAGCGTGTTAAAGTCACGATTGTCTCCGCATTCAGATTTTAAAATCGCCTGTACATTGTCAAAATTGAACTGGTGATCTACCATCGAAATTACTGCCGCGCCCTACCCTGCAGTTTCGTCAACAGAAGCATCACGTTGTGAGGAGTATTGCCTCGTTACACTGCCTCGCGTTATTCAAATATGGATGGTATCAAGGCAGGCACAAAACCAAAGCGTTTTCTGGTCGAACACAGGGACAGTGACTGGCATCACAGGAGGAGGATTCAGAACCTGTTGTGGTGGTACCCAGTTGTTGCAAGGCGGCTGCGCCGCGTTGGTCAATGCCTCATCCATTTTACAAGGAGGAGGGTGAATTACTTCCTCACCGTCCGTCTTACTTTTAAATATGAACCTAGCGGGTCTTAGGAGTGGAATTTTGGATATTAAAGGAAAGCGCACTTACAGTAGCCAGCCGATTACTGCGGTGAGCTGCATCCCACGTTACCACTGTTCACTGAGTCTATTATTCCGCGCACTACACAAATTTATTTATGCGGTTACCGTGTAGAATTGAGACTTGAGAGTCCGAGCGAAATGCTTGAGCGAAGTTGGGATAACTCGAACTTCCGAACTCAAAAACTTTTCACTTTCCACTGGCCCCACGTTGGGCGCCAGTAAAATACGCGAAACGACAAGTAATTTAAAAAACTTTATTTTAATTCAAACAAAGATTTTTAGACTAAAACTAAGACGAGTTACCAAGACGATGGTTGGAGTGAAGTAATCGAATTTTCTACGTGTTTGCTGTTATTTATACCGCTGCACACCAATGTTCCTTTGTTCTGAATGTTTTGTCTTTCAAAAGCTAATGGGTCTTTCATGAGACGATATCAGCACACTTTCCTGTAAATGTTTCTTTTCATGCTTGGTGGTAAAAATATGACCCGTTCCATTGTTCATTGTCTGCTTTGGAATGTCGCCTTCCTCAGGTTCATATCTATGAATTATATTTTTAGTATCTGGTGGGTTAGGGCTTGGTGTACGAGTAGGTTATGATATGAGTAAACACGTGCGCGAAGCGAACTTATGCTGAAAATTATAACGAAATACGAGTCGAAGCGGTGTGAAAATGAATTTGATGTGTGTATATGGCTCGTATGGACCAAAATTATGGCTAGAAAAAACACAGGGTTAGGGAAAAATGAAAGAGGAACTGACCTGGAGCACGAGGCGGCGTACCTTCAAAATCCAATTTTCATTGTCCAGTCGTAAACACTTGATAGGTTTAGTTTTATAAGTTTTTAAGAAGCACCGGTGCAATATTAGTAATTTTGGATAGGTTTTAGGCTTCGTAGATCGCTTTTCGTTTAATTTAGAGTTTTTTGAGATTTTTCACAGGAAGCGTCGGCGCAGGTTTTCGCCATATTGAAAAGTCCAGGTTGTTGGGCGAGGGAAAAGGACGGAGAGATGGAAGAGCCAATGTGTGTGAGTGAGATGTATGTGATGTATGAAAATAAACAGGAAACGGATATACTTTCTTTTTTTTTACTATTACGTTTGGATATGCATTGAAAAGATTAACCAAACTAAACCAAACTGTCATAAGAATAAATAATAACACGTGTAAAACATTATACAAACTACTTTTTTTATTAAAAATTCATTGAAATAAAACCTTTCCAATACCACAGCTTTCACTTTCTTTTTAACGTCTATTTAATAATATTTTGAGATAGAGGAGGAAAGAGTTATAGTTAAATGATAATTATAATCAATTTGTAATCAGTGTAATAGAATTGTTCTTCTTGGTAGATACTGACTAATGTCAAAACTACTGTAGTTACTGTATAAATGTACGGAAATTCAGTACATGTCGTGGATAGCCAGTACGTTTATGTATTAAAACTAAATAAAATATAGAAATAGCGACCAAGAATCCAGATCCCAGCAGAAGTGGAGAGTACGTAATACAATCAAAACTTTTGATGAATTCTATAAAAATGTCTTTGTTTCCCTTTCAGTCCAAGTTAAATGATAAAAACTTCTGTGACCTCAATTTCAGACCAAAAAGTTAGTGTTGAAAGATTTGATGATAATAAAACTGAATTCTGATTAAACATTTTTTTAGACCCGTTTTTCGAGTTTCGTTTTGTTTTGTTTTGGAAAAGTGTGTATTATACCAAATTACCTATTCAGAAAGAAAGTTATAAATCAAACTACAACACAAAAATGTTCAGTTTCGTGGGCTGAGAAAACCACGTGAGTCTATCTCCTTATATCCTTCTAGTATACCTAGCAATAGGCTATCTTCTAAAAGTTCAGGTCTAAGGCCAAGGAATATAACAGTGACGTGATATCGTCTCATCTTGATGATCCTATTATCTCGGCTGAAGGAACAACTGTCGTAAAATTTTATGACAAGCGTTATGGATCAGAAATAAGCTGAATTATACCTATGTCTTATATCTCCTACAAAGTGTCCAAAATGTGTACCCTAATATTCTTGTTGTCAAGTTAATGTGTTTCGTGCAGCAAATAACACCGCGTGGGAAGTTTTCAATTCATGAAAGGTCTCAAGTTTTCAGTAGATTATATTACATGTAGCCAGTTTCTTAATACAAAAATATTCCAATGTTCCCATTTATTAGACAGTTTTTGCAGTCCTCTGGATGGTTCAACTCACCCTCAAAACTTTTGCCCCTAGCTATCGTATCGAAAATACGACAAAAACTTTATATGCGACGTCGCAACTTTGGCAAGTAAAACATTTAACGAGCACCAAAACTGGTGACACCTAAAAATAATATTTTATTTATTTATTGTTGTTAGGGTAATGTTCTAGATGTAAAATACATTGAGTTAGAATGAGGTTTTGTTGGACATCTAGACGCCGAGACGCGATCATTAACGCAATAAAAAATATTCAGTCAGAAAACATCTAATTGGAAAATAACGGTACTCAGATGAATCAAAAGGTTATTCCTCCTAATAATCGAAAAAAAAATTCAAACTGCAGAGACTTTCACGACACGACGGATTTTGATGAAACAGAATAGAACTGAGTTTTAGGTATTATATCCATTAAAATATCTTATCATTTTCTAACAATTGGAGTAATGGCATGGAACAGTGGTAGGTACGTTATCTTGCCGTAAAGAAAAACAGTTTACTTACAAAACAAAACAAACATTTAAGTACAGGTGACTTACAGTCAGAAAAAGAGTATACCTGCCAAATTCTTAGATCATCTTAGAATATACCAATAAATTCCAGAATCAAAACCGAAATTTCCTGGTAACTAAAGAAACTTAATTCGGCATCTTAGTGAGATAAGGAGCAGGCTGCGGGTTCGCCTGAACAGCCGGGATCCATCACAGCAACCGCGGCTCGGATTGGCCTGTCAATTACGTCACCGCTGTACCTCCTTTAATCTGTCATCTAGACACCAATTTGGGGATCCTGCCCGAAATTCTCATAGCAGTGACGTCGTCGTTTATTCTGTAGAAAGGTGATCGCAAAAATTATGATCAAACGCTTCAATATTTCCTCAAAGATATTTCAGTAGGGTTGTTATGTATGATTAAACGAACAAGAGACACTTATTTTAAAGTAAATAAAACAACTTACTTATAAATACCACGAGAGTAAGTAGATTTATTTAATTTTAGCACAATCGAAAATTTTACAAAATAATACGAAACTGTTAAAGAAAAGAAAACAGAGAAACAGTAAGAAACTTTTACTAACCTACATTGTTTTAACCTTGAGAACACTATTATGTGTCCCTCAAACTTCACGATCAATTCGTCTCTAAGTTCAATTTATTGCCAATCGAGTTTGGTATGCATAAGAAAGTATCTCGAGGTCGACATTTGAATACGAAAACATGTTTGATGTCTGTGAATGAATGTAATTTGTTTGAATTTTGCTTTTGTACACTAGTAGAGTTTTAATGATTACCTAGGCATAGATTTTCTATGTCTTTTCATCTTAATGTCATTCATTCATTAGTAAATTAAATAACTATTCTTGTCATTATTATCTTTATTTGTGTAAGTGTAACAAAAAAGTATTGTATGTCAAATGCAAAGATTTTACCTACTTGTAATAACAATTATTGTAAAAAAATTGCATAGAAGTTTGCCGCTCTACTTTGACGTATCATGTCAAATTAATTTACGCGAAAAATGAGTTACGTCTTGCGGTTAACTATAGTAAAGTTTACCTTTTGAAGACATAAAAGAATAATTTATGTTTGTGCATTTAGGTAGAAGGATTGTTAATGTAGAGTGTAATTGGTATTTCATATCCAATTCATACACAAATCAAACACCGAACGCAAAATTCTGTGAACCGTGACGTTGTGGCATTCGAGTGGTGTTGTGGTTGCTATACAGTGTTTCGGGGATAGTTGTGTACACAGTTTCCTATGCAGTGCAGTGCACTTAGCTGAGCGAGCCGAAAATTCAGGCTCATGTGCGCCGGCACGCCCGCCGACTTAAGGTATACTTAGCAACGTGTTAAGCCCCCAACTTTATATCACTATCACATTGAGAAACCGGCTAAAATGTGCTCCCGCAAAATTTAATGCCGCAAACTTCGGGAAGACACTTTTTGTGGGGTTCGTTTTGTGAACCGTGTAATGCTTTAAGCGCTACAGCGTTTACTACGACTACTGATCAAACGACTTATTTACGACGACTAGTGCAATGATACTTACTGTCATGCAGAAGACGCGGGGACGATTTCGAACTGGGCAAATATTCGAATAATAATTTTAACTAAGTACCTACTTACCTAAAACCTAAACTCGTATGTTTGCCAATCTGTTCTTTATTATACTTTACAAAGCAAGTAACAGAGTTGGTTCGGTCAATGTTTTGAAACCACTTCGAAAATGTTTCACTCCGTTATCGGGCACCAACTCTTTTAACGTCAGAGCAAGCAAGAAAGGTCGGCCTTGTGCCTTCAATATACAGAGGACCCTTGGTGAGCCAGGATAAATATACGTAGTTTAACTAGCTAATGATCATTAAGTGGACGAGCAAATATACCTACTGCTTTAGGAACAGCCTAGAGCAAAGGCCATTATTTTAGTAGACCACTTTGTTAAGTTTGGTATCTAATAAGAAGTAAGCGAATTTGGTGCCTTAATTGAATTGCTTTATTTCTTACTGTGAAAGGGTACTTCAAAGGGTTTTTAGGGTAATAAGAAAGCAGTACAATTATCTACGTTAAAAAAAAGCTACAATGTAAGTATTAATTATCTTAGTAATGCATTTCCGTCGTGAGAACCATCCTTCACATTGCAGTTAAAGAGTTAAAAGAAAGTTTGAGCATGAGTAAAGGAAATTCAATTTCTTTAACGACGATCATTTTTGCCAGAGGCCGCCATGAATCTTGAAGATAAGCGTTTAATGGAAATAACAGTTCGCCGGAGAACATAACGGTCATACACGAAACTATCGCGCGCCATAACCTCACAAGGGAAGCCAGCGCGCATAAATATCAACTTTTTGTTTGACGTCATAACTTTCTATTGTACGAAAAATATCAGTTTAGTTTTTTTCTGGTCCCGAGTAAAATTTTGTAGAGAACGCTAAACTACGCCAAAGCTCTTTCGGGTTAGTCAACTTCTATCTAATGTGTGCCTATGACAATCAGTGATTAAAGCATATTGGTAGTCAAATAGCGATGTAGTAAATAACCTAAAAATATTAGATTTTTCTAGACTAGTTTCAGCATCTCGTGTACTTCCCTTAAAAGTTTACTTTAATGAGAGCAGAATTCTACGTGTTTCAATTGCGTACAACATTGTTTTCTTTCCTAATGGAAACCATTTTAAGGTATCCTGCTTTCTTTTCCCCTCAGCATTTGTATTGCGATTTGCACTCACCCCAGGTTCCATTAATGCAACAGCATAGACTGTTGTAGTATCTAATGAATTTAAACATGTCTTGTTGCAGAACGTTGATCCACAAAACAAACAGAAAGAATTCGTGGGGTGTGTACTGAACGGGGAGCTGTGCGCTTCGAAAATAATAAAGAAATTGGATTTCTAACGTTATATTCAGTAAGAACCTAAACCGTTACCTAACAACATAAATTAAAAATAGTAGAGTAAACCTTTTATTTTTTTGTTGCATCTGCCAAACTCCCTGCTGAGAAGAACTCGAAAAGAAGAAGTAAAGTTTTTCGATAGAAATGAATTCAGCCACATAGTCTCTTCGCCTGCGCTATAAAAAGAAGGAAGATACATTGCGACAAAACAGACACCCCTATGTCGTAGTACTAAAGAAACTTACATAATACTTGTCTGTCTACTCACAAAAAATAAGATGGTAAGCCGTGTATGAACATGCAATGAACTGGAGAAAATTTGCAAGAAAAAACAAAGCACCTAAAAGGGTTCCAATGTAAACAATGTCGAATCAACACGATGAATTTATCTGAAGGGAAATCTCTCGTGGAAAATCAAACACGCCCGGGGCAAGATTGCCGAGGGATGAGTGATTCACTGGGTCAGAAAATGTTAGTTGATTTTTGAATCACACACTCGAGTAAGCACCTTAATACAAGAGAGACTGCAGATTATGTTTAGTTGCATTGCAGCTACTTCATTCATATCAATATAGTTGCAAAAGATAGCTAGGGGAATCTGCTCTTTGAGTTGTGTGTGATTGGGCTGAACGCTGTACAGCTGGTAAAATTTCTGCAACTAGCTGTATTACACTGCGTTTGCATACAATTTTTATTATCACAGGATAACCTTAATCCTGTCAAACCTTGATCATATGCGGGCGAGGGGGAACTAAGTATAATTTTATTTAGAGCAGCGGCATGAGAAACTGGATTCGAACAGTTTTCTCTGTGCCCTCTTGGTATTTAACTAGGCATCATCAGCCTACCCATTTAAGGGGTCAACTATACTGATACTCAGTAATTGTATTGATGTTATGCTTCAATTTGTTGATAAATTAATATTAATTCGCACATGCATCGTACGTTATTGCGGTCCGCGGCAGCTATGTCATTGACAGACAGTTATGTCATATATATTTTATTGTTATATATTAGCTACTAGCCAGAACTACAATTTGATGTGTGGAAGACGTAGGCCATGTATGATTCATCCGGCTATTGCATCGGTTTTTGTAAATTGCTTTCTTCAAAAAACCAGATTCAGAAAAACACCTGTAAATAATGCGGCGAACCGTCATATTTGTTAGTCTGTTAGTGAAATTTGAATTACTCTCAGAGAAGATATATAGACACAAGAATGACGACCAGTTCAGTGACAAGCACAGTAGAAGTAACTTTCAACCATTGAGTGCAAAAAAAGGTGCACCATTACGATGTAAAAAAATCAACTTATGGTGTAGCGTAGGACACTGAACAATGGCAAAAAGTATGTAGGTACTCAAATTACTTAAGTGTACATAAAGTATGTTTAATACGTTTTCTGTGTTGAAGTTGTAATGTACCATAAACTGTGTATGAATGTATGTGTCTAGTGTAGACACCTGGCACTGCGCTCGCCTTCCAGGATACCCACTTTTTTTATTAAATGTGTTACATGATATACCTACCAGGGGAATCCCAATCGACTGACTTTTCTGCACACATTAGGTTTAACTCGTGGATCAATTTTCGCCAAGGTCAAAAATATTGGACCTCCCTTACAATAATAGAGCTGACCGAATAATTTTCTATGAGAGTTTTGATCAGTGTTTCTTGGGTTCAGTGTAATTAATGAGTTCAACTAAGCGTTTCAAAAATATCAGTCGTTCGGAACCTTCCTGTACAAGCAAATTTTATGTGTAAGGAATGTAAAGAGCAGAAATTGTTATTGCTTTTCCACCCCGATCGATCCATCATTCCGCCGGGATCAATTAGACGCGACCTGCGGCGCCGTGATCCCTCGAGATTGAGGTCCCTATTATGATCGCCTTGTTGCCTTTTTATATTGTGCCATAAAAATAAGGGCAGTGACTACCAGTTTTAAAATATGGCTTCATTGATATGACTACAATAAATGTACTTGGTAACCAATGAAATGGGTTTTATAGAAATTGAACGTTTTGATTCGCTTGTTTGTACAAGATGTGTATTTAACTTTTGTGGTCACAGATACTGACTCAAAATAGTAAAAACGGGTTTTTACCGCGATACAATTTTTATTAATAAGTTTTTTTTTAATTGTGTCGCGGTAAGGGCCCCGTTTTTACGATTTTCAGTCAAAATGTAGTTCTAGTATCAGTGTTATTTGACGAAAAAAAACTTGAACATATACGAAATTATTTCTTAGTCTCATGTTGCATAAGAATCATTTTATTTATAAAATCTTTTGTAAACTTATATATTTTCCTATAACAAATGAAAAAGTAAACAAAATCTTTATCAACTATAATTTGTGTTGTTATTACTACACATACAGTTTGTTTTCATCTTTGGTATTTGATATGATAATGATAACCTACTTGCTCTAATAGATAGCACTAAGCTATTTCTAATAGTCAATTAAAACATTATACCTAATAGAACACACGATGTAATATATAGATCATGTCTCTGCATAAATGATTTACTTGAGACATTAAACTATATGATGAGAAATTTACAATTTACGTATGAGTAATTTACAATTTGGTTTGAGCAATACAAGGAACACCTGCATCACAGTATATTTTGTCCCAGAAATCGACTCTAGATTTTTCCGTATCTACTCCTGGTTTGAAGCCATCATTGGTCAAGTCGTAATAAGATCTCCTCGATTCCGTGTAAGGCCACCATTTCTCGTTGTTACTGGTACGTGGTGTCGGGTCACTGAAAAAAAAAATGGGTTATTAATCCTGAAGAGGTAAATGTTTTAGTATGTGTAAGTCTATCTTAGTAATAAACAGTCTATACGATATATTTTTACTATCTACACCATACTAAAGGTAAACAAGGCAAATATACGAATAAACTTATTGAATTCTTCGAACATACTCTTCATTGACGCATACCAGGAAAAGATACAAGGACTTGAACAAGCGATTTTAGATATTCATAGGCACACCCGGAGTGAATAGAAAAATGCCCATAAGAATAAGCCGATAAGCAACAGAAAATTGAATCATTAAGAAGATCATAGAATACACTAGTGACACAGTGGTAGTGAGAGATTCGATTCCCAGCCGGGCGTGTGTTTGTGTATTACCATGATCCGCAGAGAATTTTAGAAGGAGCAAGCAATCATGATTATTCTGAGTAAAGAAAATACAATTTGAAACAAATTCTAATTAGTAATATTTTACCAACCTCTTCTTGGCAAAATCAGTCCATAGCTTGGTCAATTTATAAACAAGCTCCTGTAGATTTGTGTTGTTATTATACGCATCAGCATTCCAATTGTTGGAAAACAGATAGAAAAGTTCATCAGCATGACTGGCTCCTTTCATATTACTATATCCGATATCTTTCTTCAAGACATTCAGTTCTGTATCACAGCTGAACTTATAAAAATAAGTTTTGGCTCCTTTTGAATAAAAATGAGCAAAGCGATGTGTACTGTACACGAAATATTTGTCTGATAGCATATCAGAAATAGCTAGAGCATCAATTTTAGTGAAATCTTGGGATCCAACATAAAAATTCTTAATTTTACTTCCTAATTCTTTAGTTTTATCTTCAGTGACCTTCTCTGCTATCTCTCTTGGTACTAAATATCTAAGATTTGCATTCATAAAGTTCAGCTTACTAAATGCATCATCTAACATAAGCAAAGCTTCATCAGAATTGTATCCAATCATCAAAGGGACTGTACTTAATTTACCATCGGTCAAAGATTCTATAGGTTCCTCAGTTATAAACGCTTCTACATTATCAAATGTCTTTTCTACAACTGGCGCAAAATGAACAGGGAGACCCCTATGTTTTTCGTCTTCTGTCATTGTTTCAAATGTTAGATTAGCAAGATTAGCAGTTGGAACACTTTTCAAGAATTCCAAGACTTTGGAAACGTTTTTTTCATCGTTTCCAAGAAATTTGGCAGCTCTTAACGCTCTTTCTTTGCCATTTCTGCCAACTGCCCATTCAGCTATACTCACTCCACTCTGGGCAATAGCTTTGTGAAATAATCCCCTAGACATAGGTGATTGCAGATGGAGAGTGACTGCACCTGATCCTGAACTCTCACCGAATAATGTTACTTTATTAGGGTTCCCACCGAACTTAACTATGTTCTCTTTGACCCATCTAAGAGCTGCTACTTGATCTTTCATTCCAGCGTTA
Source organism: Phthorimaea operculella (assembly GCA_024500475.1). Taxonomy (NCBI): domain Eukaryota; kingdom Metazoa; phylum Arthropoda; class Insecta; order Lepidoptera; family Gelechiidae; genus Phthorimaea; species Phthorimaea operculella. The sequence goes on along the minus strand of JANFCV010000010.1, from coordinate 6,529,809 downwards.
CCAGGAACTTCAGGGGTGTCTAAGCTCAAGAATCCTAAAACTTCGAGTCTATAGTTGAGTGTAACAATGACTACATCATGTTGCAATAAAAACTCGGGACCAAAAGCTCCATCGGTATCTCCTGATCCAAACATATACGACCCTCCATGAATGAATACCATTACAGGCATTTGAGATCTTCGTCTCAAAGAATTTGTGTAGACATTGATAAACAAGCAATCTTCATTTCCAGGAATATATTTTTCTACGAGCATGTTATATTGAGGACAGTTTGGTCCATGAACTTTTGCTTCTCGTACACCCTCCCACGGTAGAGGCGGTAAAGGGGCCTGAAAAATATTGTGTTTTACAATTATTTTCTTTTCAAGTACATAGTTTGGTAGCGTAAGTAAATAACGACAAATAGAATAAAATAACACTTACCGCAAATCGTTCAGGCACACGGGCGTACGGAATACCTTTAAAGCTGTAGTACTTGTGTCCACCAGTGCGGTTCTCAATTGTGCCTTCTAGCTGACCCTGCTTTATCGTCACTTTAGGATCCATCTGTAAATTATTTTTATAAAACATAACTATACCAAATAATAAAAGAAACGGTATATTTAACTTTACAAAAAAAATTAGTTTCACTTAAGATATCTTTATTTACTTTTTAACTTACCAACTGTCCTTCAGCTTCATGTTGACCATGCCCTTCACAAAAGCTGACCAAGACGGGCAAACACAAGGCTAACAATTTCAATCTATTTATATTTGCTTCCATAATAAAGCTTTAAGAAACACGACTGTCTTTTAATACAAGACTTTACGCTCTGAATGATTGATGAGGAAAACGTTGCTCTTATACAAATAACTTGGGAATTCCCAACATGCACATATCTAAATGGGTACCATCCTGTATTTTAGTGATTCACTATCATCAACAACAATAGCAACAACTGCTGAACATGGGTCTCTCTCCTTTGTAATATAAGGAATTTCCTCACTCACCTGCATAGTCACTTTTCTGGGAATAGGTAGTACCTATTTTTTCCTAGGAATACATAATACAATTTAATAAATTAGCCCATAATTTCCTTTATTTGATTATCGTGAACGGGTCTTTACCCTTAATAAGTGTTATCGCAATTTTTTGCGGCGTAAATATTATTTTTCTTTGTATTTCTTTATTGGTTACGCATAACCGGTTACTGCGTTGTTGAAGGGAGGTATCTTCTATCTACTTCTATCTATCTACTTATCACATAATCATTAGTAGGTAGGTCTTAACCCAGAGTGTGTTAAACGTGGACTTACCTACCTACTAATGATTATGTGATAAGTAGCTACTATCTTAAAATTGAATTATTTTGTTACTATAGGTATATCTTTGTAACAAGCTGAATTTTATAGTAAGTTATCTATTGATAAATAGTTTTATTTTATAGTCAAATTAATGCGAGATCATATACTCTTAAAGTTGCAATGTTAAATTACTTTTAATAAAAGATGTTTTAAGGCTGTGACAAACTGCATCATTATAGGTAGGTATTTTCTTTTTTTTTTACCATCTATAGGTATTTTCTTTTTAACTACATGGACCCCGGAAAGCCTCATTCGTCGTCGATGTTCAAGTATGCTTTACTGGATAAATTGTATGGAGACGGTGACCAACGAAGGGGTTTATATCCTAAATACATGTAGCAAAGTAACAGCACGTACAAAAAATATTATTTTTCCAATTGTGAAGGACATTCAGGCGCTCATATACATAATTGGAAGAAGCTAAGGGCATCTTTTACTAAATTTTATGACTGGAATTTTAAGTAGAATTATTAAGTATTTTAATTTATTCGTAAGCAGGATAATAAGTGTTATATAATGTAGGGTTATGTTTATTCAGTACAGTGCGGAGTGACTCTACTCCTCTACTCACGATAATGTTATAGAGGTATACTATTGCCAGATAATCCTCCAACCTATTTAAGGGATCATGTTATACTGGTCGATCTTAGTATTTGTATGAAAAGCCAGCATTAGTTCCCTTAATTTGGTAGGTGGATTTGTTGGCGATAGCACTTTTACTACGAAATCGCGGCGAACTGATTAAAATAACCCCGTATTTCATTCGTAAGAAAGTAAATATCAACAAACGAGATAATTACTACTGTTTTCAGTTTAGCCAGCGAATATTTAAATATTAATTAGGTATCTAGTTATGTAATTTACCTGGTGCGTTAATAAACATATAAATCAAACTAAATAGATACATTGGATCATGATGCAAAATTAATTAAGCTCTAAAATGAAGGTTTAGTGCGCTTGGATATTATTTTAATACTAGCTTATGTCCCGCGGTTTCACCCGCGCCTTAGTGAGTTTTCTAGCCAGTGAGTAATTTTCTAAGGTGCGTGCGTTACCAAATTAGTCAACAAATAAAATAAATAAGCAAAATTTAAATAAGAACCCTTTTTAAAGTGTGTAAAATAAATAAGTAAATTGTAATAGTCCTTGTTTTAGATTAAAAATGGGTTCAATAAAGTATTTTAAGAGCATCAAATCAGAACATTAGATTGAACGAATACATTATTCAAATATTTTGGTCAAACGAAATTCTTTAGCTTGTATTTATTTTTTGTAAGCCGTACGTACGATGAATTATCCTACTTGTACGACAATATTGCATGTAATTTTTGTGAACAGAATATAGTATCCCACTGATACGACTATCTTGGTTCAGCGACACGATAGAAGATGTCGGTGTCATCCAAAATCATGGCATTTTTGTCTCGCGTGTAATTTTTGTTAGCAGTATTCATTATCACATGGATACGACAATCTTGGTACAGCTACTCGATGGGGGATGTCGCTGTTTTCCAATATCTTGGTCAAATATTTTTGACATACATGTCATTTTTGTAGGCGGTATATATTAACCCACATAAAAGCGATAAATAGGTAAACTTAGTATTTACGCAAATAATGTATTGTCACATAGATATGACAATCTTGGAACAGCTACCCGATAGGGAATGCCGTTGTATTCCAGTATCTTGGACAAGCATTTTTGACATGCATGTCATTTTCCCGATTCAGCTACTCGACGGGGGATGTCGCTGTTTTTCCAATATCTTGGACAAACATTTATGACTTTTATGTCATTTTTAGGGTTTCGTAGTCTACTAGAAACCCTTATAGTTTCGTCATGTCTGTCTGTCTGTCTGTCTGTATGCCGCGCCCTCATAACTTCGTCAGTTTTGCAGCTATCGACATCAAATTTGGTGTGAAGATAGATCGTGTTGACCCAAATTTAGAAATGTTGAGAAAAATATATTTTAATTGTTTTTTGGACCCCCTTCCCATACATGTGAAAGGGGGACAAAAATTTTTTTTTTCTCCTGTAATATTGAGTAGGATGTCGTTGAATAGGTCTTTTAAAACTAAGGCAAGGTTTATTTGAAAAAAAGTCTCTTAAATGTTTCTGTCTCGAGATATTTGCTTTTAAAAGGGGCGTTTTTGAGCCATAATTTGTTCCAGCTGTAACTTCTAAAGTATGCATGCTAAAAATTTGAAAAAAATATGGAATATAGTTCCTAATATGAAGTTACCATGAAAACTATAACGAATACTGTATCACTTAAGATTAAGGAATTATTTAAGTTTTTCAATTTGCGGTTGGTAACCATACAGCTGCAAACAAACCAGCAACAAAATTAACTTTGTAACGCTGAAAGACCTGTTATTTAAACGTTGACTACGAAACCCTATATGTGAGCGTGTCTGACACGCTCTTGGCCGCTTTTTTAAAACGGTATTAATTATCTAATAAAAGCGATACATAAACTTAGTATTGACGCAAATATCAAGATTTTCACGCAAGGGGATGTTTTTTTAAAGAATTGTAATATTTATTGTTAAGCATAAAAACATACTACGCGTATAAAAAAGTTCAGGACTGTTTTAGTCGGAGGTATTGCGTTTCTCAAATAGATATTTTGCTTTTTTTGTGAGGGGTTGACGCTTCGCTTCTCAACCCCCGTGTTGGTGCTTGCAGCTGGTCTCTTTTCCCAAAAGGACTTTTGCTTTTCTTTTTTCTTTGATTTTGAATTTGATTTACGTCAAATCTAATATTAATACTTTTGAGAAAAATTGTGATATACATAATTTCAACACTAGAAATAAGGACAAACTTGTAGCACACAAGAGCAGGCTTAGTAAAGTAAGCAAATCCTTTAAGGGAAATTGTATACGCTTTTATAATAAGCTTCCAGAAAATATCCAAGAATTACCCTTAAATAAATTTAAAGAAGTAATAAAACATAAATTGTGCAAGAAAGGCTATTATGAAATATCCGATTATATGCAAGATAAATCTTCATGGGAGTAGTTTTACATGTTTGTTTATATACAATATTTTTTTAAGACGAAACAGTTAGAATATTCTACTGTAATTTTTTATTTTATTTTTACTTATTTTAAATTTTGTGTTGAGCCGTTTTCGGCTATTACTATTCTTGTTTTTTTTTCAAACTTAGCTAGGGTAGCTTAGGGCCTACAAAAATTGTAATCTTTAGAATAGGAGCACTTCTGGGCAGGTTTTTGGGGGGTTTTCCTGTCCAGGAGGTCCGACTAACTATACACATGTAACACCTTTTTAAAATCTTGATCGAATTTAGTTTCGCTTACTGGTCGTTAAGGTATAAAGTTACATGCCGTGTGGTTAGCCTGGCCAGCCCCGAGGCAGTGCCTTTATTTTTATTTTTTTATCCCGCCCGAGCCGCGTTTATAGTAGGAATAAAAAATTGTTATAAAAAAGAGAAAATTGTGCTTTGCAAATTTCTCTTTTTTACAATGTCTAATCCATTTCTGCGTACTGTAATGACTATCAATAAGTGATATTTTAATGTCCTATTTTGAATAAACATTTTCACTTTCACTTCACTTTCACTTGAGGGGCAAGCCCTTCTCAACCCCCCGAGTTGGTGCTTGCAGCTGGTCTCGTCTCCCAAACAAACTTTTGCTTATCTTTTTTCTTTGAGGCCCCCCTCAACCCCCCGTGCTGGCGCTTGCAGCTGGTCTCATTTCCCAAAAAGACTTTTGCTTATCTTTTTTCTTTGAGAGGGGCAAGCCCCCCCTCAACCCCCCCGAGTTGGTGCTTGCAGCTGGTCTCGTTTCCCAAACAAACTTTTGCTTATCTTTTTTCTTTGAGGGGGGCAAGCCCCACAATCCCCCGTGCTGGCGCTTACAGCTGGTCTCGTTTCCCAAAGAGACTTTTTTCTTTGAGGTATCCAATAGCTTGGCAAATATTTTTTTTACTGGCAAGTCACAGCCACGTTAGTTTGGACGTAGTATGTATGTATATTTGTAGGATCCAATACATTTTAAAACATTTTCACAGCACTGTCATTTTTGAACGTCGTATGTATGTATTTGTGGGATCCAATACCTTGATAAAACATCTTCACTGGCATGTCATATTTGTATGTATTTTTTGGTTCCAATACCTTGGTAAACGTTTTTACCTGCCATGTCATTTTTATACTGTATTTGTGGGATCCAATAATCTGTTAAAACATTTTCACTGGCATGTTATTTTTGTACGTATAATCGGACATGACAATGTGTTGTGCGATATACATAAATACTTCATATGTATGTATTTGTGGGATCCAATATCTTAGTAAAACATTGGCTTGTAATTTTTGTACGTACATGTGTTATAGGATATATATTAATTTTGCCTTACTTACTCGCCAAGAGATGTCGCTGTTAGTTTCTAAAACGCGAATCGGCTCAGTCGCGCCACCTGATCAGCCGTTTTTGCGTGATGTCGTAACATACACACACATAAATATCCGCCTCTATACTATTAGTAGGAAGTATAGCAAGGCCAGTGTGTATCATTAGAAAAATAAGTACCGAAAAAAAAATTAAAATAAATAAAAGCTCGAAAAACAAAAACTAAAAAATTAGGAGATTCCTATTCGGATTCGAACGCGAGGCACCTTGGTTAGTAGGCAAGCGCACTACCACCACGCCACAGTGACTTTAAATTGATAGTTGAATCAACGGATATGCTTCCCCACAAAACGTGAATCGGCCAAAGACATTTGAATCGGCTCAGTCACGCCACCTATTTCAAAAATATTGGAATATGCGTGATACCGAAGGAATGAGACATTTTCCCGTGGTAAAAAGTAGCCTATGTGTTATTCCAGATACTCTTCTATACGGGGTGTTAGGGACGGTGTAACGAAAACTTTGCAGGCATGACCAGACCATCAAACTGAACAACTTTTACTATGGAGCCAATGGTGGGAAACGAAAAAAAAATTCCGACCTCCCATACAAAATTCACGATCAGCTGACTGACTTTGTATGGGAGACCGGAAATTTTTTTTCGTTTCCCACCATTGGCTTCATAGTAAAAGTTGTTCAGTTTCGTGGTCTGAGCACGCCTGCAAAGTTTTCGTTACACCGTCCCTAACACCCTGTATTTGTGCAAAATTTCATATCAATCTAATCAGCCGTTTTAGCGTGATGTCGTAACAAACACACACACAAACATCCGCCTTTATAATATTAGTAGGATTAGTAGGATAAAAAAGGTGCTAAAGAACCACTATGTTGAGTTACCTAAGGCGAGAAACACATGTCGTTGGGTTATTTTTGCGCTCCGCTAGGACGATACGAATTTAGACCTTATTCTCATACAAATACGGTTTACGAAAAACTTTATTACAGGCGCAAATGTCGACGCAGCGTTATGCGATACGCAAGGCTAGCGGAGACGTCCGTTAAACCCTTATAAAGTCGAAAATAGTATTATTATTCTAACGCATGCTTTATGGACTTCACGTGTGTTTCTTGAGTACTTAAATACAGTCAAAATTGAGTTTTTGTAGTTTCCACTTTAAGCGCTTAAAGTATCAAAAGGCTTTTCGTATAACACGAAACTTAATTAAGCGGATATAAACATAATGCTTGGGAGTTGAAAAGCTGTCGTGTATGTATTGTTGACAACTATTAATTACCTCTACAGGTAGTTAACCTTTGAGGTAATTAATTTCATTGAAACTAACTAGAGTTAAATGCCGATGTTATTTTAGCATCAATAGACAGACTAACGATCGGGAAAATGCTTTTAGTGGATATAACTTTATAGATTACATTTAGGTGAATGTTACCAATCCTATGTTGACTATGTAATAAAAAAACGGAGTAACTAAGGATTTTGGTATCATTTTGGTCAACTACCCATCTATCTATGTTTTTGTTTTTCTGGTGCTATAGTAAGTAATTAATTATGTTTTTTAGTAACCTGGATAAAACCGCCCCGCCAAGGTTGCGCAGTTGCGCACAGTCTTCAAAGTAAACCCGAATATTAGGTATGTCGATTATGCTACACCTTTTAAATATAAATCGTCGAATTTCGAGGCAAAACTTAATCCCGTCATCACGGTAATGAAAGGGCTGAGAGTACCTGCCGAGTGGCGCCTGTGCCTATTGAAAACGCATTTCTATGGCACGAACACCTTAATTTATTCTTGGAATGGATTTATTCTTCCCCACGTAAGGATTTATTCTTCTCCGTGTTGAGAGCCGGTGACAGAGGGCCCTCGAGGTTAATGTAGGTCTTGTCATCGGAAATTGGGGCGGGCCGTGTGATTTGTAAGCCGTCGACGGAATTGAATGCTGGAGGTGTAGTGGTAATACGTGTGATAGAAATCGTAAAGAGTTGTATTTTGTGCGATCTTCTAAGGGTAGGCACGGACGGACGATTGCCTATGTCGTTTAGGCTTCGTAATGCCGAGTAAGGTGAAATTGTACTTGAATAATTGCATGAGACCTGAAAAATTTATTACATTCAGGTACTTTGAACGAAAACAAGCAAGGCCTTAATATTTTAATTATCTTTCCAACTTTATACGACAAGGTGTTTTTATGTCGCAAAATAAAAACCGCTTAGGTAGCGCTCGACCGTTGAAACATAATCGGACTTTGTGAAACAATCCAGCAATATCAAAGATAGCAATGTGACACTTTGTCTCGGAGCATTCCTTTGATGCTGCGACTTCCTCAACAATTTTCATTTCCTCTCCGGAAATCCAGTCCTGGGAGTAAAGTTCCCAGCATGCCAATTTTGACTCTAAATCTGCCTGGCGCCGTCCTAAATGAAGTTTACGTCTTGACGTCATAGCAGTTGCCTCGTTTCCACGCTCGTGGACTAGAATGGGTAAAATTTTATTCGAATTCGCTTATCGTTTTGATCTTAGAGTATTATAAGCAAGCTATAGAGCACGCCTAAAAAGTTAGAACGGTTGGCAGTAGTCTGCACACAACCTCTCTGCCTAACAGTAGCAAAACTCCAGTGACAACACTGTTGAACCTGTATAACTTCTCATACATTTGATGTCTGTATGTATGGAGCAACTGCTTACATTTGACAGTACAGCGAGTTGCAAGACGCGCACTCTATAGCTTGCTAGTATATACTCTAAGGTTTTGATAAACCGGTTCACAAATCCTTAATAGCTACACTCAGGCCACATTCAAGTAGAGGTGGAAGTCACAAAATAACTGTCACCAGAATAGCCGAAGTATGGTGCTCCAGCCATGTACCTACTATCGTATCGCATGATCAAAAGTAATTACTTATTCTTGGAGAAAACTGAAAATTAGAGCATTGAAATAAAAGTGATAACACAACTCTTTCTTTTTAGGGTGTAGGTGAACTTATTTTATTGGTGACTGAACTCTGGCGAACTAGGTGCGAGCGACATCGACAAGCATCATAATGTCGATACTTTGGCACCTAAAGTTTTATAGCTGCTCCAAGCAAGATGTATCCCCGACGGGTAAGGAAGGACAAACATCAGCCATATTTTGACTTGACTTTCCATTGCAAAAAAAATGTTACTAAAGGTGGTACTGTCGCCATCAAATCTACCTACCACAGTGTTGCCGTTTTAGCGACTTTGTCGCTAAATCTAGCGGATTTTTCATATGTTTAGCGACATTTCTTTTCAAAAAAGTCGCTAGAATATTTTTAGCGACTTCTGGCGACATTTATACTTGAGTAGAAAATAAACATTATTTACTGGCAAAACTATGCATGCTGAATAGTTTTTGGTACCGGGAAGTCCCTTTCAGTTTCAAAAGGGATCAAAAACCGATCGGGCGGGGAGTTTCGGGAATTCCCCTACGAATGATGTTTTATATCGTGGCTGGATGCGTCTCACTCTCTCCCATGGATGCAACAAGTATAGATATTTCTTTTTAATCATCGTTCATTCCAAGTTCTTTCATTTTGCAGAAAAACCTGTTTATCTTAGTGCGAACTTGATTTGAGTAATAAATAAGTGTTGAATTTGAAAAAACGCTTTTCTATTTACATATTTTTTATTTCTACTATTTGAAATTCTAGCGACTTCTAGCGGATATTTTTAATCATTTTTTTGCCAAATCTAGCGACTTTTCTGCACATGTCTGGGGACTTTCTATTTTCCTAAGCGGCAACACTGACCTACCACCACCAAAATTCATTTAAGGGTTCAACTTGTACTGATTTTTCTTAGTATTTGTATGAAAACCCGTATAAGATGGTCCCTAGAATGGGTAAGTGGATTTGTTACGATAGTACTGGTGGTGGTGGTTGATGCTACGTGGGGTATTATTAGTTCATAACATAACTAATGAGGGGTATTTACAATAGCCAAAAGTTCTGACACTATTCAATAAATGAGATGTGGACTGGGTGTTTAGTTGCGCAGTTGTATCGCAGTTGGCTCATGTAACTAACTGGGTTGAAATATTGGAGGCTTCAAATAAAAATTGTATTGCGGTAAGTAAGTACCCCGTTTTTTTTCAATTTTGTGTTAATAAATACTAATCAATTAGGCGTTCCCGTAGAGCTGTCTACGTCGTAGCACATACAAAGCACCAGCGGTGTAGTAAATAAACATATTATTTTTATTGTACTAGTTTTAAGGTACTATGTCAAAAACCGATGTACTTAAACTCTTCTGAAAAACAACCTAAGCTACGTGAATAGGACGCAACACAAAAAATACTTACATCAAAATTTTGAGTGAGTGACTAATTGACTTTTAAAATTAGACATGAGGGATAACATGAGTAGGGATAAAATAAGAAGTAAGACATGTTTCTGTTGCTAAGCTAAGACTTTTTCTAGGACATAGTCAATGAGGCCATTGCCTACGCCGGTCAAGCTGGTATAGGGCTGCCCACGACCGCAGGTTGGCTGATCTAAAAATAAATACAAAGGACTTACTTTCCCCCTTCACGTTGTGTCTACATCATGTATACCGCGTCCGGTCCGCTTCATTTATACGCACTAATGGTGCAGATAATAGATATTTACTGCCCTGTTTACATCATTTTGTCCCGAGCAGTGCCTTTTCCGAGCTGTGATTCATGTCACACTTAGTGGAGGTCGTGAACTTGGAATGACGCTGTTATGGGAGAATAAAAGACCTTTTTCGGCTAAACAACCGGCTTCTATTAAACAGATCGTAAAGATGCAAATACTGCATCAATCTCAATCAGAAGATACATAGGTGTTTCTTCAGATGTGTCAAATCATATGGAATGTATCAAAACAATGAAGAATTGTAATATACAGGTGTAGAAAAAAATTTAGTCAAGCGGTCGCACTCTAAGAAGGCGGTCGCATTCTAAAGACTGCTGGGTCATTCATGAGTGTGTTCTTAATTTGAACGATTCTAAAAACGAGTCCACATAAATAATATGAGATCACCTTTCAAAATTAGAAAGGAAAATTCATAAAACGGCTATATACATTTTCTACTATTACCTTAAAATATTAAAGAACTAACTTTTACATAAGAATCCACGCCACCAACATACATGGTAGAGCAAAGATCCCCCCTCTCCCCACTTTCTCAGTGCACGCCAGCCAATAATTGCGAGCAGAGTTAACGAACTCTGAATGCAAATCGAATCGAGGTTAACTTTACCCTCTAATGCACACGCTTACTGTATTGCTGTTGAGGTAACGACAGGGGTAAGTACAGCTTCATACTAACATGAAAGAAACATTAAAATAATATTTTATACAGAGTAATTAAGCAAGGTAAGTTTCTATACCCACAAACATCTTCATCTTCCTGTCCTTATCCCAAATCAGTTGAGGTCTGTATCATGTAGCAAAGGATTTGGCTCTATTTTATGACCGGCCGCCTGCCTGACGTCAACCCTCTTTGGGAATGCTATTTGTAGGTGGTATCACCGCCACCATGCGGTTGACTATAGTCGACAAATATTCATAGTAGGTCAAAAACTCCATTACTTCTATGCCCATATACATAGTTTAATAATAAAAAATTGGGAAAACTTTTGCTAAACTATTTTCATTTATAAAAGTTGAATTGGACGCAGCAGTTTTTGAACTAGTTTGTACAGTACAACAAAAATCTGCTAAATAAAAACTTTCACATCTATTTGTAACTGGGATAAATTATATTTTTTAGTTTATATGCCCAGAATATTTTTGATTAAAATGCGTAGGGGTCGAGATTGCGAGTCTAAAGACAGTCTTTGTTTAACACTTTTGTTGAGCATCGTGTTTCTATAATTATTATCGTATTACTCATATTTAACCGACTGCCTCAGAAGAAGGGTTATGTTTTTCAAAAGTACGAATGTATTGTATGTATGCGGACAAGAAAATTCTTTTTCACGGGCTACAGCCCAAACGGATAGATAGATTTTGACATATGAGGTGTCCCTAGATTCGTCTCAGCAGCGCGAGTGACACTGGCTATATTAAAAAGTTATAGATTCAAGATGGCGGATTTTTACAGAAAAATACTACTTTAATATTACCGCAGTCGGCTTTTTCTTATTTAACACATCTATTTTTATACATATTTAAACGAGATTCAAGTCCTTACCCAGGGATCTTCGGTGACATACTCGTAGACAAGTGATCCGTCTCCCGCGGCCGACGTCGGCTTACACGGATTTGACTGAATGTCGTAGCTCTATATTACTATAAATATGACTCATAATACATAATCTTACAGTTTCAAATAGTTATTAAAACAAAATTCAAGTCCTTCCGTCATACAAGTACCCATAAAACAAGGAGCTTCGGTGACATAGACAAGTGATCCGCCTCGAGCGGCCGACGTCGACTTACACGGATTTGAGCAGCCGCGCGTCATCCGCCTTGACTGATTGGCTTAACTGTATATTACATGAATTTATATGTGTATTTTCAATTATTTTCAAATACTTATTCAAACAAATTCGAATGTTTAGGTAATGCCCAGAATACAAGGAGCTTCAGTGACATAGACAAGCGATCCACTTCGCGCGGCTGACGTAGGCTTACACGGATTTGAGCAGCCGCGCGTCATCCGCTTTCACTGATTGTCTTAACTCAATATTATATGAATGTATGTGTCTTAAAATTATTTTCAAATACTTACTTTTACAAATTCTAGTGCTTACATATGTAAGCCCAGAGTACAAGGAGCTTCAGTGACATAGACAAGTGATCCGTCTCGCGCAGCCGACGTCGGCTTACACGGATTTGAGCGGCCGCGCGTCATCCGCCTTGACTGATTGTCTTAACTCTATATTACATGAATTTATATGTGCCTTTAAAATATGTTTTTAAATACTTTTTAGCAAATTCGAGTGCTTACGTAATGCCCAGAGTACAAGGAGCTTCAGTGACATAAACAAGTGATCCGCCTCGCGCGGCCGACGTCGGCTTACACGGATTTGAGCGGCCGCGCGTCGTCCGCCTTGACTGATTGTCTTAACTCTATATTACATGAATTTATATGTGCCTTTAAAATATGTTTTTAAATACTTTTTAGCAAATTCGAGTGCTTACTTTCGTTATGCACAGAATACAAGGAGCTTCGGTGACATAGACAAGTGATCAGTCTCCCGCGGCCGATGTCGGCTTACACGGATTTAGCTCTATATTACATGAGTATATAAACTGATGTGTTCCCAATACATATACATAATAGCCAATGCAAGGAAATTTAGGCACGTGAACACGTGAAGATTTGTAATAACTCTTGCACGATTGCAAAGAAGATTAAAATCACACATGCCACGCATATATCTTGTTTTCGTTAGTAATTACATTAACAGAAACATAAAATAAAGAAATATGCTACTACATAAAAAACCTACAACACTATCAGTGCGTATGAAACCTATGTCGAAAATTGTTGATTCCTGTTTAAACCGATTAACAACGTCCAGTTGTGTGGTAAACTTATGTGAAAGTAATTTGCATGCACGTCAAATTTATTGCTGCATGCCTAGGTCATATATAAAATGAAATACCAAGTTAAGAATTTTTTAACATAATTTCTATCTCCCTCTTAACTGGGAAGATTGATCTTAAACGAACTATCTCCCTCGAGGTTGTTTGTTTTCAAGATAATATTCTTTTATTTGGAAAGGATTATGTCGCGTGATATATCTCGGCGCTCAACAGATGTCACTTAGATGGTCATTCATCATCATTCGTATTCCGATCCGACCCACATCATATAGCCGACGACGGCGCGATAAAAATCTTCAGTTTATTGTCTAAACAATGGAGAGACGAAAAGGATATTTATTAAAATCTTTTGTGATATACCTATGTAGGTACTATTAATATGTTTAAAGAAATATTCACTCGTCTGTGGCAAAGTCCCATATGGGACAAGGCCTACCTATAAAAAATGGCGCCACAGAGGAGAGGATAAATAGGATGTTATTTTATTAGGCATGTACGTATATTTGGCACCCGCTGTGCGATTTTTCAACACACTGTATTTGTTTCCTAACGCATGTGTCACGCTGCGATAAAAGATCGCAGCAACGGACGTCGAATGTGATCTCCCCCTTAGCGTATGAAATCAATCTTGAACCTCCTGGGACCCCAGGTCCTCAGGCGAGGACATAAGATTTTTATTTTGCACATTTAGAAAACTGTTTATACATAAATAAATAGAATACCTATGTAACCAAATTTGGTAAATTTCACCATAAAATTTAATAATGAGGTCAGAAATACATATTTTTTATTCTTTTACTTTTTAATAATTTATACCATTAAATCGAATTTAAAAATGGCCGTTATGGAAAAAAGCAATCAGGCGCCAGGACTCACGAGGATAAGTTAGATCCTATCACAGTCAACAGTTCCTTGCACACTGCCGTGACTGAACTGCACGACTGCTACAATGACTTCCTTTTATCCACTTACTCGAGTACTAATGGAGGAAATTTTCACCCCCCAATTAGCTACTGCATTCAAAGTTCCAAGTTTTCCTCCATTGATTAGTCTGGAAGAAAATAAGTGACAGTAAAAACGTTTTAAGGAATTACTCCCGAAAGTGTATTTGGAGGGGAAAGTAGATTTAAAATAAGTGAGGGTCTTTTCTATGCAGCATTTTCTTAGGGCGTTGTTTATTTATTGTTTTATGTTACTTATTTAAAGTTTGCTCCTTCCATCAATCGGTCCATCATTAACCAGATAATGTCAAAAGCAGTAGTATGGAAAATTAGCTAGTGTAGGTTATGCGCAAAAATGGAAGTCCTGCAATAAATTTCTTCAATTGTCTGACTAGAACGTCTTTACAGCCACAATAACAAAATTGTATGTGATTCACATGAGCCCAATTTCTCATTGCTGTTCCCCTCTGAAAGCTAAAGCTCTGAAATTTAACAATTAAGAAAACGGCACCTCCTCGTGTTGGTGTAATGGGTTTACAGCCGCCAGCGCACTCAACAATTATTCACGAGTATAAACGTCATGTCGCAGGAATTAACTGTGTTGCTCGTAAACGTCCTGACATTGATTTATTGCATTAATTCCGCAATCCGCGCCGTGAGCTGTGAGCCGCCATGAGCCGCCATGAGCCTAGCCATGTGAGCATGACCAAACAACGTGTTGTTTCAACGTGTAGGATTCATTTACACTACCTAGTTTCGCTTACAGACAGGCAAAAATTTTACATAGTTGCTGTTTCATATCCTTTTTCGCTTTCGTTTTGGTGGAACTCGCGAAATTTTTTCCGTTATTGTTACAAAGTACCTACAAACACGTCAACTGAAAATATACCAAAAATATTTTCCCAATACCCTCAATATTAAAAAATAGGCAGGGAAACTCCGTTTTTCCTTAATTATTCACCAGGAAATGCTTCGGGAAATTTGTTAAGCAAAATATCAAATTCCACGAAACAAAATCGATTACATTAGCTATCGAGAAAGAAACACCATACATCAACGTCAGGCTGAACCGAAGTGATTTTCAAAGAAACCTGTACGCTTAGGAATGTTAAGCGATTTTGCGAACGATTCACGTAAACATTTTATGCTGAACTTTCCGGTTCTTCTAAACGAAAACATTTTTTTTTATTTAAAATTAATGGAGTGTAAAGTTTTAGCATCGGACCAGCAGAAATAACAACACAGCACTGTATTTACTCAGAGCTTACTTTACTTACCTTATATGGTAGTTACGGTAAATAGTTAACAGTTTTACTTAGACGTTTAAACATTAGTTGCTGTGTAAAGTCAATTAAGATTTCATTTACAAAATAATAGTTCAGATTCGATTCGACAAGAAAAGGGACAGTAGTAACATAGGTAGTAATGTAGGTCCCTACTATAAAATTTTCTATAAATCTTTCACATACAGCACGTTCCATGTTTGTGTTCTGCTGTTCGAAGTAAATCACTCCCGTGTGTATGTCAGATGTTCGAGGCAGGCGTGAGGGTGCCAGCATACTTCAACCCCGGCAATCTAAACATGTGAGCCCGGGAACGAACCTCACCCACCTACCGGGTATCGGGCCGGATGCCGCACGGTGCACTGTGTGATGAGAAAACTATTTTGGAAAGTGGATTCTGTTAGTAGAAAGTATTGCATATAGAGCATGTTCTACAGTTCAGTTCTGTGGTTCGATGTAAATGAGTCCCGTGTGTGTGTCAGATGTTCGAGGCAGGCGTCAGGGTGCGAGCATACTTCAACCCGGCAATCTAAACATGTGAGCCCGGGAACGTACCTAACCCACCTACTGGTATCGGGCGAATGCCGCACAGTGCAACGTGTAATGAGAAAACTATTTACGAAAATGGATTCTGGTAGTAGAAATTCTTGCACATAGAGCAAACTCTAAAGTTCAGTTCTGTGGTTCGATGTAAATGAGTCCCGTGTGTGTGTCTGATGTTCGAGGCAGGCGTGAGGGTGCCAGCATACTTCAACCCCGGCAATCTAAACATGTGAGCCCGGGAACGTACCTAACCCACCTACCGGTATCGGGCCGGATGCCGCACGGTGCACCGTGTAATGAGAAAACTATTTAGGAAAGTGGATCCTGATAGTAGAAAGTCTTGCACATAGAGCAAGCTCTAAAGTTCAGTTCTGTGGTTCGATGTAAATAAGTCCCGTGTGTGTGTCAGATGTTCGAGGCAGGCGTGAGGGTGCTAGCATACTTCAACCCCGGCAATCTAAACATGTGAGCCCGGGATCGTACCTAACCTACCTATCGGGGCGAATACCGCACGGTGTAACGTGTAATGAGAAAACTATTTAGGAAAGTGGATCCTGATAGTACAATTCTTGCACATAGAGCAAGCTCTAAAGTTCAGTTCTGTTGTTCGAAGTAAATGAGTCCCGTGTGTGTGTGTCAGATGTTCGAGGCAGGCGTGAAGGTGCCAGCATACTTCAACCCCGGCAATCTAAACATGTGAGCCCGGGAACGTACCTAACCCACCTACCGGGTATCGGGCCGGATGCCGCACGGTGCACCGTGTAATGAGAAAAACTATTCAGGGAAGTGGATTCTTATAGTAGAATGTCTTGCACATAGAGCAAGCTGTACAGTTTAGTTCTGTGGTTCGATGTAAATGAGTCCCGTGTGTGTGTCAGATGTTCGAGGCAGGCGTGAGGGTGCCAGCATACTTCAACCCCGGCAATCTAAACATGTGAGCCCGGGAACGTACCTAACCTACCTACCGGGTATCGGGCCGGATGCCGCACGGTGCACCGTGTAATGAGAAAACTATTTAGGA
Organism: Phthorimaea operculella; assembly: GCA_024500475.1. Lineage (NCBI taxonomy): Eukaryota > Metazoa > Arthropoda > Insecta > Lepidoptera > Gelechiidae > Phthorimaea > Phthorimaea operculella. Next base: position 6,512,745 of record JANFCV010000010.1, on the reverse strand, counting down.
AAGTGGATTCTGTTAGTAGAAAGTCTTGCACATAGAGCAAGCTCTAAAGTTTAGTTCTGTGGTTCGATGTAAATGAGTCCCGTGTGTGTGTCAGATGTTCGAGGCAGGCGTGAGGGTGCCAGCATACTTCAACCCCGGCAATCTAAACATGTGAGCCCGGGAACGTACCTCACCTACCTACCGGTATCGGGCCGAATGCCGCACGGTGCACCGTGTAATGAGAAAACTATTTAGGAAAGTGGATCTTGAAAAAGGACAGATTTCATGAACAAGATATTTGACGATTTGTCATATAAGTAGTTGCCTGCTGAAATCGTATAGTGCGGTACAAAATGTTTTGATATAAGAGCAAATACTTTGACTAACAGCTATGATCTGGCTGGTTCATTATTGCCACAAAGAGATGATCTTTCAGTGTCATCTGTTGTTAATATGTTTACCCAACAAACTAATCTGTATAGACCCTATGTCCTTAAAGATCAAAACAATCAGTAAAACAGAAACGATAAAAGCATTGTTGTCTTCCGAAGGCTAGATCCCGACTTGAAGGGTCCTCGTAAAACTTTATTAGCCGCATTAAGGTCGCGGTTGAATCCTGTTTATGTAATCGCCGCGGGGACCAACACCACCGAAAATATGAACTGCGAAGTACTATCCCCTAGAAAATCCACCTACCCATTTAAGGGACCAATTTACATTAGTTTTTCTTAGTATTTGTATAAAAACCAGTATGAATTATACTCAACAAGGTCCCTCAAAAAGGTGGCTAACAGGCACACTGTGGCTGAAATGTGGTCCTGTTTATAGATCACGGCCGCTTTACCATAAAGAAAACTTTACGATATTTACTTAGGTCGTAGAATTTATGTTTCATGTGCTGAATCTGAATATTTTCATGATTAATAGTAGGTATCTGTATTTATAGATAACACCTGATTTAATATTTAACATTTTCTATTTTTTTTTCTCGCTGACTAAGCGCAATAAGTTAAAACTTAGTATTAGTCATGAATGATAATAAGTATTGCGATTGACTTTCAAATACTACTGAAGAAAATCACGTTACTCCAGTTTACAGCTGACTCTAAAGTAGAATTTTCTCCGTACTCGAGTCTTTTACGGGTATCCAGATAATTTCCACAGTTTGATAGCAAACTTTATTCGAAACTCTGACTTTACAATATTTTGATTGGACTCGCTCGTGCGAAAAGCGATCGAATAGATTTTACGGTTTCATTCAATTTTGCTGTTATTCATGCGGGCAAAAGTATGACTTTGTTCTGTTAATTAAGTTATTTGACTGTACCAAAACAGAATAGATAATAGAACTTTTAAACAGCAGTCTCTATCAGAAGTCAAATCTCCTTTATACCGATTTGTTAAGTTAGACGTCAATGATAATTTCAATTTTTATAGGACTTAGTCATTCAAGAACTGAGTCGCAAAACACAAATATTTATACAGATTCAGAGCGCAACAAAATCTCCTTCTTTACTACTGACAAATTACGTTCAACAAAGTACAATATTCCTTTGAGAATAACCTGACAAAGTTTTGACGGTACACGATAAATGATAGTCGGTATGTTAACAAGGTAACAGTTGACGTGAATATATTTGTGCGTCTGTGAGGTAGCGGATGGGTGGCTCTAGAGTATCAAAAGACTCGAGCCTGAAAATTAGACTATGAAACACGTTTTTTTTTATCTTGAGCATGGAAAAATGGGTCCAGATTATAACATCGAAGGTCGTTACATGGAATGTCGCAACATCGACAACGCTGCATCGAAAGGTCGCCACATCGAATGGTCGCCACATCGAATGGTCGCCACATCGAAAGGTTGCCACATCGAAAGGCGGCCACATCGAATGGTCGCCACATCGAAAGCCGCCGCATCGAATGGTCGCCACATCGAAAAGTCGCCACATCGAAAGGCCGCCACATCGAATGTGCATTACATTGAAGGTCGTCGCCATGTCGAATGTTTCTGCATCGTATAATGCTGTATTGAATGTTCCCTCTTCAGGTGAATGGTTCATCGAGTCATAAGGGTTCATCGGGTCATAAAGGTTCATCGGGTCGTAAGGGTTCATCGGGTCGAATGGGTTCATCGGGTTGTAACTTTGACTTTGATAGTGACTTTGATAGTGGCTCTGACAGTGGCTTTGACAGTGACGTTGACAGTAACTTTGACAGTGACTTTGATAGTGACTTTGACTGTGACTTTGAGTTTGACTTTGACTTTGACTTCGACTCTAAACTTGCGACTTAGGACTGTCAAAGTCACTGTCAAAGTTAATGTCAAAGTCACTGTCAGAGTCACTGTCAAAGTCACTGTCAAAGTCACTGTCAAAGTCACTGTCAAAGCCACTATCAAAGCCACTATCAAAGTCAAAGTTACAACACGATGAACCCTTACGACCCGATAAACCCTTTCGAACCGATTAACCCTTACGACCCGATGAACCCTTATGACCCGATGAACCATTCACCTGACGAGGTAACATTCAATACAGCATTATGCGATTATTCGACATGGCAACCTTCAATGTAATGCACATTCGATGTGGCGGCCTTTCGATGTGGCGACTTTTCGATGTGGCGACCATTCGATGCGGCGGCCTTTCGATGTGGCGACCATTCGATGTGGCCGCCTTTCGATATGGCAACCTTTCGATGTGGCGACTATTCGATGTGGCGACCATAAGATGTCGTGACTTTTCGATGTGGCGACCATTCGATGCGGCGGCCTTTCGATGTGGCGACCATTCGATGTGGCCGCCTTTCGATATGGCAACCTTTCGATGTGGCGACTATTCGATGTGGCGACCATTCGATGTGGCGACCTTTCGATGCAGCGTTGTCGATGTTGCGACATTCCATGTAACGACCTTCGATGTTATAATCTGGACCCTGGAAAAATTGCTGTAATAATCGCCAAGAAGGATTGGGTATGTAGGTATTTTTGAAACATTTTCTATTAAATGTTATTATCTGAGCCATCTCGTCACGCAGATTATAGAGCAGCGACTCAGAGCACCGTAGTTTTTCAACCTGGAGTTTTCCAAAGAAACACATATCGACGGTGGAAAGGTAAAAGGGGCTAAGCGACACTTTGGGGTAAAATGACTTATATACATATTCGGAATCAGCGAATTTTTCTGCGTTTTTTGAGCCGGGTTTGGCTTAAATCGGAGCACTTTTGTGTCGCTTAGTACCCCCTGTATTTTAGTGAAAAATGTCGCTTGAGTGCCCTCGCGGAATCTAAAATTATTGGTTCTTATAGGTTGCACCCAACAGAGTTTAATAATTTTTCACTTGAGTCGTTATTTCTATCTTCACTGTTCAAAGACAAACTATTTCAATCGTTTAACCTCATTCCATTTTTTCAATGCAACGTATTTAAACCCTTATACGCTATTTCAGATAAAATGATGATGTCGTTTAACCATTTTTACCACACCCTATTAAAAAAATATTTGCTTTTGAAACCTTCTACCTCAATCAGTAATAAGCATCTAGATCACTTAAACCTTTTTACGTCAAACTATAATTACCCACCGTGTCGCTTAAACCCTTTTACTTCGTCCTATAATAAGCATTTGTGTCGCTTGGACCCTTTTACCTCTATCTGTAAAAAGCAATAATGTCGCTTATACCCTTTTACCTCGATCTGTAATAAGCAGCCGTGTAACTAAGACCCTTTTACCTCGTACTCCTCATTGATTATATTGTTCGTTAGGCCTTTATTACGTCATCAAAATCATAGAAATATTTTTGATTAAGTCGTTTTACAGTACTTTACTGATAGTTTATATAACTGTTAAACCCTTTATCTATTTTTCTATTTTACAAACAATTATTGTTGGCACCTTTTACTTCGTATCATTTATTATGACTTTAGGTATTTAATGCCTACGAGTTTACATTGTATTGTAAGTAAGACTTTTTTCTTGAATCATATTTAAAAACAATGTTTATTTAAAGCATCAAAAATTTATAGTAAATTAAACAGTGCAGTCGGATAAACCGTACATTTTTGGGTCGTTTCCTAATGGACCCCAAACATTTTTGATTCTGAAGCCGTATCTGTGCCCGCGCCCCACCGTCAATCGGTGCGCGCGCGGGCGAATTCTCAGTCAGTCGGTATCCCCAATCAAAACCAAAGGACTGATAGGTGAAATATTCATTAAATTACCAAAAATATTCTTTTTGGAAGGAAGATTCATACCCAAGGAGGGTTGACGTCTGGTAAGCGGCCAATCGTAAAATTCAGCTAAATCCTTTGCAACACGATTTTGTGTTTAACGAAACATGTTGCACCGACCCCAAGTAATTGGGATAAGGGCAGGAAGATGATGATTCTTAGAAGATTTAAGGATCCAATTTTCTATTACACATGAGGATGATTAACACTATTTATTTAGCCAGGGGTACCCATCTCAGTTCATGGATCGAAAGCTGAGTTGTGGTATACGGGTACGCGACCTCAGCTTCCCGAGCTTCTACTGTATTTGAATACCTTCCGGTCAGTAGTATCCTACTACTTGTGTTCCTGTCCCAATCTCACCGCATTCCTCCCCACTCGTATTCCTACTTGCTCATCTCTCCTAGATCCCACAAAAGCAGCTCCCTCCTGCTTAAGAATCAAAGTCTGTTTCGGCGAGAATAGCAATCCAATGCAAATAGTGCAAATGGGCTTAGTGGATTCGGCGACTCAGCAAGGAAATGTGGATGGCCTAGGGCGACGGTAGAGGGCGCGTGGGGTTTCTGTCGGCCAGATACACCATCCGACCTCTCTTTCAGTCGTAGCGGTTCTTCGTTCCACTGAATCAGGGAGGGGGAGGACAAAAGCAGCTCCCTCCTGCTTAACAAACAAAGTCTGTTTCGGCAAGAATGCCAACCCAATGCAAATAGTGCGAATGGGTTTGACGGACTCGGCGACTCAGCAAAGCAAGGTGAATGGCCTAGGGCGACGGTAGAGGGCGCGGGCAGTTAATGTCAGCCTGACACTGCATCCGACCTATCCTTCAATCGTAGCGGTTTTCCTTTCCACTGAGCCGGGAAGGGGAAGGACAAAGTGTGTGCGCTTGCGTTTATGCGAACGTCTGCGCATCTTGCGCAACTGACCGCTTCCGAATACTGGACTCCGATGACGCTAAGTCCTGCGGCGATGGGTTGAAGTAGAGAAGTCTAGCGTGGTGCAAGCTAGGCTTTGTCTGATGTCTGCACGCAGGCGGTCCCAGGGGTGTGAGTACACAACGAGGTCGCTTTTGCATTGAAAAATCGGGACAACAATGCGAATTCGGCAGCACCTGGGGTGACAAAGCAGCCCTATTTAGGGAAGCACTGCTTTCTTTGCTCAGCCAAGGAGGGGGCTAGAAAAGGTGCCCTAAAAGAACGCTCGTCCCTACCTGGAATGTGATAGTAACCATACGGCTGCCATCGCATCATATTATAAACTCTATACCATCTATTATGAAATTTGACGCGTGGAACGTGAAATCGCTAATTGGTAGAAATGGCAACGCCTGTGCTAAACGTAAAACCGCTATAGTAGCTAGGGAAATTGATCGCTACAACGTGTATGTGGCTGCACTCAGCGAAACACATCTTGACGTTGAAGGAGAACTAGTGAAAGATGGAGGGAGCTACACTTTCTTCTGGAAGGCTAAATCCGTATCCAAACCTCGACGTTCATGGGTAGGATTTACCATCAAAAATCATTTAGTAAAGCGACATCTCGGACCGCTTTACCACACTGTGCCTTCACTTGGATAAAGACAACTACCTTAATGTCATCAGTATCTATGATCCAATGCTAGACAAGGCTGATGACATTAAGGACAAATTCTATCTATTTATATCTCAATGCCTTGACAGCATAAACGCCAGAGAGCAGATCCTATTGCTGGGCAATTACAATGCAAGAGTAAGTAGGTCGGGACTATGAGACTTGGCCTGTACTGGGGCGACACGGAGTCGGCAACATGAACAGCAATGGTCAGTTGCTACTCCGTCTCTGTGCTCAATACGACCTAGCGATATAGAACACTATGTTAAGACTTGCCGCTAAGTACAAGACGACGTGAATGCACCCACGATCCAAACACTGGCATTTGATCAATTATGCTATTATGCGACAAAGAGACATCAGTCAAGCAAGTCCAAATTACCCGCGTCATGTGCGGTGCTCACTGTTGGACTGGCCACCGACTTATTGTCACTAAAATGCGACTCCGCTTTCGTTGAACTCGAATATTAATAATAAAAAAGCCTGCGATTTTGAACGTGGATATGCTGATAGATCGCGAGATGAGAGAAAAGTATACTGAAACCTTAACTGAAAAGCTGTTGCTAACAAATGAGACAGTTGATGTCAATGCTACTTGGCGAGCTCTGTCATGTCATGTCATCTCATAGAAGCCGCTTCCGCTACTTAAGGTACAAAGGACCGTCGTAGTGAAGATTGGTTCGATGAAATTGACGAAGTTCTCAAAGCAGCTCGAGAGCTCCTGCGACAGCATCATCGGAGAGGTGGAAGTGTAGCGGCTGTCAAAGAGAGTTACCAAGAATTACATAGGCTGTCTCGGCAAATAAAAGACAAGTGGTGGCAGGAAAAAGTTTGTCAGATGCAGTGGCTTGCCGATACAAACTAGCTTGGGGAGTTCTACTGCGAGGTGCGTAAACTGACAGGTACGCCCCATAGAGCAAAAGTGCCCTTGAGGTCTCTGGATGGATCGCAACTCTTGACTAGCAAAGACGATGTGATCAAAAGATGGGCTGAACATTTTAACGATCTGCTTAACGTAGATTGATCAGCTAACATGCATCACATCGGTTTATTACCTCAACTCAGACAGCAGCATAATAAGCGGTATAAGCGGGCGATTGTCATTGACCTCACCTTTACAGCCACAACAGTCCACTGCTGTGCATGGGCCTCCCCCGTATTGGCGGGTATTGCCATACTCACCACGCTTGGCAGGCGGATTGGCACAGTTTCATGCACAGGGAACGCTGCTGCCCATTCCATTAATAATTATCCCTTAGTGGCTTTTTACGACACCCACGGGTGGAATTGAGGTGATGCTATTCTAAGCCGGCATCACACGGCGTTGACTTTATACTTACCAGGTGAAATACTTAAATATGGCGGTGCAGAGCTGCACTCGTTGGTATGGAAACTTTTTGTTCGAATGTGGGAAGAGGAGCGAGCCCCGGATGATTTTAAAGTGTCTCGCATTAGTGCCCTCTACAAGTACAAAGGTAACCCTTCTGACTGCAACTCATACTGCGCTATTTCGTTATTATCAGTCCCCGGAAAGGCCTTTGCAAGAGTCCTATTAAACCGCTTGAAAGACTTATCAGAAAAAATTCTGCCCGAAACCCAATTTGCCTTCCGAACTGACTGAGGCACATATGAAGCTATTTTTTCGGTTCGTCAACTGCAAGAAAAAAGAAGAGAACAAGATCGTCAGTTGTACCTCTGCTTTGTTGACCTAGAGAAAGCGTTCGTCAGTGTACCTCGTGAAGCTCTCTGGATGGTGCTAGGAAAACTAGGGTGCACGGAGAAGTTTGTGCCCCTTCTGAGACTCCTGCATAACGATATGCAGTGCTGCAAACGATAAACAGTCTAGTTTCTTCCTGTGGGGTGAAACCAGGGTGCGTTCCAAACTGTTAGCCTTATACTTTGCGGTAGTAGTTAAAGAGGTCCTAAATACTGTCTCCGAAGGAGTCTGCATCCGCTTCCGCACAGACTGCAGTCTTTTTAATTTGGCTAGACTTAAGGCGCGCACCAAAGTCTCGCATGCACTTATTACTAAAATTATGAATGCCGATGACCTGTGCTTCCTTGCAGATTCCCAGAAGACCTGCAACAACTGATGACCGTCTTTCACCAAGCATGCTGCAATTCGGCCTAAAGATCATAGTCAAAAAGACGGAAGTGATATCCCTGGATACACAAGCGTGAGACACTGACAATTTTATTAAGCTTCGTGAAGATATGTTGAAATAGGTTGGCAAGTTTCGATATCTAGGGAACACTATAACAGCTAAATGTGACCTTGATGCTGAGATCAATATCAGAATCAGTGCTGAAGCTGCATCATTTGGGAAGCTGCGTTCCAAGGTTTTCTGCTCGCACGACCTTAAACTAGCCACAAAAATATCTGTATATATGGCGATGGTGCTGCTAAAGCTTCTGTACTCTTCCGAAACCTGGTGTGTGTATCGTCACCATATACGAACTTTGGATCGTTTCCACCTCAAATGCCTTCGCATCGTCATGAAGATCAGTTAGTCCGACCGAATGCGCAACACCGAAGTCCTTAGACGAGCCAATGTTAGTGACATTGAAGCTGACCTACTTAATGTGTCGACCGCTTCGGTGGTGCGGTCACGTGTCTCGGATGAAGGATGCGCGAGTGGCGCAGCGCATCTTCTATTCTGAGCTAGAGGAGGGCAAGCAAGCGAAAGCATGGCGGTCAACTCCTTCTATTTACATATGTTCAGAAGAGACACATGAAAAGATGCAACATCGAGCCTTCTCAATTTGAGGTTTTGGCAGTACAACGGTCAGAATGGCGCGGTCTTGTAAAGAGATGAATCCGCGACTTTGAAGAGCAGCTTAAAGCAGGACGCTTGACGCTAAAGGCGATGAATTGAAAGCCCGTGCTCCTGCCGCCATTAACTACAAATTATATCAATGGCAAACTCACGTGCCCACACTGTGCACGGGAGTTTACTGCCAAAATTGGCTACAATAGCCACCTACGGGCGCATCAGCGCCGACTTGATCAGGTGTAGAAGTGGTCGTCATGGCCAAAACCGACCGGAGAGATCAACAAGAGGACGATTGCTTCGGTGGCGATACCCTACTTTTATGAATTAATAACTAAGTATGTCCCCTACTTTTATGAATTAATAAGTCATGAGAATGATCTCAATTTTTAGCTTTTAGTCGTGGCAGAATTAATGTTAATTATTAATCTCTAATTAAGAAAATAATACAATTATGTTAATTACTGGCTAACATTCCAAATAAAACTTTGATTATGGATACAAACTGAATTATTTAGTTTAATTTTAACTACACATGTTTCCTGACTCCTTCCAATCTTTTGACCTAAATGGCAATTTACTACTTTTCATTTAATAAAACGGCGCTTAACCCCCTTCTTTCTTTTTGAAGTAACGCAATTAAACCATTCTGCTTGTATTTAAATATCTAAACCTGATGACTTAATTCTTTGTTCCGTGTTTTTTATTTCAAATTTAAAGGGTATGGTTCGTTTTACTTCATTTTACTTTTCGTTATGTTTCAAACTAAGTCGCTTTACCTGGCCCTCATCATTTATAGCTAGCACGTTAATACTTTTTTCCTTCATCGATATATGAACTTGACAGTATTAATATCTTTTTACCTCATTTTAAATTAACTAACATCAAAAATTAATCCTTTATACCTAGCGCGGTTTTATGATTACTTGTAATGTAATGCGTTTTTACACATTCTCATATCAGAAATGAAGAAACTTGAACCTTTTTACCCAGTTTCGTAAAAATTTACTATGACCATTAGACCCTTTTACCTCGCCCAGATTTGGAGTCAATTTGTCTCAACCGACATTTATTTCAGTTAATATAAACGATAGAACATTCGAATAACCCTTAAAATATGCGCTTTGAAAATTACAAAAAAGTAATTTTCCATTTTTTTAAAATAACATCTTTTTACCAAGTTATGATTTTTTTTCCGATTTTTTAAACTTTAAAACGCTCTCCTGTAAAATGTCCTTAGTGTCGCTTGGCCCCTTTTACCTTTCCACCGTCGATATAATCTAAGAAATATGACAAGTTGTGGCGTTTGTCATTATCTATCCAATGTCAACTGTACAAAGTTCTTTTTCGTATTTCCTATAAAATTTCGCGCAAAATACATCCGATAGTCTACGGCGGTCCTTACAGAGGCTAGAGTTCCGCCACGCTAGCGTGCAATTTTTAGTTCAACGTTTATTTTTGATCTTGATCTTGAGTCTTATGGAACTCTACCCGTATGGGTGGATCGGTGGGAAATTGTTTTTGAGAGTATTTAACTCGATTTGGTGCGTTCGCAATCGTTTTTCCGCGCAGTAATTCAGTTGGCGGCGGTATGTTTCAATTAGCGAGTGGGGCGAGCACGAGTTATTTCCTGCACGCGATTCCTGGGCCCGGCCCTGGGCGAGGTCGCCGGTAAATGCATATTGCATACGTGTCGAACGTTTGCAAATACCAACTCAATTATTTTCCTATACCATATCCCACAGCCTCCCATAGCTGACTGAGAAATACGTCCGTCAGTTATGGACTAGATGGTTTGATTTAGGTATTCTCGTCAACTACTCGAATATTCTACGAGCAAAAAGTTACGTCTATTCTATTGAAAGTAAGGGGTACCTAACCTTCCGTTATTTTTTTCTTTCGTGTGTAATAATTGTAGGTACCTAAGTAATTATATGTCACTAGTTATATTCCATCACTGCACTAAGGCTTCCTACTTTCATTTGCAATATTTTTTTCCCAGTCACTTTCATTTACTGTTATATCTCCTTGGCGACGGCAGCGCATCATTTATTTCATTATTCATGGTAAAAATACCTAGGTGTTTCGTAAGATCTAATTTTATTTAACAAGCAGAATACCAGCTTCCAAATCCTATTCAGTTGAGAAAGGAAATTGCAGCAGAAGTACGTGATGTCCCAATTACGAAGCGGCAAGCGGCAGTCATTATTTCCGCCAGTGCACTGCACCCTCCTACCCGCTACTACTGCGCTCGCTGCTTCGCTGACCGACCGAAATTCACTTATAAACTGTTGGGAATAAACCAGTGTTGCTTGACCCACCGAGGAACCAAATTCTCGTAGATGTGTTGTGGATTATGGCACCTATCCGCGAGCGCACATAACGAGGTTTCAACGAAATATTTCCTTCGAAATGTTTTCGCCAAATACAAGGACACAAATACAGGCACTATTGATTCAGATTTTGTAAGACATTTTCTAATGCTACATCAAATGATGTGTTTCAATATTTTTTTTGGTTGCCTAAGGAATGTGTCTTACATTCTTGCTTCATAATTCAGCACAATAGGTTAAAAATTGAGGTATAAAAATTGTTTCCGTGTTACCAAGCACACAGAGCCGTCGTTAGGGAATATAGCGGTAAAAGTTTTATAATGACGTCGCTCCACAAAACAAAAGAGCCACAATATGCGCCCACACACGCCATTGTTCCAGCTTTTATAGAATTCAATGCTCATTAACGCTTTTTCCAAAATCCCCTTTTAATTGAAAATCTCTGAAAGAAATCAAATGTGAGCGTAGAAGTTCTTTGTTTGTCTGAAGCGCCGCCGTCGTAATTATTTGTTGACGAAACCAGAGTTATAAAAAAGACTTATACAAGATTACAACGACCTATTTGTTACCTAAGTACCTTCTTAGTAATTGTTATAAACTGTTTTTTACAACTTTAACTACTTCCATAACCACTGTTGTAAAGTACTGATAGGTCCTTTAAGGACAAGTTAGGTTAGTCTTAGTAGCTGATTAGGTAAATCCATAAATCAATGTTGGTATTTTGGTCAAATTAACCCAATCTAAAATGCTATATCTATCTATAATGTTGTAAATAAACGCAACTCAAACTGAAATAAAAATAGGTATAATATTAGCTACCTGTCTGAAATAGTCACAGAAAAAGCCATCCTTCACTTCGGTACCAGCTCAAAATGTGCACTTTTAAATGTATGTCAGGAGGAAAACGGGCGCATCATTTTATATTTGGGTCGTGACGGGTGTCATGCGAGGGTCACAGCTATTACGTCTTTTTGAAGCTAGTTGTGAAGCCACAAGCGCTTTTCTAGTTCCCAGTGCTGCTCATTAGTGTGAAGGTCGAGAGAGTTGGGAGTCAGGGTAACAGATCTCACTGGTATGCTAATGATATAAGAATATCGTATTCCAGTAAAACTAAATGTACGTAGGTAGGTCCCTAGAAACATTTTCAGCATTTATTTACAAGTAATTTGTAACCCATTTCAACCCGTGGGTGTCGTAAAAACCGACTAAGGGATATTCATCCAGGGAATGGTCAGCAGCGTTCTTTGTAAATGCATCATCTTACACTGCGCTCGCCAATCCGCCTGCCAAGCGTGGTGAGTATGGCAATACCCCCCGATTAGGGGGAGGCCCATGTCCAGCAGTGGACTGTTGTGGCTGTTATAGTATAGTAGTATAATTTGTAATACCCTAGGTATTTTATTTTACTTCTTTTGCTTTTCCTTCCGAGTACGAGTCCTATAGGTCAGATAACCTTTTGTTTTTAGTAAACCCGTTTTGGAAATAAGGTATATCTCTGATACAAAATGATGGTGCATCTACGATACAAAACGCCTGATGTAATTTTGTGTGGGAGTTTCAAATCGTTTTTTCATATGTCGCTCTATGTTCTTTCATGTTCTAGTTGTTCAACCCTTAAAATATTTACAGAGTATGTTTTTTACACCCTGTACAGCCTACTCTCGTCTCTCACAACTCAACGCGACTCGTCTCATAATTACCCTCCCCTTCTATTCAACCTACGGCTTCCATATTGTTCTAATTTCCATACATACGCACCGCACCTCTAGTTAATTAAGTTCAATTGTTCAAACACTCAATGGCAGCCGTATAAAACAGTGCGTACTGAAATATGCTATGAGACCTATGTTCATAATAATGTGCTGTGGTTATTGGAAATATTCTATTATGAATTTCCAATGGCGCCGACTGGTATTTAGTTTGCGTAACTGTGTATTAGTATGTCGTCTACATAGAAACGCAACTATTAAATGAGCCGTATGAACCACAGTATCAACGGTATAGTTCCTTGCTCCATACAATTGCAGTCGCTTGTATGGTTAACGAAGGGGCCGCATTAAGGGGCGCTGAATTTAATGACGGGCGCCTTTCGGTACGGCAGACGTGCCAGCGAACTAAACACAGGGCCGGCTTTGTTCTTTGCGCGCCGCTCGTTAAATATTTTCAGTTTTGTTTGAGCACAAACGCTGCTGGTTGGTCCTCGTGGAGGTACTTCCATTGACATATTGCCAAACAGTTTTGAAAGTTTCTGTACTGGAAAAATTTGAATATGCTCATAGGCTCTTAAACGGAGTGTAAAGACAGTGTACCAGCAACAGAACTTTGTAGGTAATATCTGAATTTTGCGGTAGGTAGTAACAGCACGAGGCCTACTACTAATACTAATAGATAGTATTCTTTTTTCGATTTTACAAATACATTCAGAGAAGATCGGGAATTTTGTAGGTATATGTAGAATTTTTAGTAGTAGGCTGACTTAAAACTTTGACACGGGTTCAAAGGGTCTTTCATCAACTAGGTGTCCCGCACTTCAGAAGATGTTCACTTTAATAATGAATCGGTTCATCGACTACCTATCCGAAAGTCGTTTTCAAAGAAACATAATAATACTGATTCAACTCTCTACCACTGGTCTAATACAACTTTGAAATTCGTGCACTTAAATTTATAACGTTTCAATTTAATTAAATTTACTTCATATACGAATGCAAATACGGGATATTTAATGTGCACATTATTGAAATTGTTGCTGCATGTATACTGAATGTCAACAACAGGTTTATTGCGGGGGTGCCCTGGTTAACAATAGTCAATAATATTACAATGAATATCATAATTTTAATTTTCAAGTTTTACACTTTAAATGCTGAAAATTTATGTGGAATTTAACTATTGCAAACGCAGATTACTGAGGACTTACCGTATACACCTACATCTGTAAACCAACATAGGTAACTTGTGTGCAGTAATTTTAAAACAGTTAAATATTGTGCGTTTTGTACATTTCATTTTACTTTGAAGGGTACAGATTCAACTGAAATTCGCAACGTCTAGTTACTGAATATCTACATGGTATTGATCATTGTAATAAAGTATTTTTCTCAAACAAATCTGAAAGTGCTTTTACTTATACCATAGCTTATACTTAAGTACAGAATCGCACTTTGTAGCTCCTTCGCCACTATTGTGTGTGATGCATCAATCACAACCAAGTATGTGGCTACACCAGCGCTATCTGTATGTAAGGCGGGTTCGATCGCGGTGCTAACAAGCCATATCGCGTGATTTATTGCATGCCCCTATTAGGGTTCATTTAGCACAGGATTTTGCGTCACTTCTACGATATCGTAGACGTTTGCTACGGTGTAGCAAACAGATAAATTGTTGGTAGTCGAAAGAAATGATTGTATCTGTAATTATAAATGATAACGTACTTATATAAAGCAGCTCACACAAAATCACAAATCAATTAAATGACGTTTGAAATTAATCACGTATTGAACTGGCAATTATTGGCTAAGCGTAACAAATGTAGTATGATTAGTGATGCCGACCACGTTCGCGTTCGTTCAGCTGCTGCAGATGATAGAGACTTACAGCGTACTTCGCGAGCCACATTATTTACTGCTATAACTCTTTTTTAAACCCAACGTGGTGCTAGTCAGTGCATATCCCTTCCACACAGGTATGCATAAAATATGTTATCTTGAGGCTGTTGTAATCGGTAGATATAGAACGGTACAGGACAGACGTCCGGTATAAGAAAGATTCAAAGTTCAAACTGGCTTAGGCGCAAGCTCCATAGAGGAGACGTGACACGTGATACGTTAGGCGCAAACTCCACCAAAAAGACGAGGGCATAGGACGTAAGAATGACAGTTGACAGACAAGTGATCGTCAAATATTCTTCTTAGTTTTTGACGCTAGCTGCCATGGATGCGACGCTTTGGCGACGCTTTGGCGACGCTTGTGTGTGCCTTTGCCAATACTTTTTCGTACATTTTGTATGGAAACGTCGCGATGTCAAACGTCAAGCGTCATGCCCTACGCCCTATGTCCATTCCTTGTCCTCTCTGTGGCGCTTGGGGCTTAGATGACATCTGTCAAAAAAGTGTTCGTTGGAGACGTAAAACATGCGCCATCGCGACGCTTGAAACACGTTTCCATATAAAATGTATGAAACATAAGTGACATGTGAGTGAAACACGCGTCGCATCGATAACGGCTGACGATCGATTGTCGCGTTGCACTTCTATTCTGTGAATCTAGCTACCCCAACCTACCTAACCTTGATTTTGACTGTAGGAAACCGTGTAGCGTATCGGACATAGTATGTTTTTGTGTAAAATTTACTCATATCTATATTAGGTACATTATTAGTGCCACGTACATGAATGTTTAAAGACCCGGATTAGAATTAGAATGTATTTTCAAGCTGTAAATAAGAGAGAGTTGTCAGTTCTTTTATTTTTTATTTCCTCCGTCGCCTCTTTCTTATTCTTTCATTGTGTCCGGATGGTTTAGTTAATCTTCATAATTTGGCTCTTTAGTGCCTCTTTCAAATGCTAATACGGAAGAATAATGAGCCTGCCTCTCCTGTTATTTTTCTCAAGTTACATTTGCTAATTCAGCGTAAGATTTCGTGGAATAATAGGAGCTATATCTTTGGCCACGGAACGACACAGGAAACAGAGTTCATTGGCTTGGCAGGTGATTTGAACGAGTTCTTTGATTTGGTAGGTAGCCAATAATGATGTCTTGTAAGGCTGGTTTCTGACATACTACTTACGGCGCCGCTAACAGCTACCACGCGCGCCGTCTTTTTACCCAACTGCCTCAGAAGGAGGGTTATGTTTTTCTAAAGTATGTATGTATGTATGTGGACAAGAAAATTAATTTTCGCGGGCTACAGCCCAAACGGATAGTTGGTTTTTGACATACCTATGAGGTGTCGTTAGATTCGTCTCAGTAGCGCGAGTCACACCTAGCTATATTAAAAAATTCTTAAATTCTAAATAGGTAGCGGATTTTTATCGCAAAAGCAACTTTGAAATTACCGCAGTCGGGTTTTGTTTTTCAATACAGCTGCTTGTTAATTTATGGCTCCGCCATGTAATTTTTGTATGATTATTTTTCTGAACGATAAATTAGGCTATTGTTGTTGGATGTATTTTTGTATAAGTCATCTCACAGGGTCAACATGCCTGAAAGTTACCAGATCACCGAAATAGATAGGTATAAATAGCATGTTACTTTTAACCTATTTATTGTATTTAAACAAACATTAATTCATTTTAACTCGACAGACAACGCCTTTCTCAGCGCGTACAAAATCTGACGCTGAATTTAAATAAACTGTTGGCAAGCAAATAAAGATTAAAACAATGTGATAATAAACTGGATTCCTTTGTTCCCGGCCAAGTTCATTTATCAGTACGATTCAACAAGGATTGCGCCTCAATCCCCACCTAGCTCCACAGTAACCACATATTAGTATTAGACTAAAGCAGTAGTATAACTTCATACAATCGCTTCAAAACTTATTATCACACAGAATCAGTGTAGTAGTCACGGCATCTTAAAAATTCCCGCGTTAGTCAGGTTTGCCGCTCCAAGGAAACGACAGAATAAATAATTACTAGGCAATAATAAAAAGAATTCTACCTATGAACTTTCAAATGGTGCTTTTTTATATCTCAAAAGATGTACTTAAAAGACACTTTAATTTTACAATAACCAAAAGTGGCAATCTTGATGCTCTATCAGTTATTTTCTTCTTTTCGTGTAGGTCTTCCAATGAACCGTAATTTATAAAAAAGACGAGAAAGGAAAGTGTCACGATTTTAATGAAATGACGAGGTGAGGTCATCTTGAGGGTTGACGCTTCAACCGACAGTTACCCAGTCGAGTTTCGCTGCTGAATCAGCCTTTTATATATACTGTGAGCTAGCTTCGTGAATGCACCTGCATTTAGTTACAGACTATTAAACCGTAATGGCTTTGCGAACGTTACATGTAGCTAGCAGGTGCTATACATTACTAAGTTCCAGAATATGCACTACAACGTCTGTCTTGTGTGTTATAGGCACTACGGTTAATGGGATGCGAGGGTATTTGGAAGTGTTCAGGTCACTGCACATTAATGGTTAATTTAATCAATTGGACCATATTTTAGTTACTTAGATCCTTTTTATATGAATATGATGAGATGACGTAACATGACGTGACACACTGGGATCACAAGAGATGAGAGCATAAAACATTTGGCGCTACAGTTATAAAATAAATGTAAGTAGATATTTTATTACTGTGCATAAAAAGCGAAGTGGGATTAACCGTTTCCTTGCTTGAAGTGCGTCGCATTTCATTTTTCTGCTTCATATTGCATTTCCGATTTTATAGTCAACTCTAATACATACGTTGATTCAGTGAATTATATGTTTCTTATTGTGGAAGTACGTATCTATAGGTATAGCGATAAATCTACAATGATTGGTTCTGTCAGAATCAACGATAAATTCTGTCAGAGTCTATATTTGACACTATTGCTCGATATGGTGACATACACTGGCTTTCCATTTTATCAAGAGCCGCCAGTTCCTCTGGATATGCTGCTGACAGTAGGTACCTAAATTTTACTCACCTCCCACATTAGAAACGCTTTACAAATCCATTCTCCACAATAGATAGACTGTAATATCGAATCGACAGTCGTAATTCTCGGCATTATTTATTCCTCAGTCTATATTTGACACTATTGTTCGGTGTTCGTGCCCGATAGAGATTTATTGCGTTGCGGAACTCCAATGGAGAAAGATATTCGGTTCAGAGTTCGGAGAGCACTTACACTTGAAACTTGTACAATCACAAGTTTCGATTTGATTCCCGCAAAATGTTCCACTGGCGTCGCTGGAGCTTGTATGGAGAAATATGTGTTTGTGTAGTTATGATTTGTATTGTCTTTACTAAGGGAAATTGTTTTATTACTTTTCTGGTATTGGCGGAACAAAATATTGAACGATAATTTTAGCGATATACCTATCAAGGTGACGTTATGATATTATCACAAATTAGGGAAACGGCGCGCGGAACGTTTGTAATATTATGGTGATTAAAATGTTTTACCCTGTGTAAAAGTTCTTTTATCAAATGTTAGTAGACATAAAACAGTTAGGTGAAGTTTTGCGTTATTATTATTGAAATATTTTAAATAGATTCTTTATCTAAAGTACATCGATAGTTTTCGCTGTTGTAATAAATTTCCCTCGAACAGAAACACACGAGCTCATTTTCGCGATCGTCCGACGATATTTCCACACCCGAGGACCGTACGGGACATTTATCTTGATGGCCACAACCTGCAGAACTTTTTAGCGATATTTATATTATCCAAGATATATAATAAGAGATATTTCAAACAATAAACAATTGATGTGTTTTACTCGTTAGACAGGCAACTTTTTGATAGGATAATCTCTTGAAATATATTCAGCATAACATTTTACATTCTATTCGTTTCATACATTTTAATAAATTAAAAATGTGTACAGTTGAAGTGGGCCTTTGGCCAGCAGAAGGACACTTTAAGCTCAAATAATAAGAATAAAAAAGTTGTATATCCAATACTCAAAATACTAGAATGTAAATAAAAGAAAAGACAATATCTTCCTGACCTTATCGCAAATTAGTTGGGGTCGGCGTAACGCGCGCATCTTGTTTTGCTAGAACATAAAATCATGTAGCAAATTAATTTGGCTATGTTTTATGATCTGCCTGTCGTCAACCCTCTGAATGCTATTGTAGGTGGTATATGGTATGGCCACCAAGCGGTTGGCCATAGTCGACATATATTCAGACGAGGTCAAAAACTCCACGTCGCCTTTTACGAAACACCCTGTGGAATAGGGGTGACAGTATTCTTAGCGGCTACCACATGGACATTAATATCATTGTGCTCTTAAGTCTATTTATTAAATAAATATAATAAAACATTTAGTTATCTGTTAACATAATCACAAAAAATGTGATGAATTTATCTCATAGAAAATTTCTTCGTGTAAAATCAAACAGCAAAAGATTGCTCAGAGATGATTGATCACTGGGTCAGAAAATGCTAGTTGATTTTTGAATTACACACTCGAGTGGACGCCTTAACACGAGGGATGTCGATTGTGTGCGTACCTATCTATAACTATAGCTTATTATTATGAAGAGAAAGATTGTGACTTTTCTAGGGTATATAATCACTGAAAATAATAACTTGAAAAGCTAAATGGTTTAAAAGCGTTACGTACTGTCTACTTTCAATGTCATGGTAAAGGTTCTACCTACCTACTTATTTCCTAAGAAACAACGATAAAAGCTACCTATATTTTTTGTTAACTGTACGGTAACCACTGTTTACAAAGAAACGTACCTACCTATTAAATAAATTCATACGTGCGTACTATTGTTCTAAAGGTTCCATTTAGGTACATTTTGTTTTATGCCTAGGTAATAGCTATTAACGATAGAACTTTCTTAGAAAAAGGGTCACAAAGGAACACCAAGTTTTTCTACTTTATTACACTGACAAAGTTTATTTTGCTAGCCGAGCGGCCAATAGTTTTACAACTGGATTTATGAGTGAGGGATAAATATTTTCTGGCGTAGTCAGGACGAAGTTTCCTAATTTGAGCTCTTATCTGCTCTCTATCGGGCATTAATTGGATTAAAGTGGGATGGATGTCGTACTCGTCCGATGTGTTTCTAATCTCTCTATTTCTCTTTGTCACACGAGCCGGCGGCCATTTCCTTGATTAGTTGTTCAATTTTAGCAAGTTTTCTTTTTACTTGTGACTGGAGCTTTTTCCTTATCTTTGTTTTCGAATTTCTTGATAGACTTATCTTTAAGGTACTGACAAGAGTTGAAAATATCCCCACGAGCACTAGCCCATTTTATTAGAGTGCACCCTTTGCGCCTTAATATTGGAGACCTTTGCCACTCCAATCCCCACGCATTTACACTCGCAACTGGCGCATCCATTGGTTTGTTAAAAAACAGCACGCAAGCAAACTTGTCCCCACTCGAACTACAAACAACAATCAGCATGTCACGAGCACTTGACCGCTGCCGAATATGCTGAAGATTGAGGCAGGGAACCCTAAATGGAAGTGAAGTGAAGTTTTCTCGTTAATTTGATTACTTACGTCGATCCCAGCGCCGCCCCGACCCGTGTCACAAGTTGCTTCATTAGTTGCGCGTCTCGGTGAAAGTAATCCTCCAAACCTACGCTTTGTTACTTACACACAAATCGTAGTTAGTTATTCCCGCGTTTGTCTCACCTAAATTGATTACACCTTTGGCGCGGTGCTCGGAGAATGAATCAGATTTGACGTATGGTTGTTATTCAAAGTAAATTTTATTGAATTAACGCAACAAATATTATTTCTATTGTTCTAATGGTTATTATGGGATTACACCTAAATAATATTTGATGGATGACATATTCAAGCAATCTGAAATTCCGTGGCTAAACTAAGTATGCGCGGATGTGTTGGAATTGGAAATTGAAAATCGAATACTCAAACCGTATTTGTGATTATAGTGGTTAATAAACGATTGGTTTACAGTAGATTAGATAGTTTTCGATTTTACCTATGTGGTTTTAATTTAAATGTGTAATTGTTTGCAATTGAAAGTCAAAATGGCTTATCTAACCAAATTTCGTTGATTGTATTTTGCATACACAGTCCAGATGCACCTTTCTATTTCAACTCTATATCTAACAATGAATATTGCGATGCATAGTTCTCGGGGAAATTCGTTCATCGCTTCGTTGTAATTGCGCGTCGTAACAGGATATCGGGCAAAGCAATGCTCCGTCGTTTGGCTGTGAATGTTGCCTTTCCGGCGATCATGTTCAGTCAGACCTCGGCGAACATGTAACGAGTTTCAAACGTTCTCCTCGAGTATTGAATATTCCACGAAACGTATACCATCCACACAGTTACACTCTATGTAAAATTAAATTGCTTCAAAGTCTAGCTATTAAATTAAACCCGAATTGGTACATTTCATGGAACTGGGTCAAATTTAGAAGCTGTCGCATTGCCAAAACCTTACATTGCGAGTCGAAGCCGCGGTTTGTTTTCAACAAAACAACAAGATTTATGTGTGAAATCTACGACTAAACTCGAGCGGGTTCGAAATGCGGTGTGATATGCAAACAAGACGAGCATCATAAAATTAGAATTTAAAATCAAAGCTCAGCTCCAGAAGTGTTTTTGTGCGAGTCGCATTACCTACACCCGGTATTTATGAGCGGGTGCCACCAACAGGCCCACGCTCATATTTACAGCCAAGATATTGTTCATTGCTGCATTCCGCATTTGCATTTAGAATGGATTATATTATTTGTTTCATTTGTGTGTCTCTGTAAAATAATAGTTTTCTAGCAAAATGGGCCGATAGGTAAAAATTAAAAATATTTTCTGAAGCTGATTTGAATTAAGATCCAAGAAAACGGTTGTGAAGAAAGTCAAAGAAACATTCGCGTGACTATATGATCTTCAGTAATTATATTAGTGTGTATGGTTTTGCTTAAAAATCTATTTCTCCCGCGTTCACCGCAAACGGCATGCAAATTGTAAAGGGGACAACGGTTTCGGGTTGCACCGCACCGGTTTCGGATATTCAATCTATCAAGCTGCCAGAATCAATTAACTCGAACGCGCCGAGTCATGACACCGCGAAACTGAGACCCGCCCTTTTTATTACTCTATCCAGGAAATAACCTATCTGTTATGCTACCTAACCAGTAACCATAATGGTTTTGTACCGGCCATAGAACCAGCCAATAATCTAAAACATAATTACCTCGCGGTTCAAAATGATTCAAGCTCTAAATGCGTGCTTTTGTGCGCCTAAATATTAATTAATTTTCCTACCTAAAAGAGCTTGGGAGGATAATTATAGTGGGACGCTGTAGTTGGTGTTTTAAGCGCTTAAAGTATTAAGCGAGGCTGCGTTGTTGGTGACAAGCGACTTAATTAAGCGGATACAAACATAATGCTCCAGCGACGAAAAGTTGGCGGCGTTTCGCGCGCCGATACCGGATATTGCAGTATAATCCTCCCATATAACCGCTTATTATAATTTTCCGCTATTATAAATGATTAACTACCATTGAAGCTGCCCAATAAGTTTTGTGGTAAATAGAATAATAACAATCCGCTCTACTGAGTGAAAATGTTACTTTTATTTGGACGCAAATTTGAACTAATTGTTAGTTGAGTCGTATCGTATAGTTTGACTCATTTTTTTATACGGGGTGTTAGGGACGGTGTAACGAAAACATTGCAGGCGTGCTCAGACCATGAAACTGAACAACTTTATTATGGAGTTATGGGAAACGAAATAGTTTGGGCCTCCCATACAAAGTCAGTCAGCTGATCGTGAATTTTGTATGGGAGATCGTAAATTTTTTTTCGTTTCCCACCATTGGCTCCATAGTAAAAGTTGTTCAGTTTGATGGACTAATCATGCCTGCAAAGATTTCGGTACACCGTCCCTTACACCCTGTATAACTAGGTTGCTTCGCATCGCAAGGAGAGTTATTTGAAAACATGGGTATATTCTTGTGATGCTTGTTGTATCCCATGTTGAATAAATATTTTTGAGTTGGAAATAAAGCCTGCAGCCGTTTTCTGCCTGCATTGATAAGTAACCTTAGAGAACTAATATTTTGCTACGCTTGCTTTAAACATTAAGACGTATAACAAACTTAGTAGCTTACAACCAAGCTTACAACATACCAACTTACCAAACATTATTAAAAACTAGATCGCTCACTTTTTGATTATTTTGGCGAAACCGGAACCGTTTGGAAGTAAGTAAGTATTCGCTGCTCACTGTGCGTCATGTGCGTCACTTACAATAATCAATACCATTAAAGCCCGTGTTCAGTTTCTAAAATGTGTGGAAAGTTCGCTAAACGAATATAAAAGTAAAAGGTAGCGGTACAGTTCAACCGGAACGTTCCCCCGTCGCGACTAAGGAATGCAAATTTCTCGTCCGCTCCATCGGATATAATCAAACAGCTGCCCGTGACGGCGTGTCTTGAATATTAAACTCCCTGATGATGGGTCAGATTTAGCCTGCTTATATTTTTTTCACTTTAACAATTATTCTTTGTTTTTCATGAATTTGTAGTCAACTGCCGCCATACTTTTTACTGACTACTGTCTCTTCTGAGGAGCAAATTACGTACAAAAATAATCTGATACTAAAACTTAGAAAACAGAAATGTCAAAAAAAATCGCGCCAATAATGTTCTGTTTGTGAAAAATCGCATCATTACATCACATCAGCCCATAGCAGTCCATTGCCATGGACATGACACTAGGGGACACCCCTAGAAAAATACGAATTGATGACAAATTATCAATTTACTGTGCACGTCATTGCTTTACTTTACAACGTCATCGATATAATATTTCCCAACAGGACATCAAGCTGCGTTTTACGATTTTAATCAAACTTCAAAACTTGTTAATCGTCTGTAATCCTATTTAATGTGTTTAAGATAGCCAATAGCCTCATAGCCTCGTGTGGGGGGTTAACTGTCTTCTCCAACATATCAGGAGTTACGAGGGAACTTCTCACAATAAACCGATCCATGGGTGAAGTTTGCTTGATGATATCCGACGTATTCTTGACTTCAAACTTTACCTACTCTCTTATGTCGATACTTTGAGGAAATAAGCTTTCGTATCGCATGAGTACTTACTATGTAGTGTGAGTGCAAGTTAAATAACCTCAAATTTAAGTTTCAAGCCGTGTGCTGTGTCGCGCAGTTGTAGGCGCGTACCAGTTCGCGTGCGAAGTTCACTTTACTCCAAGCGGTACAGATGAATTGAGTGAACTCCTCGCATTGCAGGGCCGCGTGGACAACACGCGTCACGCAGCGCACGCCCTCAAAGGGATCAAAACGATACTTTTAATGCATTTTAATACTACATGATAACTTATGTTAGGTGACACATTTTTCATCGTTTTTCTTAACACGATTAAGTAGGCATACAAGAGTCAAGACCACAGTCACTCTTAAAACCTTTGTCTACCTTTTGATTTTTCTCATTAAACCTATGTCTCTTTTATTATATCGAGATTGGGAATAAACGAGAATTTTGAAGTCCACACATAAATTTTATGCCGTAATAAATTGTCATTCACGACGCGACGAGGTATATCGTAAAACGAGTGAATAAAGCGGGCGTTCGCGGCTCCTGCCCGAAGGTGATGGTGAAATTATTCCTATGGCTCTTTTATGGAATAATTTTATTATCAGATAAGGAAAGGAATCGTTATGCGATCGCTAATTCTAGGAAATATGAGAGGCATCGGGAGTCGCGGCACGTTGCCGCATGCCGGCTCTGAAATCACTTCCCGGCCGCACTCTCCACTGCTGACAGTGACGAATTGTACCTCTCCTTTCACATTAATGTAATGGAATTTGCTACATGATCCCGAAGTTATTGCATATTTCTCTACTTACGTTCGTACGTGGCCATTAATTTCCGTGTGAAGGAAAGTTCCTCAGCAAATTAATGGCCTCGGGAAGTTCATTCCGAAATCATAATTTCATTGTGCTCTGAGCTGAAGTGCTCCACAATGCATTGCTCTGCGACAGCGACAAACGAGATGTCAGGTTCGTAGAACGTGCTACGGTTACGGGCTACGGCGTAGCGCAGACGTAGATTGCTACGATGTTGTTATTTGTTTCCGTTCACTGCATTTTCTTTCCGTCTACCAGCGAACAAGCGACATACTTATTCGAATATTTAGGAAATGTATGGCTACAACCAAGCTAGTAAGTACTACAACTAAAAGATTTTAATTACGGGATGTGTGAAAATTCGAAATGGAAGTGGATAGAAATATTAATATCATGAAAGTGAGAGCGACGCCTTACAACCTATGTGGCCTAAAAATCCATGTTACTACCCCATTTCTCTCTTTACTTTACTCAGGGTGACTACATCAACGACAACTAAATCCAGCTATATGGTCACGTTTTGGATTTAACAACTATAAGATGCAAGCTTCACAGAGGAGACGTGAGACGCGACACTTGAAACCGCCATATAAAATGTATAAAACAGAAAATACACAGATACACTCGTGAGACGCGCGTCGCATCGATGACGACTGACGATAACATGTCTAACTGATGCCATCCAACACGTCACGTCACACTTCTCTTTGGAGCTTGCGACTAAAATACCTTCCCACCTAATGTTTCGCTTTGACGTGATGATCTAATTCACTGACACTGGCTGAATTGCTTATTGGCAAAAGCCATAATCAAAAGAAGAAGACTAAAATACCTAACTACTCTTGGAGAACAAGAAAAAGAAGAATATGACTGTCTGGCTGGCGACAAATGCATCTTTACTTTAAAACTCTGCACTATGTTTGGAGTAAGTAAACGGGGACCTGAGTACGTACGTGTTATTTACTAGCCGCTGTTTAATTGCCTCTAAAGCTGTTTTATTTACGAACGGGCTTGATAATGCACTTGTTTATTGCTATGGCACCAAGCTTCATTGAGTTATGGTTCTGTATAAATTTAATATTCTAGTATATTGAAAATGCATGTTTGAATTTAATTTAAACTTCCTACACCGTCACAATGAAACAATTTTAACGGATTTAAGTTGTGTTTATTTTGGATTTTAAAATGTGTGGGCCGGATCAAAATTGCATCACCCTATATCATTCTGTCGTAAGAAGCGACTAAGGGATTTGATACCTGATGTGGATTGCAATTTCAGGCGACAGGCTGACAAAGTATCACGATGGTGATACATAGTCTTGTGAATGACTCTCAAACTTTTGTCAGAAGTCGTGTATAAATAGCCGTTTTTTAGAGCCATTTACGATCAGCCTACTCCGCAAGGGATACTGGCGTGATAAATGTAAGTATGTATGTTAAACTAACTACTTAGGGACTTATCTGAAAATGTACTTTTGCCAAAAACGGATGTTTTAGTTCATGTTCTTTATGGTCCAGGTAAGGTAACTGCCATTTGCCACAACATAAGTCAATTTTAATACCTAAGTGACATGCCTTAGTTTGTGTCTCATATAATTTATGTACAAATGAGAACACTACGGCATACGTATTCAGTAAAGACAGCATTACACATCTAACCTCACGATTTTAAACTCTATCAAGGAAGTATAAAGTTCATTTTGAGTTGAACCTAAAGCTTCCTTAGCCTTATAAAGCGAGAAACCACCTAACGTTCGTTTTGCGTTATTTTTACGCTGCGTACGTAACGCACGCGTTATAGGCCAATACGAATTTCTTAATAAAATACGAGTTTGTGTCAAACGGTTTGACAGACGCATCCGTCAACACAGCGCAAATAAAGTATTTTGTATTGTATTGTATTGTATTTGTTGTGCGATGCGCAGCACTAGCGGATCTAATTCAAACGATTGCAGTAATGTGCTGGACGTAGACCTCCCCCAGGGAACGCCATAAGGCAAGATCTCCCGATTTTGGCATCCAGTCGTTACCAGCCGATTGTTTTAACTAATCGGTCCATCTGGCCGGAGGGCACTAGCGGATACGCCACAAAGGGTCGTTACGTGTGTTTCTCGCCAAAAGCTTTCTTAGCCTTATAAAGGTTTAAACCATGGTTCAACCGCGGCAGACGTCGGCCGAGACCTCTATCCGTCACGACGCTGAGAACTTGATCCCTCGTCACATCCAGACTAATTAAACAGAGACCCGATCCCGGTACTGATATGTTATGCGAGTATACTGAGTACATAGCTTAAGCCCAGGTATTAGAAACGACGTGTTTTAAAATAAATAGTGGGTAAATAATACGGCTCTATTAAAACTGATCTTGGAGGGAGAAATAGAACTGGCTAGACAATATTAAGAAATGGGCTGACTGACACTAGTGACATAAACCATATTTGTGTAAAAATAAAGTAGAAAAACGCATTTTACTATCGCATGCATTTCCAAAAGCGCTGCGCAAAAATAACGCACAAACGGACGTCACGTGTGTTTCTCGCCAAAAGCTTCCTTAGCCTTATGAAGGTTAAAACCATGGTTCAACCGCGGCAGACGTCGGCCGAGCCCCCGATCCGTCACGACGCTGAGAACTTGATCCCTCGTCACATCCAGACTAATTAAACAGAGACCCGATCCCGGTACTGATATGTTATGCGAGTATACTCAGTACATAGCATAAACCCAGGTATTAGAAACGACGTGTTTTAAAGTAAATAGTAGGTCAATTAATACGGCTTTATTACAATTGATCGTGGAGGGAAAAATAGAAGGGAAAACTTGGGAGAAGGAAGATAAACTGGCTAGACAATATTCAGAAATGGGCTGACACTAGTGACGCAGTCCACTCTGGCACGACTGGTGAAGAGCAGGAGACGACTTTGCGATGGTGGTGACCGAGGCCCTTCACGGCATGGCACCAAAAGAAGAAGTTTGAAATTGGTAACATTTTTGTACATAACCATAACATAAAAACACGCCTAACAGTGACAGTTGACGCTGCTACCAGTTTTCGTATAAGCGGGATATACAATACACTCGATTTAGCGGTGGTTGCAACAGTACAGTGCTCACCAACAAAAAACACTCTTTGGAAGCGGAACCCTAAAAGTAATGCCAAAACCTTGTCCTAAATGAAAAACTTGAGGCGTGGTTGACTCGTGCAAAACGTAACACAATCGAAACTTTTGATGAATTTCTTTTAAACGTTCCTTGTTTCCCCTTTCTGTCCAAGTTAAATAATAAAATTTACTGCGACCCCTCCACCGGAGTTCTACAAAAACTTGGCATAAAAGTTATATGCAATAAAATTATGTGCTTCCCAACAAGACGGAACAAAATACTGTTAAATTTTTGCAGTAAAATTTCCTGAAAGGAACATGAATTTTTATACTTTATTACGTATAGCATCTTGCACTCCATATTTACACGCGGGTGTTGAAAAAAGCAACTAAAAATATGTCCAGGGAGAAGGCTGCAGCGGTCTCCGTAATACAACTTCTTAATCTAGATACCTAATAGTTGCCTATCCACCTAGCTTGGTGAGTATGGCAAATCCCCTAACATGAGAAGCCCCGTCATCAAAAGTGGACTATTGCGGCTGTTGGTGAAGATGTTGACAGAAAGATGTTACCTACCTTTATAAAGACACAAAAAACGTAAAGCTATTCCCATACAACAATTACTCAAATATAATGTTAGGAAATAATAGTGGAATGAAGTGAGAATTATCGTTCCGAGCGTTGCAAATGGAGTCCTAGTGATTCCGCCCGCGTCCGTAGTCCTTCATTCACGTGGAACTAACGGGGCGGATAAATGAGACTTACTGGGCTCTTTACTTCATCTAGTCAGCTCGTAGAAGTTATTATGGTGAAGCGGTAATAGGCAAGAAGACGTCACCTTCTTACACAGGTCCTTACAGCTAATATTAATAATCTTCCTAGAACAATTACTCAAACACAATGCTAGGAAATAATAGTGGAATGAAGTGAGAATTATCGTTCCGAGCGTTACAAATGGAGTCCTAGTGATTCCGCCCGCGTCCGTAGTCCTTCATTCGCGTGGAACTAACGGGGCGGATAAATGAGACTTACCGGGCTCTTTACTTCATCTATTCAGCCCGTAGAAGTTATTATGGTGAAGCGGTGATAGGCAAAAAGACGTCGCGTCACCTTCTTACACATGTCCCTACAACTGATGTTAATAAACTTTCTCGAACAATAACACAATGTTGGAAATAATAGTGGAATGGAGTGAGAATTATCGTTCCGAGCGTTACAAATGGAGTCCTAGTGATTCCGCCCGCGTCCGTAGTCCTTCATTCACGTGGAACTAACGGGGCGGATAAATGAGACTTACTGTGCTCCTTACTTCATCTATTCAGCAAGTAGAAATTATTATAGTGACCCAATGATAGACAAAAAGATGTCACCTTCTTGCACAGGTACCTATAGGTAATGTTAATAATCTTCCTAGAACTATAATAACTCAAACACAATGTTAGGAAATAAAAGTGGAATGAAGTGAGAATTGTCGTTCCGAGCGTTACAAATGGAGTCCTAGTGATTCCGCCCGCGTCCGTCGTCCTTCATTCGCGTGGAACTAACGGGGCGGATAAATGAGACTTACTGGGCTCTTTACTTCATCATTCAGCTCGTAGAAGTTATTATGATGAAGCGGTGATAGGCAAGAAGACGTCACCTTCTTACGCAGGTCCCTACAGGTAATGTTACTAATCTTCCGAGAACAATAACTCAAACACAATGTTAGGAAATAATAGCGAATGAAGTGAGAATTATCGTTCCGAGCGTTACAAATGGAGTCCTAGTGATTCCGCCCGCGTCCGTAGTCCTTCATTCACGTGAAACTAACGGGGCGGATAAATGAGACTTACTGGGCTCTTTACTTCATCTATTCAGCTCGTAGGTTATTATGATGAAGCGGTGATAGGCAAGAAGACGTCACCTTCTTACACAAGTACCTACAGTTATCGTTAATAATCTTCCTAGAACAATAACTCAAACACAATGTTAGGAAATAATATTGGAATGGAGTGAGAATTATCGTTCCAAGCGTTACAAATGTCGTCCTAGTGATTCCGCCCGCGTCCGTAGTCCTCCATTCACGTGGAACTAACGGGGCGGATAAATGAGACTTACTGGGCTCTTTACTTCATCTATTCAGCTCATAGAAGTTATTATGGTGAAGCGGCAAGAAGAAGTCACCTTAAGCGTCACGTCATCTTCTTACACCGTTACCTACAGGTCAAGGTAATAATCTTGCTAGAACAATTTCTCAAACACAATGTTAGGAAATAATAGTGGAATGAAGTGAGAATTATCGTTCCGAGCGTTACAAATGGAGTCCTAGTGATTCCGCCCGCGTCCGTAGTCCTTCATTCACGTGGAACTAACGGGGCGGATAAATGAGACTTACTGGGCTCTTTACTTCATCTATTCAGCTCGTAGAAGTTATTACGTAGGAAGTGATAGGCAAGAAGACGTCACCTTCTTACATAGGTACCTACTACCTACAAGTAATATTAATAACCTTCCTGGAACAATAACTCAAACACAGTGTTAGGAAATAATAGTGGAATGGAGTGAGAATTATCGTTCCGAGCGTTACAAATGGAGTCCTAGTCCTTCATTCACGTGGAACTAACGGGGCGGATAAATGAGACTTACTGGGCTCTTTACTTCATCTATTCAGCTCGTAGGTTATTATGGTGAAGCAGTGATAGGCAAGACGACGTCACCTTCTTGCACAGGTACCTACAGTTAATGCTAAGAACAATTACTCAAACACAGAATGGAATACCAAACTTTAAAACACTTCCCGTGTTAGGTATACATATATTGAAAAACTCTCCTGCGGAGGAGTGAGAGTTATTCTTAATGAAGGAGACAAACGCGTGGGAAATCACTAAAGCTGAGACGGCTACTCGCTGCATTCGCCTTCGTATGTCAGTTGTAAGGCACTCCCTCTCTTACTTTATATTACCACAAAGTAAATTTTACGCGTCCGTCCGCGTTCATTCACACGGAACAAGTGGGGCGGATAAATGAGAATTATAGCGCACTATATGCTACCGCACTACACCTATTCAGCTCCTAAAGCTATTATATTTATGTTACAGATCGATGAGGAGTCCAATATTGCTGTATGTGCCCCGGATTAGCGACAATTAATCCTTTGGTCAATTTAGGATCAAAACATTCCTGCGTCCATTCGCTCAGATAGTGCCGCGTTGACAATGACATTCCCTTAGGAAACGTTATATTTCGTATGGAGTAGACATGTCAGCGAACGAACACGAGTACGAGATTTTGGATTGTTACTAGGAAACGTCATATTTCGTATGGAGTAGACATGTCAGCGAACGAACACGAGTACGAGATTTTGGATTGTTACTAGGAAACGTCATATTTCGTATGGGGTAGACATGTCAGCGAACGTGTGTGTGAACATCATGTTGTGTTGAATGTGTGTGTGAACTTTCATGCGTTGAGTTGGAGAAACATATTATAGTGTGCGTATACAGACCACCTAAAAATAGTAACTATGAGAGGTTTGAACTCATCATGGAAGATGTTTTAAAGATATTATTAAAATCAAAGAATAAATTTCATATTGTCTGTGGAGATTTCAATATAAACTTATTAGAAAATGTTGCTTTTAGAAGTCGTTTTATCAGTTTGTTTAAATCGTTTAATCTAGACAACATATTTAAAGAACCTACTCGAATAACTGCAACCACAGCTTCTTGTTTAGACAATATCTACTGTGATTGTGTCTATTCAGACCAAGAAATCGTAAATTGTTGTAAATCAGACCACAATGGGCAATCCGTGCTCTTTCCATGTCGTCCTAGAGATGAAAAGATTGTCATTAGTAAAAGAATTATAAGCTCCAACCAAGTAGACAAATTTCATACTGCACTATCAGAAAAACTACCAGTTCTAGACTATGATACCAATAATCCAAATAACTTTTATTCAAAGCTTTTTATAACGATACGTGATGAATTTGAAGCCAAATTCAAGGTAAAGAAATTAACAATTAATCCTAAATTTAAATTTAGTGACTGGGCGACTGTAGGTATTCGAACAAGTAGGAATAAGTTATTTGAGCTCTATGATGAAAAGTCTTATAATCATAGTGAAACATTCGTTGAACATGTTAAAAATTATTCAAAAATATTCAAAAATGTTTGTATACAAGCTAAAGCAATTTTCACCAAAAATAAAATATACTCCGCTGAAAATGTTATTAAAACTGTTTGGAAAGTTGTTAATTCAGAGACTGGTCGAACTAAACCTATTGAAAAATCTCATTCGTTAAAGACTGCTCAGGGAATTGTTACTGCAGACGCTGATGTAGCTAATGAGTTTGAAAGTTTTTTCAGTAACATCCCATTTAAAACTACTGAGTCACTTAACTCTTCGCCTATCATCGCGTCAAATTTTCTTAAAAAGAATGTTCAGACTTGTAATAATGTATTTGAGTTTAGGTACATTAATGCAAATGTAATATTAAAAACTTTTAAAGATATAAAGATAAAAACTACAGAGGACTTATGGGGCATGTCAGTAAGACTATGTAGTTCCTTAATAGATACATTAGCACCATACTTAGCCTGTATATTTAATGCTTGCATTGATCATGGCGTATTTCCTGATCTCATGAAGCACAGTAAAATTATACCTCTTTTTAAAGCTGGCGATAAAACCGATCCCAGTAACTTTAGGCCAGTATCTGTACTACCAGTTTTGAGTAAAGTTTTTGAGAAAATTATACTTAATCAAATGCTCCTACATTTCAATCTCAATAAATTACTACATGATCAACAATTCGGTTTTACGAAAGGGCGCTCGACAACCGACGCTGCTGTTAAGCTCCTGCAACTTATTTACGGTGCTTGGGAGGAGTCGCAGGATGTCATAGGGTGTTCTGCGATTTGTCCAAGGCGTTTGATTGCGTTGATCATGAGACACTGTTGTTGAAACTGGACCATTACGGTATAAGAGGAAAAGCACTTGATTTGGTTCAATCTTATCTCGGAGGTAGGACGCAGAGAGTGCAGATAAATGGTGTGAAGTCACTGGGTTCTACTGTCAAAATTGGTGTACCGCAAGGATCAATTTTAGGACCGTTCCTATTTTTAGTGTACATAAACGACTTGCCCTTCATGGTACAGAATCTAGCCAAGATAGTGCTTTTGCTGATGATACTTCTTTAATATTTAAAGTGGATAGAAAGGCTGTAAATATTGACGAAGTAAACGGCGCACTAGATCAGGTTGATAAATGGTTTACGTCAAACAATTTAGTACTGAATTCTAAAAAAACTAAATGTATTAAATTCTCTTTGCCTAATGTTAAAAGTATTAAACACGATGTTGTTCTTAAGAATGAAAAGCTAGATTATGTTACTGAAACAGTTTTCTTGGGGATTACACTCGACGCAACAGTTCAATGGGATCCACATATACTAGCACTGGCTAGTAAACTTAGCTCTGCGGCTTACGCTGTTCGAAAATTCGACTATTGACTGATGTTGCTACGGCCAGGCTTGTATATTTTAGTTACTTTCACAGCATAATGTCCTACGGACTTTTGTTATGGGGTCAAGCCGCTAACATAGAAACTATCTTTGTGTTACAGAAAAGGGCAATAAGAGCAATATATAAACTGCGAAGTCATGAATCCCTAAGAGAATTGTTTAAAGAAATTGGCATTCTTACGCTTCCCTCGCAGTACATATTTGATAATATAATGTATGTGCGTAAGAATTCCAGTTCATATTTAAGAAACTCAGATATTCATTGTCGTAATACGAGAAATAAAAATAAGATTGTACCGCCACAAACCAGATTAAGTAAGTTCAGTAAATCATATATGGGCAACTGTATACGCTACTATAATAAAATTCCAGAGGAAATTCTAAAGTTAAATGAGAGGCAATTTAAACTTAAAATAAAGAATACTTTATGTTCGAAAGCGTATTATAAGACAGAACATTTTTTGAAAGATAAAGATGTCTGGTCAGTAGCAACAGTTGCTCCAACGCAACGCAAGAGATAGGCATTATTTAAAAATAAACATGACATATATTTTAGTGGTTATACCTTTACTTTTATGATATGTAAATTGACATGTATAGTGGTTAAATTTGACATTTTAATATTATTCTTTAATTATTTTTTCTTTTTTGACATGTATTTTTTACATTTACTGTAAATCTACTTTTTTTTCTTTTTGCTATGTTATTTTATTGCTCAAATGTTTAAAGTATATTTTAAAGACAAAACAGTTAGAATAATCTACTGTAATTTTTATATTTATGAGCCGTTTTTGGCTATTCTATTAATTTATTTTCTAAGTTAGCTAGGGTAGCTTAGGGCCTAAGAATATTGTAGATTTTAGAATAGGTGCACTTCTGGGCAGGTTTTTGGGCGGTTTTCCTGTCCAGGGGGTCCGGCTAACCATACACATGTAACTCCTTTTTAAAATTTTGACAGAATGTTATTCCATTTAATTGTCATTCATTGAGGCATAAAGTTGCATGCTGTGTGGTTAGCCTGGCCAGCCCCGAGGCAGTGCCTTTATTTTTATTTTTTTTATCCCGCCTGAGCCGCGTTTAGAGTAGGAACTCAATGTTATAAAAAAGAGAAAATTTTGCTTTAGAAATTTTCTCTTTTTTAAGATTGTATTAGCATGTGACTTTCTTTAAGAGAATCTTGTAAATTCCTACGAAGAAATAAATGAATGAATTTTGAATTTTGAATTTTGAACGGACACGAGTACGAGATTTTGGATTGTTACTAGGAAACGTCATATTTCGTATGGAGTAGACATGTCAGCGAACGGACACGAGTACGAGATTTTGGATTGTTACAGTATGACTTAAGGTATAACCATGGGTATGACGTGAAACATTTTCCGTGCAAGCTGTCATATATTTTTTATCTAAAAATTTCGGTGTCATCCTCCAGCAATATTTATTTATTTAATTCGAGCAATCAATAAAAAAAACTATTTTAGATTGCGTTTTCAAATCAAAAGGATCGAATATTTTCATCAGCTCAGAGAATTTCAAACAA
Source organism: Phthorimaea operculella (assembly GCA_024500475.1). Classification (NCBI taxonomy): domain Eukaryota; kingdom Metazoa; phylum Arthropoda; class Insecta; order Lepidoptera; family Gelechiidae; genus Phthorimaea; species Phthorimaea operculella. The sequence continues at coordinate 6,478,168 of JANFCV010000010.1, read as the reverse complement.
ATAATAACGCTTTTTACAGTTTTGGGGATGAAATGCGGTAGGAACAGCCCAAATCCATCACAGCAACCGCGGCTCGGATTGAGCTGTCAATTACGTCACCGCTATTCCGCCTTTAATCTGTCATCTAGACACCAATTTAAGGGGAAATACCGCGTACCAACACCTCATAATTTATTTTTACCAATATCCATCAAAAGTAAGTGGGAACCTACTTCAAATAATAAAATACCCTCTCAAAACTAATTTTTACTTTAGAAGCGCTAAGATAAAGTCGCATAGTGCATGGCGCATTCATTATAGCAATGACATAGTTATGTTACCTGTTTGTTTATTGACTTTCGGCAGTTTGGGATTGTTCCAAGTGAAGTAGGTTGACAAAGAAACGATGCGGCCTGGCATCAGTGCGTGGTTTTGCGGAAAGCTGGGCTCGAAGGCGTGACACCGCTAGGCGTGCTGCCAACACACCTGCAGTATCCTTTTGGGAAGAACCAAACTGAAAAATGTTTGAGTGAGTGTGCAAACAGAGATCACGAATATGGGAATACTGGTTGTAGAACGATCATCAAAGTAAGGTTGTCAAATAATAACGTTACTGAAGTCACATAAGTATGTAAAAGAACTTGCTTTCTGGAGACTGCGCGCGGTTTTCAGAAGCAATATTGTACGAAATAAAAGGAATATAAAAGAAACAAAACAAAACATGCAAGTTATTTTGAGCGAATGGAAAAAGCAAGGCTATTTATTTAGCAGACCCTGCCCGCGCAACTGGGTCGAAACGTGCGGATAAGAGAAAACATCAGAGTGGAATCTTAGAACCATTTGGAACCTTAGAGCTACACGAGTAACCAGGCTGTGTAGGAGGGACGAAATATTTCAAGTTTAAAAACTTTTACAAAGCCGCAAACAAAAACTGGTACGAAACTTTTTAACGAAACAAATTAATAGGCAGATTATAATAGCGTGGCTCTGACGAGACACTTGGGAAATTTTCAACTCAACCGCCAACATTCTGACGTTTTATTATAGCTCAGTAATAGAAAAATGGACTTTTGTGGTTATGAAGATGCTGGGGAATATGAAGCTTTATTTCTGTGGGATAAGGTTGTGGGTAGAGTGTGTTCGTGGGGCAATAATCCTGGAAGTTGCGGAGTCATTCATCAGTGCTGTCTCGGTGCGTACCTGCTGAAACTCGCGATTGTTCAGCGTTAATAGCTTTAATGTCTCTCGAGGGTGTTCAGTGCGGTAACCACCACAATTTAAATAATTTCTAGAGTAGGTGAAAGCTTCATTTCATATCTCGTGTCTTAAGTATAAAATGGCGTTGAATAAAAATAGGTCGCATAGCAGCGTACGCTTATATACCCTTAGTTATGTTATGTAGGGTTATGCAAATAGGTAAGTACAAATTTTTGGCCCTATTTGGAAAATTATTATTTGTTAAGAACGGTTACACTCCCAATGTGGCCAAATTGTTCAGCATCTGATGATGGGATTGGGAGATAACAGAACAATCTTCCAATTTTATAGGCACGGGCAAAGTCGGTACCAAAAGCATTTAACTTTCAAAATTATAACTCTGTTTTAGTAGTCAATATAATTCGGACAACATTTACGAAGGCATAGCCATAAAAATAGACATAAAATCTGGGCGAAGTAATTTTATAGCAGCAGGGGAAGAATCATTGGAGGAAATATTATGTGCTTATGTTAAAATCGGCCGTATAATTTTTTTGTAAGAAATAAGTAGGTGGTAAATATTTGTCCGTAAAGGTCTCAATTCAATGACAATTCATTTTCGACTGAACACACGCAGGTGTGTTTCGTTCGACCCTAACGTTCTTACTATACACTTACTGAACTATGAAAACTGTAAAGGTAAGTATACTATCTATGTACAGAATTTTTCTTCTATCTAACAATAATAAAGAAAAGCTTTTTCGTGGTCGAAAAAATTGGTCAAACACGAAACAAATTTTTCGAGCTTCCCAGCTCTCACGAAAAGTTGTCCAATCATTAAAGTTTCAGAGGGCCTGTTGCTCTTTGCCATTTTTTCATTCCTCACACAGAGTGATATTGACTTTGGCGCTCCCGGGGCGAGAGTTCACAAACGAAATAACTGCGGCTATTTGTAACAAAAAGTTCATTCATCAAACAGATAACAAAGTCACGGCGTTATCAAAACACGGACCGTGAAACGATCACAATGTTTTGCAGCTCGAGTCGCGCGGGAAAAAGTTAACACAATGGAAAACTCGGCGACACTGAAATAAATTGTCCCATTTATTATAACCTGACTCTGGGAGAGATAGGAATTTTTAGCGCTTGGTAACAGGTCCAGTTCGAGAAATTTATCTGAATTCATGTCAGTGTTCCCGAAATGTATTGTGAAAATACTTCGAAATCATTTTAATTAAAAGCTCCTAAATTTTAAAGGAGTGCGTTAAAGCGGCGTAGCAAGTTCTACGAGTCAATAACTGTTCGACTATGAAAGTAAACTTTAAGAATGGTCACCCATTACCTCTAGCGTTCATGTGCCTTTTAACGTGATCTGTTTAAGTGTTACAGTTGTAGATTCTGTCTGACAAACTGTTTGATGTCATTTTCCCAGAAAGATATCACAATCTTGGGTGACAGGCTGACAAACTGTCACTAAACCTAGGGATACACAGTTTTTCGAAACGGTCCTCTAATATTTGTCGAACATGGTGATGATAACGACATACTTTGCGGCTGATAACGGTCTGCCTACCCCCCAAGGAAACAAGGCGTGATGTGGGTTTGTATGTGAAACAAATCTACTGTGCGAACATCGGAAAATGGCGCCAAATAAATTGTACTACAATCTTTTATCACCCAGGTCTCTAAGGTTTGAAATAAGTTGATTGTACTATTTGATATTTCGAGCGCAGTGTAGTCAGCCTAATTTCAAATTAACTGGTTCAGGAGCATCTTAATTTTCCCCCAACAATAACCAATTTAATTTGGTTTTGCGTACAGTTCAAATTGCTAACCAGAACAAGTAGGTCCCTCCTATTGCTAGTTTGAGAATTAGCTTATAGTAGCAACGTACCTGAGGCATGCACCGGCTGCAACCTCAGATTATTGCACTTGACAATAGAGCTTGATTCTGTACAGGTTAATTAAGTTCGACAGTCTAATTAAATGTTATATGCTAACTAGCATCTGTGAAGCATGGTTCACTCACGATAACTATTTATAACTTCAAATATAGGGTGAAATTTTACTAGTGACCGATAGCGAACACTCACTCAAACTTTCCCCAAGGAACACAGGTGGAAATATAAAAAAAAATTGGACCTTCCATAGTAACTCAAATCAGCTGATTGGCAATTTTGTATGGGAGATACAATTTTTTTTTTCGTATTTCGGCTTATGTTCCTTGGGCAAAGTGGTTCCTTATCGCTAGCCGGTTCTGAGTTTTCACTATCAGTCACTAGTAAAATTTCACCCAGTATAAATCCCAACTATAGCGTTTGGTATCAAAGTGAATCTGGGCCCCAAGTCTGCTATTTTTAACCAATATATTGCGACACTCTACTGATATTTCATTGTCATGGTGATTTTTCTATACCAAAAACTGTTAGCAAAACACGAAACTACCAAAGCCATCCAACCTTCGAGCAACTCGATCTTCCGTCCCGTTCCCAAGCATCCAACTGACATGCCATCGACACTCAAGTGACACGATTTTCATTTACCAGACTTCGGCCCCAGGTGTATTTTATTATAAGCACTAAGTATTTCAATATATATGGCAAAAAATATGTAGACAAATCAAATAAATCGCGATTAGCAGCCATTATTTAACAGAAATGCTTTTAAAAGTTAAATGTATTATGCGTCTCTCTCTCTCTTCGTATTATGCGTTAAATATATAAATAACGATTGGAATATTTCCTGTCTAATATTGAAATAAAAAAGTTTCCGGCACGTCGAGTGCAGTAAACAAGAAGTTGGCACTTGGCAGTAAATATCAACGTGGGCCTGTTGGTGGCACCCGCTCGTAAATACCGGCGATGTCGCGTGAGTGGTAGGTACAAAACACCTCGAAAATAATCTCCAAGGTCTGCTGTCTGAATTTTGTCTCTTATCTTCTTATCTAGCCTACGTCATCCCACTTTGTCTCAGGATTCAAACGTTCTTGGTTCGATTCTCGAGGAAAATACACCTTATTACACCTTATACACAAATCACACCTTATCCGAATTGCGTGGTATGCAATGTTGTTATCGCAACGTTCGAAAAATATTTGAGGTCCATTTCAGAAAAATCGTGTACCAGTGTAGTGACTGGTTGTTAGCCTGCCACTACACTGGTACCTTTGATATACATGAAGCCTCTTAATCACTTTTTACAACTCCCGTAGTAAAAAAATAGCTGTTGCTATTATAAGCCGACACCACACGGCTCGAATACAAACACAAAGTTAATATTCATCAATTTATCAAAGTGATTGTCCAGTCAGATTCGCCAGCAGTATCCAAAACGCTCAATAGGTTTGCAACCGTCAAGCGTTCCTTAATGTCCGCTGGTACGGTTCATGTGATACTCAACACACCGAGCGAGCCGTTTGAAGCTCGTTCCTTTACCGGAATCGTAGGTATAACCGTTTACCGGAGAAATGTGATTGCTTTGTTTGATACCGAGGTGGACTAATGCAACAATCAACATCTTGCCAATTCAATAAAATGTATTCAATTCATTTCAATCAATGTATTTTATCAACGTTTATGACGAAAGTAGATAAAAATGCGCCACCAAAATAAAAGCTCTTCTTTCATAACGTAACTACGGCACTCTTATGCTACGGCGTAGCGAAATTGTAGATGTTTGCTACAACGTAGAAGCAACCTTAAAAAGCTATGCATTTGACAAGTTTTCGCAATTACGGTTCACGTGATACTCAACATATCGAGCGAGCCGTTTGAAGCTCGTTCCTTTACCGGAATCGTAGGTATAACCGTTTACCGGAGAAATTATATGGCTATACCAAGGTGGACTAATGCAACAATCAAAATCTTGCCAGTTCAGTAAAATGTTTTCAATTAACTTCAATAAATAAAAACTGTACTGTTTATGACGAAAGTAGATACAAATACAACACCGAAATAAAAGATCTTCTTTCATAACGTGACTATCGCACTCTTATGCTACGGCGTAGCGAAACTGTAGATGTTTGCTACAACGTAGTAGCAACCTTAAAAAGCTATGCATTTGACAAGTTTTCGGAAATACGGTTCACGTGATACTCAACACTCCGAGTGAGTCGTTTGAAGCTCGTTACTTTACTCGTTTATTGGAGAAATTTCATTCTTTGTCTGATAGCAAGATGGACTACGGCAAAAAGTAGATACCTGTGGTAACATGTACATCAGACTAGAAATGTGTAAAATGATTTTGACTTTTTTATGATAAAAACCTAGGGGGAAACATCTAGAGTTCATAACTGTAAATATCACTTTGGCTGGTATTTTGTTAACAAAACCACGACACCTTTATAATACAGCTATGTTGTTGTAAACTTTACGAAGGCGCCGTTTTCTGCTACGTGCATACGTTGGATAGAATTTATCTCGCAAAGTAGAAAAGAGGTAAAATATTGTGGGAGTAAGCGTTATAGGCATATAAACAGGAAAGTTAGTTGTTTTAGCACAATGTAGAGTCTGACCGTTGCATAAAAATACCTATATTGTGAATAGAAATGAGTTCAACGTCCGCAAAACTCAAAAGTGTCCTGTAGAATAGAGGCCACTATTAACCTACTACGAACTAAAAGAATATTTTTTCTCCAACTAGTAAGTTGTAAATCCACTCGCAAAACCATCGACCCACCTATAAAAGAAGTTTGACAGTAATGGAGTAGAAACTTGCAACAAAAAACTAAAGTTTGCAATTTTAAGAGCGAAGTTGGAGAAAAACGGTAATCAGATAACCGATGGTAATTGAATACTGAAGTTGCCCGCAGAGTGAACTGCTCGAGCCCACCAGCTCGTAATTATAAATTCCGCTGTTATTATATCCTCAGAGCAGAGATAATACAGAGGGACCTCTTCGATATATCGCCGTGCGTGACCATCACGTAAAGACGTACTGTTTTACGCGGCTTCAGATTGGCAGTGATTAAAAAAGACAGTGAAATACAAAATTCAAAAGTAGAGCTGTGTCAATACTCATTGTTTTTCTTAAATTGCTTCTAATCTGTAGCCTGCTCGTCAGTACATGATGGTCGCTACGATATAAAGACGTAGCTATAGATATGCCAGTGTTGTGGTAAATATATTTCCCAATCATCGACAAAGGTTTTTGAAATAAATCATAATAAAAGATCTACAGCTACAAAAGAACCTAAAGACGTATATTTTCAAATAACTCGATGAGTAGAATAATAAAAGAAATGAAACGTGCAAAAATAATAAGTTTTTAATATATCTGTCATGGCACTTTTCTAGAATCTATTGTCTTTGATCTATCGAACGGCAACATCACTAGCGATTTATAGCCCACGAAATTAAAGAGGGACAAAACTAATTCAAAATATATCTGAGGCATAAGAATAAATAATAACACTACCGTGTCTGAAGCGCATTCAAACTATTTAACGTACTAAATAGGTATTGAGATTTAAAAACCACTGCTTTTTAACAAAAGAACTAAGTACTTTTTTTTTGGAAAACTTCCAAAATTTCACCGCAGGCAGGATTTGAACCTGCGACCTTCGGCATCAGTACTGCCGATCGGCATTCAAAAATTGTTTACCTAACACGAGAAGTGTTTTAAAATTTGGTATTCAACTAAGTACTTATATTATGCAATTGGTTACATTTGAGCACAAGTAAAATTGTGGCCAAAATGAGATTTTCTTGACTTCACTCCCAACCAGGTCACAGTTACTCTTGGAACACTGTTTTTCTGAGGTCGTTATAACATTATACAAAGTTTCCTGTCGCCCGCAGATATTGGCCCGACTTCACTTTTTCCAGCGCAGTTTTAAGTGCCTGCAGTTTACCAACAATGTAAGCATTTACCTTTTGTTAAAACTCTATTTGGACTTCGTAATGTTTTCAGTTTATTTTTTATTCGCTTTTATGTTATAGAAAAGGGTAACTTTGTAAGTACAGATGTAAGGAAAATTGCACTTGTCAATGAAATTACTATCAATATTCATTTTGGATTTCTCGAATAAAATGACTCCATTAGCTCCCACGATGCGATGGATGGGAACACAGATGGCAAGTCCAATTCCATTTTTTTGTCGTACCAGCTGAGGCAAGTCAGTTTTTCATTTTTTCATCACTGTTCCAAGGGGACAAAATGTTCGGTATTATGGTGATGTTCTGTTCATCTCGTAAAAAACGCAGTAAGTATTTTATTATCCTACTGTAGATAAGTATAAGGGTTTGTCAACAAACAGCTCAGTGGCAATGAACGACAAAATGAACCTTAGACCTTGATGTCAAGAGTTCAATCACTGCAGCCACCGCCATCTAAAATCCGATTGATTAATACCCACTTCAATTCTATTGTCAAAGCCAATGGCTCAATCTGGATTATTCTCAATACCATTAAGACCTAATCGACTCGAGCCAGAGCAGACCTCAGTCATATCGGAGCAATACAGGCGCCGTTCGATTCTATAGACATTAATTCTGTACTAAACCTCTAAATGATTCAAGAGTCGTCTAAGTAGCTGCGGTTTCTGACTTTACAATGTTGCAAATATTTTCCAAAAGTCACAAAGTTGTAAAGTTTAAAATTATTTAATTAGCGTCGACGGTACAGCGGCGATAATAAACCTCCCTAACGAAGATGGAATACAAAGCGGACAGAAGTTGACGTCCCTGAGAGTGGTCGGTGGCGCGCCGCGCGGTGGCTGAGCTCGCTCGCTGTCGAGGACGGTTTGATGCCGTCGTCAAATAAAATCATGAAACACCGCTCAGCGTACTTTATGGGACACTCTGCTCGGCATCATAAAAGCCAAAGCATTTTACTAAACGAGTTTTATTTATTCCAGGCCGTCATATCAAACAAAAAGTTGATATTTATGCGCGCCGGCTTCCCTTGTGAGGTTATGGCGCGCGATAGTTTCGTGTATGACCGTTATGTTCTCCGGCGAACTGTTATTTCCATTAAACGCTTATCTTCAAGATTCATGGCGGCTTCCGGCAAAAATGATGGTCGTTAAAGAAATTGCACACCCTCATATTCAACTCTTCGACGACACGATAAAATTACGAGAGATGAGTTAAATTAAAACTCCATCAAAATTAGCAAAGAATCAGCCCCTTTGTACCTAGCTAGATTAAATAGATTTTATTGCCCATATCTATTAGTTACCTATTTCATATTTACTTTATTATTGAGTTTAGCAGCACGGTAATATGGGGTCACCTTGTAGATCTCTGGAGACTATGAGAAGTTTGTGATTTTAACGTTGATTTATGGAGGTCAAATCCTAGCCCTCAGAGCCCTTAGGATATATTATTACGACAGAAGAAACGTACATAATTCATACCTGACTAGGATGGCCTAATTATATAGAAACTAAGGTAGGACATTTTGTAGGTATTGTGTACGTAAATTTCACCCGCGTGGGTCTGAATGCCTACAGAATGTTGGCGCAGGTATAAAAATGTTCCTCTCCCCAGGTCGTGGTGGGCATCAAGATAAATCTCCGCAGATAGCAGGCTGAGGTCCTCGGGAACACATTATGTGGAAATATCGCCGGCTGATCGCGAAAATGAGCTCGTGTGCTGCTGCTCCAACGGAATTTATTGCTACATCGATATCAATTGATTTTGGAAAAGGAAATTAAGATTTTCATATTACATAGCAATGTGTTTAGGTTAAAGTAAGTACGTAATGGTCCCCATTGGAGTCGACCAACAATCCAATGAATCCCGATGTCAGTGTTTTTCGACAGCTGGCTAGCATTAAAATTGTGGCGGTTCTATTCAATAGCTAACTTTCTGATTCGGTGGACACTTACTAAAGTCTGTATCGAGAGATATAAGTTCCATTGTCCCCAGAGAGATAAATTCCAGCCATTTTATATTAGACCCGAAATGTCGAGATAGTTTCTCAACAATGCCCAAAATGTCGATACGGGCTTGAACCTAGATTCATTTCAGTCGAGTAGGTACCTAATATTACGCCAGAACTAACGAGGATTCATATTTTAACGAGTTTGAAATTGGACACTTTTCAAAGTCCACCGTTAAACCCTTTTCATTTGGAGCAAAACGTATTAAATTCCAATCGTTCGAATTTCGAATAGTTGCCGTATCCGAAGTTCACAGACGGTAAGACAGTAAGTTATTCGGATCATCCTATTGCCATTAATAATTTTAATCGGCAATGTAAGAAAGTTATTGAAATAATATTTAAAAACTCCAGTGAAAATTTAATTAAGAAAATTTTATTCATTCAATAGATAATAGGAGTCGGGAAAATCGCACAACAATTTAAACAAGCGCTTCAAATCGAAGCAAAAAACACTCTATTTCAGTTCTTTTAATTTTTTAGGAAAATAGCTTCTTTATTGCACTCAAAATTACGCTAGAGTTAGTTTTATTTACCCTCTTTGGCCAATGTAATATGATAAACAATATTTGCAACGATCGTGGCACAGCAAAGGAAATTACCCAAATGCATGCACCTATAAACTTTGACAGGGTAGGGAGCATGTCTATGAAATGCGAGGCACCTGCTAGCGCCTAGCAGCTAGTAACTACCTAGTAACGTTCACAAAGCCATTACGGTTTAATAGTCTGTAACAAAATGCAGGTGCATTTACGTGCCTCGGTACGAATTATTGAGGCAAAATCCTTGCTGAATGGCACTACAAGTATAGACGAATACCTAAAAGGCATTGTAGTTTTCTAAGTAGATGATATTGTAGATAGAATTTTGATTGATGATTTAGTGAAATGGTGTAACTTGTGGTCTAACTACTTTAAAGTAGAGTAGGTATTTATTATTACACTTTTCATATCAATAAAACGAAGGCATAGGTAGATGAGTGTGAATGGTTAAAGTAATTAAGTTACCTATGTGTAAATTAATGTACGAAATAGACAAGAATAAAACGTGTGATACGAATTGATACGATACAACGCAATGTACGATAGTAGTAGCCGAACCATGGCATATTTTCGATTACGAAACTGTTTCGAAAATACGCCTCGTGGATCTTTATTAATGTATTTTTTTTACCTAGTGTTTCAAAGCCTGGATAATTAAAAGTATTTTTTGTAGGCAGATTGATCCTTTGAAGATAGATGAGTTCGTTGATTAGACCACGCAAAAACCTAATGGCTAGACAGATATTGATTAAACTTTTAACTTTCATTTGTAATTATAATCAGTAAAGTATGTGGCAGCAGCTAAGATTACCGCCACTCCTAGTCCACTCGGGTGTTTCGTATTTAAAACGACGTAGTTTTTGACCTCGGCTGAATATTTGTCGACTATGGCGCCAGCCAATACTTACTTTGGTTGACGTCAGGCCGGCAGACGGTCATAAAACAAAGCCAAATTCTTTTGCTTCTGATTTGGGATAAGGGCAGGAAGATGATGATGATGAATCAGTTAAGAGGCGCGATCGCCGGTTTCAGCCGCTTTCCAGTGGTAATAATTAGATGTTTAACCGCGGTAAAAAGGTAGCCAATGTGGTTATCAAGGCATTAGAGCTGCTTTGTTGTACTTACTGTTTCTTGTGTCTGTATTTATGAATTGCTGCATTGTTCTGTGTAATAAAATAAAGAATTTAGTTGTGTACCTACCTAATTCCCGTAACCTGAATCAAACATACTACTTACAGATAACAATACCTACGCTGCGAAAAGCTGACTTTTACAAAATGCTGTAACTGTGATCCGCACGCTGAAAGCGGGCCCTGGAGGGCCCTTATCGATACTATTGTATCGGCGGAACACCCCAAATGTTTTCATTGTATCGCACAATCGGATGAAAGCCCTCTTCACACTACCAAATGTTTTCCCATGACAACTCGAGTGCAGCGCGAAGTGCTCGCGGATATGACATGTGTGCTTTTCTACCTGAAGATATCTCGGAAGATATTGTTGCTATAACATGGGTCGGATTAAATAATAGCGAGTAGCTTTATTTAGTATTCTTTGATAATAGATAATAGGTACCTCCTGTACAAAATTCACGATTTTTATGGCAGTTAATGCTCTGCCTACCCACAAGGGAAAAAGCCGTGATTTGTGTACAAACTGAGAGTGCAAGATAATCCCTTACAATGATAAACGAATAGCAGGCATAAGTAAAGATTGATAAAACAAGAACGGTTTACCTATATACAACCTGAAATTTTCACGTTTTGTAGGGTGCTTCCATATCACGCTTATTTTAGGCTTGCGGGGTAGGCAGAGCGTAAACGCCTGTAACAAATGACCATTTACACCACGTCTGACAAAAATTTGAGTCATGCAGAAGACTGTATATCACCATAGTGACAGGTTGTTAGCCTGTCTCCTAAAATTGCAATACCTACACATCAACTCTCTAATCCCTAGGTTGCTTCTTACGTTACGACACAAACGGGAAAGATAAGGGGTGATGCTATTCTAAGCCAGCACCACACGACACTGGGGTGTTTAAGGGTACCTATATTTGTGGTCTGTAGTTATGTTGGTATCTTGAAATCGTTTAGCGGAACTGTGATGTAGTTATCCACTAGGAGCGAGTTAGCAACCACCGTGACATAAACTGTAACTGTCCGTAAACAAGTGTTAACAAAGTTGTGCGGTGGAGTTACGCGAAGACAGTGCCTAAGTGTTGTCTACAACTACTATTCTATTGTTCGGCCTGAGTAGCTTCGCAGTAGGTAGTTGGATAGGGAGTTATTTAAAGATAGACTGCCATAGACTATAGGCAATAGCCGCAGCCGCAGGTCGTACACATTTCGCATTGACAATTTAGTAGATATCATGGTATAATATAGATATCAAGAAGGAAAGAAACAAAAGATCCGCTCCGTCCGACAGGACCAGTTGTACACTTGGACAGTACGATTGAGGGTAGGTACAACTGGGACAAAATTATCCCCGCTAAGTTCGTGAAAAAAATATAAATTACAAGCAGAAGACGTATTAAAAAACAAAACCCGACTACAGTTATTTTCAAGTTCTATTTTGCGATAAAAATCCGCCTACTTGAATTTATGAATTTGTTTCCTCGCTCTGCTGAAACGAATCTAACAACTCATATGTCAAGATTCGCCCAGCCGTTTGGGCTGTAGCCCGTGAAACGGAATTTCTTGTCTACATATTATTACCTATACTTTAAAAAAATTTACACACTTGGAAAAAAGGTTTCTATTTAAATTTTGCTCATTTATTTTATTTGGTGTCTAATTTGGTAACGCATAGTCTAATAAAACATGGTCTTTCCTTCCCAGAGAAACACAAGACAACGTCACTTAGTATTGCCACTTTATTTCAATAAAATACGTTATGGGGTAAATTCAATCTCAGAACAATGGGTTAAAATATTTTATAATTTAGATTTACGTGTGTATTAACTTGAACTTTACAACAACACTTCAATTGTATTTATTAGTTAACAGTATCATAAATGATTTACACAAAACATCATAAGAGTGGGTAATTCTGGTAACCCACAAGCATGATGACGTAGTCTTGTGTTGGTCACGTGGTTCACGAGTCTCGGAAAGAAATACCAGGCGGAGTATCTTATTATACCATGTGGTAACGCACCTTAGAGAATTAGTCACTGATTAGAAGACTCACTAGACTAGACGGGTGAAGCCGCGGGACGGAAAGCTAGTAGGTACCGTACCGTATTTGTGTTCTGTAGCGATGTTGGTATCTTGAAATCGCTTAGCGGAACTGTGATGTAGTTATCCACTAGGAGCGAGTTACCAACCACCGTGACATAAACTGTAACTGTCCGTAAACAAGTGTTAACAAAGTTGTGCGGTGGAGTTACGTGAAGACAGTGCCTAAGTGTTGTCTACAACTACTATTCTATTGTTCGGCCTGAGTAGCTTTGCAGTAAGTAGGTAGTTGGATAGGTCATGGTATAATAAGATACTCCGGGATAGGTATGGAGGCAAGGAGGTAGTTACTCGAAGATAGACTGGCATACATAGGCAACAGCTGCAGGTAGCACACATGTCGCAAAAAAATTGACATTAGTTCATATCAAGCGGTAAAGAAACAAAAGATCTGCTAAGTTCGTGAAAAAATTATAAATTACAGCACATGACGTATTAAAAAACAAAACCCGACTACGGTTCAAAGTTGTATTAGGTATGCGAAAAAAACTGGCATTTTGTTTAATGAATTTGTGTCACTCGTACTGTTGTTGAGACGAATCTAATTAATGACACCTCACATGTCAAGATCTGCCCAGCCGTTTGGGGTGTACCTTGTGAAAATCAATTTCTGGATACATACATACTTGTTACATACACACGAAAAACTTAACCCAGTCGGGTAACAAGAACGATTCACCTTTAAACCTGAAATTTTCACGTTTAGCAGGGTATATTTATGTAGGTACTGTAGTTATGTTGGTATCTTCGAAATCGCTTAGAGGAACTGGGATGAAGTTATCCACTAGGAGCGAGTTAGCAGCCACCGTGACATAAACTGTAACTGTCCGTAAACAAGTGTTAACAAAGTTGTGCGGTGGAGTTACGTGAAGACAGCGCCTAAGTGTTGTCTACAACTACTATTCTATTGTTCGGCCTGAGTAGCTTCGCAGTAGTTAGATAGGTAGATAGTAACTGGAAGATAGACTGCTATAGGCAACAGCTCTGCTGCGCCTATACAGATGGCTCACTCAGTACTAGCGACGATTTTAACGCTTACTGACTTTAACTGGAAATAACCGGAATCTCAGGGGAAGACAAGGTACTATAGTACAAGTTATAACTAAAATCATCTAAAATGGTGGTTGACGTTCGTATGATTTTGAGTTAGTTCGTCTAACTCAAAATCATATGATGAACTTTAACAGATTTTGCTGCTTTGATATTCTATAATTTGTGTTTTTTGACAGTACCTACCTATTTTAGCATGCATGCATATAGCATGTAACAAGTGCCAATCGCGAAAATCCGAAATAGGGCCGAGTGAACCTTCTGTGATTGTGATCCCTATCAACATCTTATCAAGAAATCCAGAAACAAAAGAACAAATAATAAATTATAAGAAAACTAGCGGCCCGCCTACCTATACCAGTTGCACCCGCTGCTAATCGGTTTCCTTTCCTCTTGAATCACTCTATCAATTTAAAAGAGCCTTATTCATATGCAAAAACGAGTTTTCGCGCTTTGCTAGTTCGTTATTGTGAACAGAGTACGAGGTAGTTACGCGATGTTTATAGGTATGATAATAATTTACGAGTAAGTTAAAATAAAGTATGATGGATGACTTGCAAAAAGCTTTTAGCTTAGTACTAAAGTTATAAAATAACGAAACCTAATTCAAGTACCTACCTACATATTATTGTGATTGATGAATGAATGAAAACAAGGCTGTAAATTACAGTTTTATGATTGTATTTAAGTTATTATATTGGAGTATTTACAAACAGAGCTATAAAGCCATAACCATTACCATAAAACTTATTTATTCTTGTGGTTTATTCTTAATTGTAAGTAAAATGTCTATGACTACGGATTTCTTGAATAGATCCATCAGGTCGTTTCTGACTGCTGTCTTGATTTGATTCAGTCGACCGCCGCCTGCGCCGCTTATGAGCCTGAGCAATCTTTCAGAAGGACATTCTACGATAACTGAACATAAGATCTTCTCTTCGTCTTCAATTTCTTCATAGTATTCCAACATAGTGTTTAAGGTGTACGGTATTTCCTGCGGCAGGAAGTCCAGAAACTTTGCCCTCACTGCTTCCTCTATGAGGGTCTTGTGTGATTGGTCGGTGAATTCCGAGGGCTCGTAATGTAGTGACGCGGGTTTCGCATTGTTCATTAGGTATTCCTGAAAATAGATATCAAAAATAGATATATTTTTTACAATTTCCGTTTTATGTTAAGTTTCTAAACCTTATTTTTAATGGCTTCTGCCTGGCGGTTGAACCACGCAAAAAGCCAGCAGCTAGTTACCCACTGTCTACTGGAGCAACACAGATTTGGCATCAGTAAAGCTAGATAATTTTTAGCAATTAGGTACACCCACTGTAGGTTTGGTTTTAGTATTGCAATTTGGCATGGTGAAAGAATTATGCAATAGCTTTTGTTGTAGATAAATACAAGATAATAACATTTAGAATTAAAAAATTAAATATCTTGTCTTACCTTAATTTCTTGCACTCCATCTCCATTTAGAGCAGATATGAGAAACACATCAGAGAAATGGCTGTATCCTCTCTCAGGATGTTTGTTGCTGTCTCTCACTGGCCCGGGTATTGGGTTGCCAGCTATCAAACCATTTGTCAGGTTCCGTATTATTGCCAGCAGCTGCTTTTTTGAATTTAATTTGTCCACCTATAATTTTGAATTGTTAACACAGGTCCTTAGCTCATATTTCTTGATAAAAGAGACTCAAATTGAATTTACACTGTACGAACACAAATGCTAGCACAATATTGTAGCTAGTCCAATATAAAATGATAGCTATTGCATGTCTATTTAAATATTTTGAAACTTAAAATTACTTACTCTATTTTAGCAATATACAAATGTTTCTCTGTTCACAATAAATGCTAAATCTATATTCTCTTTTAACAAAGATATTTTTTGAATAGGCCATTGATATTTTTTTTAAATTTCTTTGTCTGCCGTGTCTGCCAGTTTAGAGGTATTATTCACCACTATTACATCCATACATCATAGGCATTTTTCAGTGCAATCAAAAAACTCCCTAAAAATCTGCTTATAGTCTCCCCACTGATTGTGGATCAAAGAAAAAAAAAGTTCAGTTCTAAACCTACCTTATTTAGAATGAGGAAGCTAGGGGTAGTTTCAGCTATACTCAGCATGTCAACCACATCCGAGTGTAGACTATCCTTGAGCCAGCGGTTGGAGACATCATGTACCACTCCGATCACATCTGCACATCTTAGACTCTTCTCGCAGGCTGACAGCATTGAGTCTGGTAACTTGAATCTGGAAATATACTTCAAAAACTTAAAAAGGTGAAAAATAAATATCATCTTAGGCAGCGTTTGGTCTTTTTCAAGTAGACCAAACGCAAAGTTTAGTCAAAGTAAGTGTAGCCCTCTAAATGGGGATGATTAATTGCATTTGTGTAATTTTTTTTTTTATGATCATTATCACCCCTTTTTGATTGCATATTAGGCCTGGTCATTAGGGCTTATAACTTACTTTCTCTTTTCTCTATCAGTAACAACTCCTGGAGTGTCTAAAAATATAATTTGTGTGTCATTTGCAAAACACATTGCTCTAGCCATTCTAGTGGTTGTGTGGACTTTGTTTGAGGCAGCGCATATCTGGAATACAATAATTTATGGTATTAGTAGGTACTGCTGCAGAACTTTCATAGAAAGTACCTTTTTAGAACAAAAATAAGCTCAGAGGTTATAATTTTTATTACGAAAAATTTGAACAACTCACCTTCCGCTCAACGATTTTGTTTATCAGAGTACTTTTTCCAGAATTAGGAGCACCAATAATTGCAACGTTAACTACTTTACCAATGTTCTTTTTATTTGCACGCTCTGGTTGTGATGAGTAAAATACTGCCCGGTAAACCTGTGATCGGAAGTTTGTAGCGCGTAAAGAATAAGCTGTTAGGGTAAACATGACTTCATTCGGACTATTATTTATATAAGAAAAGTAGTTTTAGCCTAGAATACTGACGAAAAATTAATGGAAACTAAGTAAACAAACATTCCCACATTTCGAAATGTCAAAACAATCTAACTATTTCACACGATTTTTACAACAGCCAATGCGCAAAAAAGAGCCAACGTGATTTAAAATTGTATGGCGGAGTCTCTGTTTCACTTATTACACAACGCAAGTAAAAACAACAAAAGCGAAATAAATTCGGATACACAAAAAAAGGTCTTATAAAATGAAACGAACATGCCCTTTTCTTTCGGCGTTGCCAGACACATCCAAAATAAACTGTTACTGCTGTTTTCGGTGACTAACTGTCCCTTTTATGATGTTGGATCCACCATCATCATTGGCCTCATACTTCTGTGACAGACGATTTATTCAGTGTCTGAGGCAAGATTTTTCATGGCTGTATAAGCCGATACGGGAGCGGCATGACTTTCCGCACGCTCTACAAATGAAGGTGGAATTGGAGACTGGCACATGCATGTTTAGATGTCACTTTTGCCTTTTGTTTGCGAGACCAGCGAACCAAGCATCATCGTGAGCTTTACGCCCATCAAACACACGCTATCTCCATTCATCCCTATTCTCAGCAAGCTTCTCCCAGCTTTGATGGTCGATGTCAAACGCAGTCATCCACCATACCATTTAACATATTCATACTTCCGATTTTTATAGTTGTGGCATATTGGTTCTCTACTAAATGACGCTATGTCTCTATATTCAACCCGTTTATCCACAAAGAAGAAGCCATCCGATCCATCACAATCTTTATGCCTAAAACCGCCCTAGCCCTAAAGAAAAAGATTCATCAAAGGGCCGCCTCGGCCAAAATTTGCAAGTAGAATCTGGCAACACTACTGTCTTCGCTCGCTCGCTTGCTTTTTCGCTCGGTACGCTTTGGGAAGATCTTGTATGTTTTAATTTATTTATCTTTTGAAATTTGAATTAATTAGAGACATTTATTTATAGTAGGTAAGCTGTGAAAGTTACAAACTTAGTTTTAATTCTCTCATTTGGTGAGCAGAAATTCACCGGCATGAATTTCCCTAGGTAAGTTTTTCGACAGTTTTCTTTCTAAGTTGAATTAAATGTTTCGAAGTAAATTAATGATCTATTCTATACTTTCTCAGCAATGTCAGAGATAAAGC
This sequence comes from Phthorimaea operculella, assembly GCA_024500475.1. Taxonomy (NCBI): domain Eukaryota; kingdom Metazoa; phylum Arthropoda; class Insecta; order Lepidoptera; family Gelechiidae; genus Phthorimaea; species Phthorimaea operculella. The sequence goes on along the minus strand of JANFCV010000010.1, from coordinate 6,460,177 downwards.
ATAAACATCAAATACTTGCTGCTATAGATCACTTGCGCGCCCGTAAATCGAGACCCGATATAAACCGTATTTGTAGATTTATGCTTAGGTGTTACAAAGTAACACCAAAAGATACGAAAGCAGATCTCAAACGTTGCTTGAAGGAGAAAAGCGTTTATAAAGTCGATTATAAAGATAATGTAAGCTATAGAAACGCTGCTAAGTGGAGAAAGAAATCAGCACTCAAATCATCATCAGTAAACAGTAAGTTCTAATCGAGATATTTTTCTTTTTACTTGTATATTCTGTGAATTGTGTCTAGATTTTGTATTATAATTTTCAGACATGGCTTCAATCGCGAGCAGTGAGAGAAGAATTATTACATCAGCAATAGCCACACTTATTTATCAGGACCAAAGTTTCCTGGAAAATGGTATCGGTTTTGACAGTTTAGTGAGAGCTGCTGCGGCACAAGAATCTAAATACACAAGAAAGCAACTGGAAGCTATCATTAACAAGGAGCTGGCATCTGGTAGTCTTGTAAAGTTGTCTAACGGAAACCTAGCACTGGGTCCTGCTGACCATGACGGAGACAGTTCTGATAGCTACAAAGATTATAATGCAGATTCAAATCCTCCTAAGGTGTGTAAAACATTTTAATAATTTGTTAATGTGACTTGAAGTAATTAGCTCACATTTTTTTAGTCATCTTATCTATGGTACCTAATACTGTTTATTTATAATGCAAATTATCCACATCAATTTATTTTTGGATGTTGATGCTGCAGTAGGTAAACAGTCTGGTAATTATAATTTTATTTATGACCTTATTATTGTGTTGCATTTTCTTTCATTGGTGTTTTTATTTTATTTGTTTTATTTTTAGATACCATCCTCTGCAAACTCTTCAACCAGGTCATCTCCTCAAAGGCCAACAAGAGGCAGACCAAAGAAGCGGCCTGGCGAACCACCAAAGCCTACTAATGTCACCCGCAGTGCAGGAGTGCGCGTTGGAGAGAGACGGAAAAGGGCTAAAAAAGTCTTTGACCCATCTGACAACAACTTGCCCAGTAAAAGAAAAAGAGGCCGCCCTGTTGGCTCTTTGAACAAAAGCACTATCAAGAAACGATTGACTGGTGGAACTACAAAATCTGAGAAAGGTTCCGAATCTGAAGACCAACTCTCAAATGGCAGTGGAGATGAACTGGAACAAGAAGAGCCTGCATCCCAAGAGACCTCATGTGAAGGCGGGGTGTGCTCCGTGTGCTTGGTGCAGAAACCTAGGGGCTCAAATGACAGACTGGTGGAATGTCGCGACTGCAGCAACAAGGCGCATTTGAGTTGCCTCCAGTCAGGGTCCGGAATCCTCAAAGCGCGTCCTGACAACACCTGGCAGTGCCCACATTGCAAAACTTGTGTTGTTTGCTGTGAAACCATGGATGCTGTAAGTTTAAAGGCCAGAGCATTAGTACAAACAATCTCTGTATCAAAAGTTGACTATAACATTTTCTAAATAAGAACAGAATTAAAAAATAAGTACTCGAATTGCACAACAATTTTTATTTTCGTTTTGTAAGTCTGTATTGAAAGTCAATTGGTCTTAAAATCAGCATCAGATTCCTACACAACTCCTAAAAAACTTTAAATTTACAGAGTTACAGTTTACGAAAACACTTTTGTATTTTCTTATTACTTTTCAGGGTATTCTAACAGTATGCAACATTTGCTCTGACGCGTACCACTCACTTTGCCACATACCGCGCATCCCGGAGCGGCTGAAAGCCTGGGACCAGTGGGAATGCAACAACTGCCTCGAATCTCGCCCCACCGTCGTGGGATCTCCTGCCATCGTCCCTAGCAGGTAATACACTTTATTTTATGTTTGTTTCATCTCTGGCTGCTGAAGACCAGAAATTTCTTAGTGCCTTACAAAACTTTGCAAGGTATTTTCTTTCAAAGCCTTTTTTTTATTCGATCATTCATGAACAAAATCTTATTCTCATGAATAGGTAAATATTTTAAATCTTGGATCATTGATTTGATACATAACATATTTCTTTTCTCTTCCAGTGTGGAATACAGTGCCACCAACTCTCCAACAAATCCCGCTGAAGATCCATTTCTGAAACCCCATGAGTTGGACCGGGCACCTTCAAACGCACCTATCGACCAAAACATACCTGACATAACTAACTGGACTACAGAAGATGTGTATGATTATTTCAAAAAGCATCACCCTGAAGGTGCTCCTTTGTTGAAAGAACAGGTAAGAATTACTGATCCTAATATTTTTAAAGAATGACAACAAATTATCGAGAACTTTTTATCTACTTGACACGAAAAGAAGAAGAAGGTTGTTCTGATCTCCTAGAACAAGTATTTTTCTTCTCCTTTGCTCCATCTTTGAAGAGCAGGGAAGTGATGATCTTCTCAGATCACATCAAATTTCATGGATACATAAATTGTGGTCTAATGCCACTTTTCTGATGCATTTATTACTTTCATAGCAGAGTACATGACATATTACACATAGTCACAGACATAGTGTAACAAAGTTTTTATTCATCTTGTTCTAGGACTTTGATGGACAAGCCCTGAGTATGGCGCGACGAGCAGATATCGTACGAGGCTTGGGATTGCCTTTAGGGCCTGCATTGGCCCTGTACAGAATAGTTGTCAAACTGCAGACAAGGAAAGATGAATGGACCATGTGTTGGGGCTGATTAATTAAATAAGAATATGCAATGTAAAGTATTTTGAGAAGTGAAGTGAAGTCATATAGGTAACAAACTTTTTTCTAAGTTAAACTAAATAGGATATTCCATCTTCAAGTGTTGGTGTTGTATAAAGAATAATTGATAGGTAGATACAATTTGTGTAACTTTCTCATAAAAATAATTGTAATAAAGGTCTTTGTAATAAAAAAGATCTATTTACAATGGGGTCGATTTTATTAAATAAACCTCATAAATAACATTTACCTAAATAAATTATCAACATTTGTATAACAAAACAGTTAAATTGAATTTAATTATAATGTTGCCCATCACATTTAACACAAACATAATATGGTTCTGTAAGTACTTCTAAAATTAATTCAAATAAATTTACTATTTATTTAAATGATAATTTATTAGCTAACACAGTTTGAGGTTTACGAGAATGGGAGAATTTCAAAACCGATTGAGGTCCTTATTTTAATACTAATACTGATATTCCCATATCTCCGAAATAGTTTTGTACAAATCACATTATGTAACTTAAAAACTATTTACCAGAAGTTTTTGAGGTATAGTTCCATCCATTGGGACAGGATGGGGCACATACCCATCAAGACATGTTAACATTGGGACCGTGATTGGGACACATTCCCATCAGTACATTCAAATGTACACACACAATCCGCTACTTGACTGACAGGTCAAATGAGCTACTTTTTATGACGACCGAAAACGATATTTTGTATGAAATTATAGAAATATGACGTCATAATTCAATATTCAAAAAAACAACTTTTATATAATTTTAGTGTGTATAAATTCTAACATTTATTATTTTGGAAAACGATGAATGAAGTCTGTAGTACTTTTGTATTTTATTTATGACCCTGTCAAGTAGCGAATACAATCGCGAAAGTTTTGCATCAAAATATGAATGTTCTACAAGTTTCTGTAAGAATTTACTAGTGTGGCATGCACATTTTTGAGAAAAACTAGTTTTAAGTTTGGCAGCTGTCACTTGAATGATAGTCTCAATATCAACTTCCCCTAAAACCAAGTAGTCTGGTATACATACCTACGTATTTTCGAGAAAAACATGTTTAAAGTTATACAGCTGTCACTTAAAATTTAGATCTCGTCAATACCTACAACTTTCCCTTAGAAACTTTATGGCTTAGCTAGCATGCATATTTTTGATGATGATAGTTTTCGAGAAAAACGAGTCCGAAAGCTGTCACTTAAAACATAGATCTATAATTCCAGCGAGGTGTTGACTTCCTCAAACGGAAATTATAGCTTGAGCGCTGGTGAAGTTGTGGGCAACCTACCTAATATTCATGTACTGACATTCTTTATTTTTGCAAGGGATTGTACCAATGTATCCTCTTGAAACTGTGTCCCAATGGGAATGTGTCCCATCATTCAGTTTACCAACTTTTTATCATGAGTCATGTGAGTCATTCATGACTCATGAAGTCATGACTCATGATGACTATGTTATCTATCACTCAGCTGGTTTTGATGAAAACCATTTTTGGAATGGATGCCACTTGAGGTAGTTTAGGCAAAAGATTATTTTTAACACTGATTTCATGACTATTGGTGGTCATAATGTTTCATTAGTGATAAGAATACATCAAAGATCATAGTTGCAGCATTGATATAAAATACCCTGTATCTTGATGGTAGGTAGTAGAAGTTTATGGCCTGCACAGGAGGCCAAAAGATGCAGTCACCCTGAAAAGAATTATACAACATTTTATATGCAGAATTAAACTAAATAAGTTGGTAATATTATTTCATGAAGGTATAGGTTGATTACTGACCAGGTAAACATATTTGAATTTTCGTTTTAATTCTTCTGTAGATTCAGAGAAAGTCTTATTTTCCAAGAATCCCATTCCATAGAAAAACAATACAATTGTTAGTGGTGCACAAAAGAATTGGTCCCCGGCCACCTTTTGTAACACAGCTTTTAGACTTGTCTTTGGTATTAGAATATCCAAATAGAGATAATAGTAATGATGTAAAGATCCCAAAAAACATCCAACTATGAACATTCTTTCTGAAAAATATAAAAAAGAACTAATATTATTGGTAGGTACAAAAAAAATAATCTAACTATAAATAATATGGACCATATTATTCAAGATTTAATGTGTGATAGAAAGACTCGGTGTCCCACACGAAAAGAGAGAGAGAGAGATGTGTGTTGTATGCTTAGTTGTAGGTCTCTTAGTACAAAGTGATGTGTGGTTCAAAAAGCAGATAATGCATAGGCTATGTGTTACTTAGTTCAGACCCACAAAACTTGCTCAGATGGTGTAGATATAAGTATACCTAGGAATGCAATTGGATATTTATACTCACTTATTCGTTGCCAGTCGTAACCTTTGGTTTGATGAGTTCTATATTCATATTCCTGATGTATCATATCTCCCATGGCCATAAAGCTTCCAGAAGTTAGAGTATTTGTCAAAACTAAGTTTTTCTTAAAAAAATAGTTTAAGCTTTTTGTGTAGAATGAACTGGGTTTTGGGTTGGCTGTGCTCTTGTGTAGCTTCCTCAAGACAGCTACTTGTCTTACTTGCAGACAGTGCTTTGAAAACATTATGTAAACCTGAAACATGGAAAGGAAATTGAGTTGAATACTCACTTTTTAATTAAATGGTCCACTTACGATGGGACTTCTGTTTCTCTGATTATCCTGATCCTGAATAGGATCATTATATACCTAATAATATTGGCTGGCAAGAAAATTACTACCATAGTAAGGAGATTTACGGAGTCCTAATTTGGCTAAGGTGTAGATGGTAGCCAAAAATCAAATTAGGTCGTTGGGCATATAAACATTAAATGCTGTGTCTTCATTGTGTTAAATTTTCTGATAAATTATAGATGAAACAAACTTGTTTAGCGAACTTTTAGGTTATCTTTTCGGGCTATTTGACTTGACATTTTGACATTTGAAAAATAAACGCACGTTCGGATACACACTCGGACAAAATAAAATACTGACTAACCAAGAGCGTGTAACTTTTATTTACAACAACTAACTACTACAGCTATGTACAAAGAGAAATTATTTACAAGTTATTTACAAACTAAACCTAAATAAGACCTTCCAGTGCGTCACCACAAGACATCGTTCCCAGCATACTGGCAGCATTCGGACATGTTCAAACTCTTGGGTTCCGTTGTATATTATTCAACCACATGACATGACCACATACATTACATAGCCAATCACGAATGACTAATTTGTATCAGTATCACATTTTTTATTATTTTAGTACAACCAGACCACTCAACGTCTACACTGTCGTCAATGTCGTCATAGACTGGTGCAAACTGATTTAAAAATTGCGGTTCCTCTCAGTTTTCCTACGGAACCCTAAAAAGGTCCATTCGTTTCATTATATTTATTTATCTTTATCGCATGCGCGCATGTATGTGTGTACCCAAGTGTGTACCAGGTTGTCAAAAATTAAAGATGTCAAAAAAATTCAATGAAAATATCAACAAAAATGGCCCAGTCTAGTGAAAATTTAGATTTCTCTGGTTTATTCAAGTTAGATGTATTAGTTCATTTGGATATCGTTAGCCACAGTTTTTACGAAGTCGGTTCAAAAAAGTTTTTAGCGTTATCTAGTGAAAAGGAGCTCGTTTTCATCTATTTGGATTCGCAATCCGAGCGGTCAGATCACAACCATGACTGGGACTTTGTGGATAATCCTGTTTATTGCATGTGTTTCGAGCCGAGCGGTACGTGGTTGCTGATCGTCAGTGAGCAGAAGGTGTTGCTTGTGCCGTACCTGCCATTATTTGACTCTAAAAGCAACTTTGACCTGAAATGGCCCCTGAACAGTGTGACGGTGTTGCCTCTGGGCACTGTGCCAAAACCTAGTTCCGTTGTGTGGTGGCTGACTAAAGAATCTGAGAATATATTGATTGTTGGATGTAAGGTGAGTATCAAGACAATTTAGAATTATAATTTGAAAGTTGTTACTCATACCAAAATAAGAATTTAATGACTTGCTACCTGCTTGTATATCAATCCCATTTTAATTAGAACCTTAGTTGCAGTATGCCAGGTTAAAAAATAAATCTTAAGTTACTCAGGAAAATAATAATTTTATGTTTTCAAAATGTTATAAAGGAAGGAATATTGCTGCGAGGGCTTGTGATTGCTTCATGCCTCAGCTATGGACAATATCTTTATTTTCTTTCTAAATGTATAATTAAATTATTTTCCTTTTTTCCCTAATTTCAGAATGGAACCGTGTTATTCTACTCCTTGGAATCACAGACAATTATTGCAGAAACAAAAGTCCCAGGTGAAATCACTGAACTGCAAATATGCTTCGACGACTCATTGGACCTTTTGACCCTTTTAGTAAGTAATATTCATTTGAAAATGTAATTATAATGAATGTACTATGTATATTTTATATGAGAGAAAGAAAGAGAGAGCTTACTGTAAAAATTGCTACTACTGGAGCCAAAAATTAATTTTGGAACCTTTTAAACTATGGTGGTAACTTTACTTTATTATTTATACTTTTTTTTTAAATACTAAAACATAAGTTCTTCACCTTAGATTTCGAGCAGCAATACACAGCAATGGAAGCTTGTACTAGAGCACAGATCAGTCGGCTACAACTGGCTTCTGCAGACCACTATGCAGAACAACAACAAAAAGGAAGGGTTCATGCACTACATCAAACAACTGTCCAAGGACAAAATTACACTCTTCATACAAGGGGGATCAAAAGGTATTGAAACTGTTATATTTTTTGAAGTACATTTTAACTGAAAGAAAATATAACTTCTTCCTCATAACATAATTTAACTAACAAACGGTTTGATCTGATGGACTGCACTAAAGTAACTGTAAGATAACAAAATGTGTGAGAGCAAAAAGGCCAATAAAGATTAGACACCATAACTAATAAGATAAATTGTTAAGGACAAGTTCCTCTTCCTTATCTTTTGCATGTAAAGGTCATGTTTTAATTACCTAGTTACAATCAGCCAGACAGTCTGCTCCTAAAGAAGTGAATGTGTCTTATTCCTTTGATTTTATTATTGATGCACTGACTTTGTCCTACTACCAAATAAGCAGTTATAAAGCTATAAAAATTACTGACTTTCGGAAAACGAAATTGCGTGTGTTAACGCTTTTTTGAGCCATGCCTTGAATTACGACAATTACAAAAAGTTGTTGTTTCATTGCAAACATTTTTGTTGCTAGTTTAAAATTAAAATTCAATATTGCCGCCTTAAAAAGTTGGCGATTAATCAGTGCAGTGCATTTCTAGTATTCAGTTATAATTTTTGTATTTTCGCATGCAGATGACAGCAAATCCACAGTAGAGTATGTTCTAAAACCGACTGAGTACCTGCCCGTATTCCGTAAGGGGTCAAACAACTGGGCACTAACATCGCAATATGTAAATGGAAGACACTTCCTCACTGCATTTGAGCTGAATGAGGGTACTTTAATTGTAAGTCTCATTTTTAATTTATTTTGGGACCTAAAACTTAGCAGAGAGTGTTCTATGTATATTGAAAAGTGGAATGACTTCACATTTTTTTATATAAATTGAAACTACAACAGTCTTACACGTTTCAGCTTGAAAGCCCTGAAGAAGACACACCATCAAGAACACTCAGGCCACGAATAAAGAAAGATGGCGGATATATCCAAGGGTTGTGGTCACAAAGACTTATTTTCTTATTGAGGAAGAATGAGGTAGAAATTCATAGTGCGAGCTTTTCAGTTATACAGGTAAGTTATTTATTGCTATTAGTCACCTAATCAATGTATTATTATGAAAAACTCAATACAATAATCTATTATTTCCCTTTGCTGGGCCCTTTCACTTCTAGCTGAAATCGCGAAAAAGGGTGATGAATCAAAAAGAAGGACTGTTGTATCATTGTGAAGTCCACTTTGTATATCTTTTTGTGTTTAATATTTTCTACAATAAAAGCATGTTCAAAAACAGCTTGTTTTATTTTTAGGGTGATGGCCTCTTAGGAGCCAAACGCGAGTTTTCAGAACTATGGTCAGCTGAAGTGATAGGCGACATACGGCGCGCGTACCTCATGTCCACGAAAGAACCTCCAGGACAGGCTACCGGTTGGAAGGAACCCACCTTCCTGTGTGACTTGCATCTACCGCGTTTCAACCTTGAGTCGTGTCTCATTGTCACCACTCGAGGCGCTTATGTCGTCAATACTGTGTAAGTTTATTTAAATAGATATGACTGAATTTTGAGTTAAGCGTGTACATTTTTCTTTGCGAAACACTAAAAAGTTTCTGTAATAGAGAAGCGTGGCTGAAAGTACAGCATTATTTTGCTGAGCGGAGCTATTCTTTCTTAATGCAATTATTATGTTATACTAGAGGAAAGCCCGGCTTCGCACGGGTGAAATGAAACTCGTAATGTAGGTGCAAAATGTAGGTACTTGCGTAATTCTCAAATTTATTAAAGGTAAAGCGGGAGTGTATAGCGGGAAATCGACGTAACCCTATCTCGACAGCACGCTATCTCGATCACAGTAAATATATCGCTTCTTTGGTCTTAGCAGTAAAGAAATTTCATACAAACGCTCAAAAACTCACACACGCACGCATACGGCGCCGCTTCATGGAATCTCGCGGTGAAAGCGATGACATAGTGACAACCCGAGATAAGAGAGAGACAGAGAAGGCAATAGGATCGCGGATTTGGTGAAGATTATTTACTGCTGAGCCCAGTGAAACCAATCTATTTACTATGACTCGTGTTATATGATGTTCCCATGAATACCATTTTTCCTTTCAGATGTGAGCCATGCGAATGGCTAGTGGGCTTAATAATGCGCGGCGGGACGGGTGCGGAGCAGTCGGCCGCGGGTTTAGGAGCGCCCGTAGCGACGTTACTGCGTGCTGCGTGTGATATGCTGCTGGGAAGGGGCAAGATCGCACCAGCTCAATACCTGTATTCTCTGTCACAAGTAAGTACTTACCTATATCTTGTTCTTAGTACTATCCTGCTGTGTTTTGGCGGACAGCAAGTAGCCCAATAGTCTGTAGGGCCTTACCACAAAAAAGTTAGACGCGAGTATTTTAAAAATATTCGACGTGGTTTTCGAAAAGTTGACCCCTTAGTCCGAAAAATTGCTGTATTCAAATTGTAAATTAACGTTATCGTAACTTATCTCGGATCTTCCAAGAAATTCATTTAAAGCTTATACCTGTTAATTTACATTACAGAGCCAGCCAGACGGCTGGGTGGCGCGTCTTGGAGTATTTGGAAGACTGCATGAATTATCAATGTACAAGCAAGTAGGCAATGTTGGTAGCCTCGGCAATGCGGCCATCACCATCAAACTACTGGCGCTGCTGCTCAAAATGAGCACGAATAGCGAAGAAAAGTTTGACACGTAAGTATTTCATTGCGCCTCGGGCACTGAGGAAGACATTCGGACCAATTGACAAAACTCACTTTCACTATTTTGAAAAAGAAATAGATGCCAATATAGCCAAAATAGACAAGCCAGAAGTAATGATTTTTCTTCTGTTTTTTTTTTGTATTAACTTTTTGTTTTGTAGAACCTTATTTATCTAATTAATTAATCTTTGTCCAGAAAAAACAGACTCTCGAAAAAACAATAATTTGATTCACGATTTATTTTCTCATTCCAGGGACGTAAAGTTCACAACGCTAACCACACTCGAACTATCCGAGCTAGCTTCAATAACGGCAGCCATCGGCCTATGGGACTTACTCCCAGTGTTTACCATCCACCGCGGTCACCCATCCATCATGTTATCAGCTATAAAATCCAGGAGTTCCCTATGTCGAGGCGCAGTCAGCTGTTTGTTGAACTATAAATGTCTTGTACCGCTGCTGTTGGAAGAAAACGCACAGTGGTTGTTCCATTTTATTACGGGGAATTGTAGTAAATTTGATACTACTATTTTGAAGGTGGGTTTTGTTTTGTTAAACCATGGGGATTCGTTTCCACCAACAAGATCTGCGCGATTCCGTTCAGATTAAACTAAAATGTTCGCCTATCTTTTGGTGGAAATGCACTGCACTCATATTTGTATCTATCAAATTTTTTGTTAAAATGGTTCTTATAGTAAAATATTTTTTAAATATATATAATATGTTTTCAGGGTCTTTGCCTATGGTTGAATCCATTACAAGACCAACTACGTCCCGTAATGCGTGATCTGAAACAGGGAATTACCTCTCTCTATGTAAGTACATCAGTAAACCTAGAGGTACATTCGCAAAACAGCACTGATGGTTACGTTTCGTACAGTATCGTGCTTATATATTTTTTTTAATTGTGTCTTATGCTATCAAACTCTTTCCCTTTTCAGTCTACCCGATTACTAAACCTGATAACCACGTTTATCCACGTGGCAAGCGAGGTGGAGTCCCGGGAGCCATGTCCAGAGATCCACTTAGAAATCACACAAGTAGCTGAAACTTGGAAGAACCAGTTTACGCCTAAAAGATCTCTAAGTTGTGGTCTAGCTCATTGGGCGGTGGTGGACGAAGGGAATGCCAGGATTATGATCACGAATACTCCCGTAAATACGGAATTGGTGGGGAGAGTGATCGATGTAGCGTGTGGGAGGCATCATACTTTGGTACTGACTGAGAATGGGGTGAGTTTTAGCTCGTAATCAAGCTCGTAATAATTGGAATAGGTGCTCGTAATATGAGCCGTTGGCAATTTTTCACCGCGAGAAAATATCACACCATCACAGGAACTTTTGCCACTGGCAATTTGTAAATACGTAAAATTGTTATAAATAGCGAGGCTATTTGCAGCTTCGAAAAATTTGAAAAGAACAAAAGAAACTTGTTCTATGGTTTATCCTCAACAACATTATATCAGAGCTATTTCGCATATTTCCTCGCATGTTGGGCACCATATTGTTGAAAAATGAAACCATTAAATTATATACGTGAAAATGCGAAATCAATTAACGAAAATATATCGTCAATTTTAGACAGGATTGACTGAATTGTGACTTTAAATCTTCTTTTTTTTTCAATTTTTTGGTATTGCAGATATACTCAGCCGGTGACAACTCATACGGCCAGCTAGGCGTAGGTTCCTCCTGGCCGGGTGCCATAGGGGACTCCGCCACGCCAGCGGGAGCCCTATTACATGTGCCATACGAGTGGACTGCACCAGTGATAGCAGTGTCTGCAGGCCACTACCATTCCGCTGCTGTGGATTTGGGAGGCCGGCTTTATACTTGGGGGTAAGTATGTTTCTATCTACCATTCTCTACAGAGTACTATATCTTAGTTGGAAGCTATAGGAGACTCAGTGACTCCAGCTCGAGCCCTATTACATGTGCCATACGAATGGACTGCGCCAGTTATAGCCGTGTCTGCAGGGCACTACCATTCTGCTGCTGTGGATTTGGGAGGCCGGCTTTATACTTGGGGGTAAATATATTTCTATCTACTATTCATTGTAGTGTACTATATCTTAGTAGGGAGCTATAGGTGATTCAGCGACTCCTGCTGGAGCCCTATTACATGTGCCATACGAGTGGACCGCGCCAGTTATAGCCATGTCTGCAGGGCACTACCATTCGGCTGCTGTGGATTTGGGAGGCCGGCTGTATACTTGGGGGTAAGTATGTTTCTACTATTCACTACAGAGTTCTATATCTTAGATGGACGCTATAGGGGATTCAGCGAATCCAGCCGGAGCCCTATTACACGTGCCATACGAGTGGACTGCACCAGTGATCACTGTGCTTGCAGGGCAATACCATTCCGCTGCTGTGGATTTGGGAGGCCTGCTTCATACTTGGGGGTAAGCATCTTCTATAGACAGTTTTACCTTTAGGAAACTATGTTTCAGTTATGTTGGTTTGGGTGCTTTAGTATAGGGGATCAAGCTACTTCAGCTATCGCCCTATTACATGTGCCATACGAATGGACTGCGCCAGTGATCGCCGTGTCTGCAGGGCACTACCATTCTGCTGCTGTAGATTTGGGAAGCCGGCTTTATACTTGGGGGTAAGCATCTTCTATAGACAGTTCACTTAGGAACCGGTTTCAGTAATTCTGGTTGTGCTAGGTGATACAGCTACTCTAGATTGAGCTCTATTACATGTGCCATACGAGTACACTGCACCAGTGATCGCCGTGTCTGCAGGGCACTACCATTCTGCTGCTGTAGATTTGGGAAGCCGGCTTTATACTTGGGGGTAAGCATCTTCTATAGACAGTTCACTTTAGGAAACTAGGTTTCAGTAATTCTGGGTTGGGTGCTATAGGTGATACAGCTACTCTAGATTGAGCTCTATTACATGTGCCATACGAGTACACTGCACCAGTGATCGCCGTGTCTGCAGGCCACTACCATTCCGCTGCTGTGGATTTGGGAGGCCGGCTTTATACTTGGGGGTGAGTATTTTCTATAGGCAGTTCACTTTAGGAAACTTGGTATAAATCATTCTAGTTTGGGTGCTATAAGGGATTCTGCAACCCCCAGACGGAACCTTAATACACTACCCGTTCCATACGAATGGACTGCGCCAGTGATTGCTGTGTCTGCAAGGCACTACCATTCTGCTGCTGCGTAAGTAGACATTCTTGAGATTTTTGCGTATAAGGAACTAAGCAATAACTTAGCTTGGTTTGGGCGCTTTAGGACACTATGCAACGTCTGTGGCAGCTTTTCTGTAAATAGTTACTTTATTTCGAGATATTAAAAGTCAAAAATTAAAAGGATTTTGGCCAAGACTTGCACTAGAGATGAATCTAGGCATGAATATTCCTGACCTGCATTTAGTTTTGGGTTTTACTCTTAGGTGTCTTTCACGCTGGATGGATCACGCTTCACTTGCTTTGCTTCAGATGGGGCGTTCACGGGCAGCTTGGTATCGGCAGCATAGACGACCAATGCACTCCGCAACTCGTCACCAAGTTTCAGGGCAGAAAAGTAAGCCAGGTTTTATTCACATCTTCAACGTGATTGAGACTTTACCTACGTCTTCGTTTTTTTGAATCCATTCGAGGTGTCTATTTTTCTCAATTGCATTTCATTCTTTATATTCTGAATATACCTGCCTACTTGTCTAATGTCAACCAAAATTGTGAATGTCAACAAAAAATAAAAGAACCGACCAATTTTGATAGACATCCTGTCTAAATTTAGTCTTATATAGCCAAAATGATGCATAAACTGTTTCCTGCACTAGGTACTAAGCGTGGGCTGCGGCGCCTGCCACACGATAGTGCTGATGATGAACGGCGAGGTGTGGGCGATGGGAGCCGGCGTCTTCGGTCAATTGGGCGGCGGCACTCGAGAGAAGAGCTCTTTGCCTGTGAGGGTGCCCTTACAGGATCCTGTCGATATGATCGCCGTCGGGTACTTCCATAATGTAAGTGTGTATGTCACCGTAAAATTACAAACAACGGTAGATTTGAACCGGCGTCTTCGGGCAACTGGGCGGCGGCACTCGAGAGAAGAGCTCTTTGCCTGTGAGGGTGCCCTTACAGGACCCTGTCGATATGATCGCCGTCGGGTACTTCCATAATGTAAGTGTATCAACATCCACACGATAGTGCTGATGAAGAACGGTGAGGTGTGGGCGATGGGAGCCGGCGTCTTCGGGCAACTGGGCGGAGGCACTCGAGAGAAGAGCTCTTTGCCTGTGAGGGTGCCCTTACAGGACCCAGTCGATATGATCGCCGTCGGGTACTTCCATAATGAAAGTGTATCAACATAAGGCGCGTCCACAAATTGGGCCGTGTGATGCCGGCTTAAAATATCATCGCCCCATATCTTTCCCGTGGGTGTCGTAAGAGGCGACTAAGGGATAAATTTATTTAGGGGTTCAATACCTGGATGGATTTCGCAATCGCATTGCAACATCTTGCATTGCGCCACCAACCCGCCTGCCAAGCGTGGTGAGTATGGAAAATACTTCCCTACTAGGGGGAGATCCATGTTCAGCATTGGACTTTACTGTGGCTGTTATAGTAATAGTAGTAGTACACGATAGTGCTGATGAAGAACGGTGAGGTGTGGGCGATGGGCGCCGGCGTCTTCGGGCAACTGGGCGGAGGCACGCGAGAGAAGAGCTCTTTGCCTGTGAGGGTGCCCTTACAGGATCCTGTCGATATGATCGCCGTCGGGTACTTCCATAATGTAAGTGTATCAACCTTAGAGTATATATAAGCAAGCTATAGAGTGCGCGTAAAAAGTTAGAACTGTTGGCAGTAGTTATAGCACAACCTCTCTGTCTATCAGTAGCAAAACGCTAGTGACAGCACTGTTGAATCTCTATGACTTTTCATACATTTGACGTCTGTATCTAGGGAGCAACTGCTTACGCTTTGGCAGTACGGCGCGGGCCGATATGCGCACTCTATAGCTTGCTTATATATACTCTAAGGCAGTGTTTTTCAACCAGTTTTCGATCCCCAGGGTATCGCGGAGCCTTCTAGGGTCGCCAAATCCAAAAGTCAAGGCAGGTCGGGTAAAATTCAGTAAAACAAAATTTTAGTGACAAAGAATGAGCATGTTTATTTTTCAAAACGTTTTGTGCTGTATACGCTCTTACCTGTTTGTAGCGTGAAAGTCGAGCCTCGCTTCTGCTCACGATGCACCTTTTGCCTGTTTTACACTCACGGCTAGTGTTAATGCTCCTTACTTGATTGTAACGTGAAAAGTCGAGCTCGCTTCGCTCGCGATACGTGTATTTTTCGGCCTGTTTTTCACTAAAGTTTAAGCTTATATTTTATTTAATACGCTCGTTTTTAGCGTTAAAATTCTCGCTCGCTTCGCTCGCGATACATTCGGGCTTGTTTTTACCTGAAAATTTCAGCTTACCTAAAAAAATATCCTAAAAATGCGGACAACGCTTGTAGTTTTTCTGTATCCGCCATTGAATAAATGATATTACTAATTTTGTTCCTATGATAACCCAACAGGGGGGTCGCCATTGATTTTTTGCCTGGAAGGGGGTCGCGTATGCAAAAAGTTTGAAAAACACTGCTCTAAGGTATCAACATTAGGCGCGTTCATACGATAGTGCTGTTGAAGAACGGTGAGGTGTGGGCGATGGGCGCCGGCGTCTTCGGTCAACTGGGCGGATGCACTCGAGAGAAGAGCTCTTTGCCTGTGAGGGTGCCCTTACAAGATCCCGTGGATATGAAACAACCTTAGGCGCGTTCATACGATAGTGCTGATGAAGAACGGTGAGGTGTGGGCCATGGGAGCCGTCTTCGGGCAACTGGGCGGAGGCACTCGAGAGAAGAGCTCTTTGCCTGTGAGGGTGCCCTTACAGGACCCTGTGGATATGATCGCCGTCGGGTACTTCCATAATGTAAGTGTGTCAACCTTAGAGTATATAGTATAAGCAAGCTATAGAGTGCGCCTAAAAAGTTAGGCAGTAGTTATAATATAACACAACCTGTCTGTCCTTCAGTAGCAAAACGCTAATGACAGCTCTATTGAACCTGCGCGTTTCATCTTTTAATTCCTATGGCGTCATGTTAGTAGCATTGGAAATTTGTATGTAATCTTTTGGCGCAGTTTAAATTACTTACAAATTTTCAATGCTACCAACATGACGCCATAGGAATTATAAGATGAAACGCACTCTACATTTGACGTCTGTATCTAGGGAGCAACTGCTTACGCTTTGACAGTTACGGCGGGGGCGATATGCGCACTCTATAGCTTGCTTATACATACTCTAAGGTATCAACATTAGGCGCGTTCACACGATAGTGCTGATGAAGAACGGTGAGGTGTGGGCGATGGGCGCCGGCGTCTTCGGGCAACTGGGCGGAGGCACTCGAGAGAAGAGCTCTTTGCCTGTGAGGGTGCCCTTACAGGATCCTGTCGATATGATCGCCGTCGGGTACTTCCATAATGTAAGTGTATCAACATCCACACGATAGTGCTGATGAAGAACGGTGAGGTGTGGGCGATGGGAGCCGGCGTCTTCTATTTTTTGGCGGGGTATCACTTCGACGGGAAGCATCGCGCTTTTTGTGCTCGCACGTTTTACGAGAACCGTCGTTCATACATCTCTACAAGGCGACTCTATTATTCTAAATATGGATTAAAACACATTATGAAGCTCCGAGTGCAAATTTAATTAAAATATAGCGTTTTGTAGAGACTGGTTCCACGTTGAAACCCCCAGCAAAAGGTCGTCCAAGAACGTATCTAGGACCACAGACAATATTGAGAGGCTGAAGGAGTCAGTACGAAAAAATCCGCAATTGTTTACTCGGAAGCGATCGGTGGCTTTACACTTGTCACGATGAAGTTTTACAGCGAATTTAAAACTTAGATCTTAAGGTGGATCGTTTTCCATACAAAATTTAAATGGAGTTACGTCTTTAAATGAGACAAAGTTATGATTAAAAAACTTGATGGGAAGTCCCGTGCTTTTATAACATTTTCGCAAAATAAAACAAATAATTTTTAACCATCAGATTTCTCTGTAAAACCGTGTCGCACTTAATGAACATAGATGGAGCTACTGCTGATAAACACGTTAATTTTTTGTGGAGAAAATACTTGATATTTTTTTACGTTAAGCAGTTTGCGACATATTTACGTGTGCCTTCCTCATCTCACATAAAGATTTTTTGATAAAATTGTTGTTTAGCTCATGTGTAACTCGGTTGAAGTTCAGATTTTAGTTTGTATGACGTAACGATCCCCCTTAAACTGCATTCTTATAAGCTCCAGTTAGCACAGGAGTTGAAAGAGACCGACTTCAGGACAAGGTTGGTATTTTCTGATGAAATGCTTAGTCGATTTTCCACTTTGACAAAATCCTTTTTTCTGATGAGGCCTCTTTCCATTTAAATGGTTTTGTTAACCGATAAAATTTTCATTTTTGAAGCAACGAGAATCTCAAATTGAAACATCAAAAATCGTTTTCGAGAGGGCCGTCATTTAGATGATGTTGTTTTTAAAAAATAATCTCCATTTATTTACCTAATCGGCCTATATTTTATTTCAACTATAACTGTCGTTTTAATTTTTTTAGCCTATACCTTATAAATGCACGTTCTATTGCGCCACCCTGTATGTAGACTAGCTAGCCAAAATTCACCAAATGTGCGCCAGCCCTAACAAAATGAACAGACAATACTAAATATAGCAAATGGATATGAGTGACGTCTTTCAGACTGACTACCATGACAGCTACAACAGTCCACTGCTGGACATGGGCCTCCCCTTCTCGAGGGGTATTGCCATACTCACTACACTTGGCAGGCGGATTGGCGACGCAGTGCAAGATGTTTTATTTACATGGAACGCTGCTTCCGAATAATTAACCCTTAGTCGCTTTTTACGATACCCACGGGTGGAAATGGGGTGATGCTATTCTAAGCCGGCATCACGCGTGCGCTAGTCCTAAGATATGTGTAACGTCTTTCAGACTGATTCTGGTGGGCTATTTCTATGCCTGAAAACCCTGTAAACATTTTTTCACCTCACGGCTAGACTAAGTCATCAGCCACAGTTGTGCATCAGGTCCAACATAAAAAGTAAGATTCAGAGTTCTAAATATCATTGATGGATACGAGCATACAAAGGCATTCATCAATAGGTGCATCGATAGCTCAGTGGCAGAGGGGTGGGGTATTTAGCAATGCGGCTGGGGCGTTTACCAATGCGGCCGGTGTGTTATCCCCGGTTGATGCATGACATTTTTTATATTTCTTATTTTCTTTAGTGAAAATAATATGGCACTGTGAGTTTATTAAAATCCCAATAGAATCACCGTACTACCAAATAACTTACTTTATCACTTGTCCCCAGCTGGCGCTGACGACAAAAGGTCAGCTGTGTGTGTGGGGCGCGTCTCCGTAGCAGATCTAGGAAAGATTCTAAATGTCATTGTACAATGAATTGGTTTTTTTTATGCACTTACAGCGCTATACAACCTGTTACATAATGAACCAAAAAAAGAATATTTTTCATTATTACCAATCGATGAAATAATCACATCACTAGTCTAGGTCAGGTGCTACACTACCTGGCGAACAAAGTCCGCTTCGGCATACATTGCTGGTTGACTTAGTTTCTTGTATTGACCACATCCATGTAATAGCCAGCAATGTAGACCGAACTGCGCTGCGCCGCGTCGGTAACTTCATTTGAACTTTGAGCTGTCAAAATTAGTGCTGCGATGCCACGATTCAAAATAAGTGTAATTCAATAAAAAAAAAATATTTTTCGTAGTTTTCAAAAACGATACTACGGCTCTATTTCTTTTGTTTATTGACTCTTTGCAACGGACCTTTCCACGCCCTTTCAGCTTTATTGGTTGTTTTGTAACACGTTGTATTATGCTCATAAATTGAAAAATTCACCAGTGGGACTTGTACAGTTCCGGGTTTCATTTTCTTCTGTCATTGTACATATAACTACCAAATAT
Organism: Phthorimaea operculella; assembly: GCA_024500475.1. Taxonomy (NCBI): domain Eukaryota; kingdom Metazoa; phylum Arthropoda; class Insecta; order Lepidoptera; family Gelechiidae; genus Phthorimaea; species Phthorimaea operculella. Next base: position 6,441,022 of record JANFCV010000010.1, on the reverse strand, counting down.
CTTGCTTACTACCAAATCTCTTGTCCCCAGCTGGCGCTAACAACAAAAGGCCAGCTTTGTGTGTGGGGCGCGTCCCCGCAGCAGGTCCGCGCGACGCACGCGCGTCACTCGCACTCCCCGTCCATGGACCCGCCGGTGGACCCGCACCTACTGCCGCAGCTGGTGGACACGCACCAGATACGCGGCAGGATTGTGCAGGTAATGCAAGGTGTTATTGTTCAGGTAATACAGGGTGTTGTACAGTCCATGGACCCGCCGGTGGACCCGCACCTACTGCCGCAGCTGGTGGACACGCACCAGATACGTGGCAGGATTGTGCAGGTAAGTGTGTAGACAGACTACGACCGCCAACCATGTCAGAGGCCTGCTACTTGTATTATAAGCTGGTTCACAATAGAAGGGGACCCGAAATGGCAACATTATTGTTGACATCTTGCTCACATGTCATGTAGGTAATATGAAAAAGACGCAAACAATAATGTTGCCATTTCGGGTCCCTTCTTTTGTGAACCGAGTAGGTGGTTGAAAAACTCTAACATCAGGGTTCATTGGGTCGTTGGACGACTTGGTGTCCTACTCGAGGAAGAAGAAGAAGCACGCGCGACACTCGCACTCCCCGTCCATGGACCCGCCGGTGGACCCGCACCTACTGCCGCAGCTGGTGGACACGCACCAGATACAAGGCAGGATTGTGCAGGTAAGTGTGTAGATAGACAGACTACAACCGCTAACCTTAGAGTATACATAAGCAAGCTATAGAGTGCGCATATCGGCCCGCGCCGTACTGTCAAAGCGTAAGCAGTTGCTCCCTATAGTGCGTTTCATCTTATAGTTCCTATGGCGTCATGTTGGTAGCATTGGAAATTTGTATGTAATTTGACATGGCGGTCATAATATTCCATACAAATTTCCAATGCTGCCAACATGACGCCATAGGAACTATAAGATGAAACGCATTCTAGATAGGTACAGACGTCAAATGTATGAGAAGTCATAGAGTTTCAATAGTGTTGGCACTGGCGTTTTGTTACTGATGGAAAGAGAGGTTGTGTTCTAACAACTGCCAACAGTTTCAACTTTTTAGGTGCACTCTATAGCTTGCTTAAATACACTCTAAGCCGCCAACCATGTCAGAGGCCTGCTACTTGTAGTAGGCGGTTGAAAAACTCTGACACCAGGGTTCATTGGGTCGTTGGACGACTTGGTGTCCTATTTGAAGAAGAAGCACGCGCGTCACTCGCACTCCCCGTCCATGGACCCGCACCTACTGCCGCAACTGGTGGACACGCACCAGATACGCGGCAGTATTGTTCAGGTAACATTTGTTTTAAATCCATATATTTTTGTACTTACAATCAGAAACATTAAGTCACGCATTATCTCTTGATGTATATTTTGACTGGGATTCTTCAAATTTTCACGGAAAACATAAAAATTAATTTTCGCAGCGAACTTCAAAGCGTCTTGTTCGTTTTGCGAGTGCGGACAAATCGTACGTGTTGATTGTGTTGTACGTCAAGCTCACGTCCGGTTGCGTATGTCCGTTTGCGTGTTCCGTAGAAGGCAATACTGCCTCGAGCCACATACGGGGTAGTAGCGCGGACTCGCTTTATAAACCCGTATGCAGTAAGAGACACGAGTCTTCAAATCGCACACGGGTTTGTAGCTCTACACGGTCCGGTTAGACCTTCGAACCTCCAATGTACCTACCTACTGGAAGATCCAAAGTGCAGACTGTCTTACCAAACCTGTGCTTGACTGTACCCACCTACCCCTCGTGGGATGAAACATAAAACAACCCAAGAAATTAAACATGTTTCATTCTACTTTCAGAAAACCGTAAATATCGTTTATAAGAGGCTCTGCTCATTCATTTGCAATAGGATTGACTGGTTGTCATCTAATCATTGGTTGTTTTTCAGATGTCAGCGGGCTGGCATCACTCGTGCGTTCTCAACAATGCAGGCACCATTTACTCATGGGGGCTAAACTTTGATGGACAGTTGGGTAAGTTGCGATACCTGTTATTGTTAAAAAACACTTGTCTTTATTACCTAAAGCTGAACGTACGCATCTGCCAAAATGCTGATCAGCATTCCGGCCGATGCAGCTCGGCTGTGCTGACATATGAACGATCACCTTAACACTCTATTTGCTTTTACAGGAAGTGGCGATAGAAAACAGATCCCAACACCAACAGAAGTGAAATTCCGTACTGAATCTCACACTGACGAGAAACACAGCGCCAAAACACCAGACAATCTCGACGATAGAACTACTCAAGCATTAGTCGCTTGTGGAGGAGATTTCACTGTTTACATAGATGACGATGGGAGAGTGTATACTACAGGGAACATGCATCTACCTGTAAGTATTCTTAGTCACTAGTGTCACTAGCTATAAAACACCAGACAATCTTGACGATAGAACTACTCAAGCTTTAGTCGCTTGCGGAGGAGATTTCACTGTCTACATCCACGATGATGGCAGAGTGTATACTACAGGGAACATGCACCTACCTGTAAGTGATTTTAACAGATTTTTGTTACTAGATGGCCATCTAAAAAGTACAATCTTGATAACAGAACACTTTGCTGTTTTGCTGTTCAAGGACGGTATTGGCTAGAAAGAGAAAGGTAATGCGCAAGGTTCGCTACTGATTCGTGTGACCGACTATTCAACCAGCCGTGTATATCAAATCAGTCTCATTGAACTTTTTTGAACTGTGTCACAGGCACTCGACATTGATCCATCGCATAAACTAAAAGCTTATTTTTCCGTTCTCAGATAACCAACGAAAAAGACAAAGGCGGCAGCCGCGTGATCATGATGAAGACCACCAAGCGCGTCATCAAGATCCCCGCCAGCATGCAAGCCAAGGGAAATAACAAGTTCATATTCCAACCGGTCGACAGAGTCGAAATCATGTTCCCTTACGACATAGAAGGCCTGGAACGAAGACCTATCGACCCCAGACTCAACCCACTAAGCTCCTTAGAAGACTTCGACAAAAAGACCTGGGCTGATGACATCATACTTCTTCTCAAACCCTGGATCAACGAAGAAAATCTCTCGGCAAATCTCAACATGGCAGCTAAGCTCGCGTTTCACAACAGATCACACGCCGAATGCCTTCGATTACTGTTAGATAACTTGAAAACTCAACCGCCAGAAGAGAAATTGTACCTCACGCATACTGATATGGAGAGTTTAGAAGAAGTCGATAAGCAGCATGACAATAAAATTATATTTTCGAAGAAAGACGAGTTCAAAATCGTTATAACAACAGTCATTTCCAAACGGATTAAAGATGTGTCGTTGACGATTCTGAATGAAGATCCGTACCCGCCCATCGACCCGGCGGTGTACGAATCTTTGGCTTGCGGTTGTGACGAACTCAAATACTTACCACAGAATACTCCAAAATCCGTAGTCAATATAGCCGAACAAAACCTGTCTCTGACGGCAGCTAGTTTAATAGATAAATGTATCAGTATATTCCCCGTAGAGCCCCAACTTTGGGAAAGGTGTTTCCGTCTATCGAGGAACTATTACCTCGAAAACGCTTTGCCAATTGCTGATCTAGAGGCGGTCATGCGTAAATACATGGAGTCGAATGCTACGACTATGGCCGCAGCGATTATGTACTCAAACGATTGCACTCAATATAGTCAAATACTCCCGCCAAAGTTTTACTTGAATATGTGCAGCAAAGTATTGGATTCTTGGGGGTAAAGTCTGGCTGAGATTTGAATGGTAATGGACATATCGGATATGATTTTGTCTCTACGGGTGACTATAACACAAATGTTGTACTGTACATTATACCTACCAACTGTAAATGATATTGTTCAAATTCTCTATTAGTTTAGAAAAAATCATTATTGCGAATTTATTATAAAATACTTAACAAAGCTACTCAAAAACTGAAAAGTTAACTACCTATTGCTTTACTTTACCTACGCTTAATTTTATAGCTTAAAATAATCAAGAGATTTAAATACGTAATAGATAATCGTTTTCTAACAAATAAGAGTTATTATTTCAATCGTTATAAGCTGATCTAGCTTTGTTTCTTTTTAAATTAATTTATAGAAATATTTACGGAGTTGATCCCATAAAATTAAATCCCCTCATCGTGTTTATCGATGAGTTTTTGTTGGGTTTTATTTTTACATGTTTTGTTGTATTTTTCTAGTCAATTTTCGTAGCAATATTTTTTATACAGGATGTTTTATTTCTTCATCGTTTCTCACTAATTTAATCGTTCAACGTCACATTCGCAAAATGACACGTTTTTTGTTTAAGGCCGGAAATACCCATCAAAACTAAATTTTAAAATAATGATTATATCATTCGTAAGATATCGATCGTTTTTATCATTGTGAAGTGTGACATTTGGCTTGAGGTGTGACGTTTTAAGTCGTCATGACGTTGTGCGCCGATAGGAATTCACTTTAAATTAATATTGGATTGTATTTAAGTTTAAAACATCTGTAATTAAAGTTAGAAGGCATGTATTACCCAAACTACTTAAATTGTCGAGAATTTATCGCATGCGTGCCTTATCTATTTTTGAGAAACGATGTTCTATCTGTAGATAATATTGGTTCGTGAATAGAATTTTTCCAACTGAAAAGTATTGTAATTTAAATCTATATTGTAATAAAATAAATTAAATATATTTAAAATTATTGTATTGGGTTTTTTTTTATGGGAAGAATAATAAACAGAAAAACAGTAATATTTTATATACTGTATGTAAATCTATTTACAAAAGAAATAAATACACTTTCAGAACATCAATATCGGACTTGCAGTAAATGCAAGACAAAGGTCACCTTACCAACGGAATGAGCACGCCGTAACAAAAAAAAACATTCAGAAATAAAACTGTTAAAAATAAACGTGCATATCACATAAATTCACATAATCAATAAATAACGATTGCTCAATCAAATCGGTTTTTAAGGGTCAGCGCACAAAGCTCCGTTTTTGACGCGAGCAGTTTCTAAGAAATTAATTCTATCGTTATTGAAATAAAGTTGATATTGGTTGATCACGGATAAGCTCGCACCATAGTAGGGGGAAGTAAGTTATCTTAGAACAACCGCACCGCGCGCTGCTTGTATGTGTGCGCAATATATCTGTACGCGTCGCCGCACGCACACACTGACAAATCTCGGGACGTTTCGGGCACCCTCGGTAGGGGCCGCCATTAGATGTGTGCGTGCGGCGACGCGTAGATACTATTGCGCACACATACAAGCCGCGCGCGGTGCGGTTGTTCTAAGATAACTTACTTCCCCCCTTTCTTTATACTATGCTCGCACTGTTTTCATCCAATATAATTCTTATGCAAATAGCTCACGTCATGTGTGCCGCCCTTAGAGCGTGAGTGTGGTCTGGTCTACTCTAACACCAGGAGACTCGATCCGCTGTCACTATAAGCTGAATAAGGGGCGGGAGGTCAAGTTTACTGGTTTGTATTACGACCAGTCTACTCAAGCTCTCGCCCGAGGATGCCCACACTCTTACACGTTACTAAATGGAGGACGAGTGAAATTTTTACAACACAATGGTTCGAAAGTTTCTTCAGATTCATATAGTTCCTTATGCCTACTAGCAGTTTAGCTTAGAAGTTGATCGGTTTGCCGCAGTACGCCGCCAGGTTGGCCTCCCGGAGCGCTTCCGCACACGTCTGCAACACAAAACGATAAGTTCAAAAACATTAGTTATTTACCTTTACAGCCACAACAGTCCACTGCTGGACATGGGCCTTCCCCGTATCGGTTGGTGATGGTGATGGTGAAACTACGCTTGGTAGGCGGATTGGCGAGCGCAGTGCAAGATGTTTAATTCACAAGAAACGCTGCTGCCCATTCCCTGGATAATTAATTATCCCTTAGGCACTTTTTACGACACCCACGAGTATAATTCATTATTTGGTACGGAACAATATCACAAATTGTTTATCAAAAAAAGTTCTGATAAGAAATCAAAATAAGTAGAATTAAACAGCTGTAAATTGACAAAAGTTACAGAATCCCATGTTGTAAAATGTCATAGTTGCAGTTTGCCATATCGTAGTGGTATGTTTGTTTAGCGGGCCGCAGCTCAAAACACCGGTAATGGTCGGCGAGCTGTTCTTCTTTAAATTCTCAATTTGTACCTCGGTGCTCAGTCTTATGGATATTAGTATTAGGGGTATAGGTCTTCTTCCTGCCCTTATCCCAATTACTTTCGGTCAGCGCAATTTTTGTTTATACACAAAACTAGGATTTGGACTAATTTTATGTCCGGCCGCCTGCCTACCTGACGTCAACACTCTTTGGGAATGCTGTTGTAGGTGGTATTACCGCCACCATACGGTTGACCATAGTAGCCCGATATTGTAGCCTAGGTCAAAAACTCTACGTCGCCTTTTACGAAACACCCTGAGTAGAATAGGGGTGGCAGAATTCTTAGTCGCTACCACTCGGCAATATTAGTATAGGTATGTATGTATGTTGCAAAATAAACAGGGTGAACAAGTAATACGTACAGGATGCGCGTGGCAGACGCGCGCGACGTCCTCCGCGGCCGCGCCGTACTCCTGCGCCAGCACCGCCTCGTTGATCAGCTCACCGCCGCCCTGCAAACAGATAGCATTTCATTTATGAACATTTTGGAATGAAGTAGAAAGAACAAGGCGAGAAAGCAGCTGTCGCCAAATCCTTATTTAGTTAAATTCTATCCATTCAGGGCTGATTTAAGTTCATTCGCTCTAAGCGGTGCCGATTTGCCGACGCACTGTCGTGCGATTTCGCGCACATACCGCGACGCAGCGTATTTCCTCAGTCTTAGGTGCCAATCAGGATAACCTACGTTGTCGGACAGGTAGCGGGATGTGTAGCGGCGGAAGGGAAACGCGTGCTTCCGCGCCACGCCGTCTCTACCCCGCAGGAAGTGCGCACACGAAGTTTTCGAACTACTAGACTATGCCACAGGTCTGAAGACCGTATGGGAGCACCTTGTTAGAGCAAGTACTCACGGGTCCAATGATGTGTGTGCCGAGGATGACGTCGGTCTGCTTGTCTGAGAGCACCTTGACAAAGCCGTCAGGTTCTCCGTTGGTTTTCGCGCGTGAGTTAGCCAGGAACGGGAATTTGCCCACTTTGTATGCCCTGCCCTGTAAAACGCAAAAAGAAGAATATTTTTAGATATTTTTAAACAATAAATATAGGGTGAAATTTTACTAGTGACTGATAGCGAAAACTCAGAACCAGCAGGTGATAAGGATCAATTTTCCCCAAAGAACATACGTCGAAATATGGAAAAATATATGCCGATCAGTTTATTTGAGTTACTTTGGGAGGCCCAAATGATGTTTTCCATATTTCGACCTATGATGCTTGGGGAAAGTTGTTCCTTGTCACCAGTTCTGAGTTTTCGCTATCGGACACTAGTGAAAATTCACCCAGTATAAAGGTCCATGAACAGGAGCGGAAACTTGCCTACTTTGTATACCCTGCACTTTTTAGCGCGTAATAAGTTTCTGATTCTGTGGTTTGTATGGATTAGGTTTCAGAAACAGACTGAAATTGACAGAAATAAAAGATGTTTATCCATGAAGTTTTATAAGAAATTACACGGGATATCAATCTGCTGAGTTTTACAAAAGCAATATAAAATGACGCACTTGCAAAGTAAACTACAAATCTGTAATGTGGACTAACCAAATCGTTGCTTCAAGATGAGCACAAGAGATTGAAAATTTGGCAGTGTCGTTCGAGGTGTCGGTAGCTCAGTTGAGTAGTGAAACGGTCCCGGGTTGAAGTTCCAGCTGTCGCTAATATTTTTTTGAGAATAATGGACACTGTTAGAATGGACATGTTATGGAGCGGCTGTATAAAATGACTTAAATATCAAACATTACCTCTTTCTTCAAATCTTCTTCGGTCTTGCCGACCCAGCCGACTTCGGGCGCGGTGTAGATCACAGACGGGATCGCGTCGTAGTTGAAATGCGTCGGCATACCCTGTCAAAATTAATATTGGTTAATAACAGCACAATAGTTATTGATTTATATTATAAAAGCACACTATAATACTTATTTGCACAGCAAGAGAGCAACGTAACGAGTGGTTCAAAAGTATCATTAGTTTCGTTTTAGACTCGCAAAGATGAAGTGAGGGATTAAAAATCACAAGAAAAATATATGTAGAGAAACAAACCACGTTCGAACCACAGATAATATAATACGTATACTGTTCAAACTACAATAATTTAACAAAAACGCAATAAAAAAGTATACTGAATGGTACTTTCACCTTTGATCCTTTGGGGATATGGTTCAGTTCGAGCAATTGAGCTTAGGGAGTTTTCGGGAAAGTCGATCGTTCGATAACTACTTAGAACATTTTTCGGTTAGATAAGACAAAAACTTGTCAATTTAAAGTACAGTTCAATTACCTTGATGCCTTCGACGCAAACGATACCTTCGTCCTCAGCCTTGTGCGCCAACATGGGGCCGTGGATCACGTCACCGATGGCGTAAATTCTGAAAAAAAAAAAAAACAATAATTCGCATATTAATTGGGAACATTTCGGGAACAGAGTCCCGCGACATTGTATCTCAACTACTTTACGCGTGTATTGCGGCAACTTCACATGTATCTGAGACATGGGAACATAGTGTGGGCAGTGTATATTTCAGATATTATGTATCCAACATGCATCTGAGACATTTAGTGGGGATATTTGTATAGATACGGTGTACATTTGTCTCACAAAATATTTCCAATTAATTCGCACCTTAAACTTTTACTTTTGACCTCAAACACCAGTCATTATTATCAACCAAGTGATAAAATAAATTTCAACGCACGTAAAGTAAGGCCGCATAAGCCAGCATAGATAGATAGATTAACACTTTATTGCTCACATAAAATAAAAACATTAAACAACAAACATAAATCTTAAAGCTAAAGTAAGCAAAGGCGGCCTATCGCATATAGCGGGTGCTGCAATTTCTAGACCCCTGAAAACCACGGCCCATGTATAATCTACACGGCAGATACGGCGGGAGCTACGCCCTTGAAATAAGTACTACTGACCCGGGCACGGTGGTCTGGAACTTGTCGTTGACGGGCACGCGGCCGCGGTCGTCCAATGCTAGCCCCACTTTGTCGTGGCCGAGCCCCTTCGTGTACTGACTGCTACTGACTGCTACTGACTACTACTGACTGCTACTGACTGCTACTGACTGCTACTGACCCAGGCACGGTGGTCTGGAACTTGTCGTTGACGGGCACGCGGCCGCGGTCGTCCAATGCTAGCCCCACTTTGTCGTGGCCGAGCCCCTTCGTGTACTGGCTACTACTGACTGCTACTGACTACTACTGACCCGGGCACGGTGGTCTGGAACTTGTCGTTGACGGGCACGCGGCCGCGGTCGTCCAAAGCTAGACCCACTTTGTCGTGGCCGAGCCCCTTCGTCTACTGACTACTACTGACTGCTACTGACTGCTACTGACTGCTACTGACTGCTACTGACTGCTACTGACTGCTACTGACTGCTACTGACTGCTACTGACTGCTACTGACTGCTACTGACAGCTACTGACTGCTACTGACTGCTACTGACTGCTACTGACTGCTACTGACTGCTACTGACTGCTACTGACTGCTACTGACTGCTACTGACTGCTACTGACTGCTACTGACTACTGACTACTACTTACCCGGGAACAATGGTCTGGAACTTGTCGTTGACGGGCACGCGGCCGCGGTCGTCCAAAGCTAGCTCCACTTTGTCGTGGCCGAGTCCCTTCGTGTACTGGCTACTGCCTGCTACTGACTACTACTGACCCGGGCACGGTGGTCTGGAACTTGTCGTTGACGGGCACGCGGCCGCGGTCGTCAAAGCTAGACCCACTTTGTCGGCCGAGCCTTCGTCAACTGACTACTACTGACTGCTACTGTCTACTACTGACTGCTACTGACCCGGGCACGGTGGTCTGGAACTTGTCGTTGACGGGCACGCGGCCGCGGTCGTCCAAAGCTAGACCCACTGTGACGTTGCCTAGACCCTTCGTCTACTGAAAACTACTGACTGCTACTCACAGCTAATGACTGCTACTGACAGCTACTGACTGCTACTGACTGCTACTGACTGCTACTGACTGCTACTGACTGCTGCGACTGCTACTGCAGCTACGACTGCTACTGGCTGCTACTGCTGCTACTGACTGCTACTGACTGCTACTGACTGCTACTGACTGCTACTGACTGCTACTGACAGCTACTGACTGCTACTGACTGCTACTGACTGCTACTGACTGCTACTGACTGCTACTGACTGCTACTGACAGCTACTGACTGCTACTGACTGCTACTGTCTACTACTGACTGCTACTGACCCGGGCACGGTAGTCTGGAACTTGTCGTTGACGGGCACGCGGCCGCGGTCGTCCAACGCTAGTCCCACTTTGTCGTGGCCGAGCCCCTTCGTGTACTGACTGCTACTGACTACTACTGACTGCTACTGACTGCTGCTGCTGCTACTGACTGCTACTGACTGCTGCTGGCTGCTGCTGCTACTGACTGCTACTGACTGCTACTGACTGCTACTGACTGCTACTGACTGCTACTGACTGCTACTGACTGCTACTGACTGCTACTGACTGCTACTAACTGCTACTGACTGCTACTGACTGCTACTGACTGCTACTGACTGCAACTGACTGCTACTGACTACTACTGACAGCTACTGACTGCTACTGTCTGCTACTGACTGCTACTGACTGTTACTGACTACTACTTACCCGGGAACAATGGTCTGGAACTTGTCGTTGACGGGCACGCGGCCGCGGTCGTCCAAAGCTAGCTCCACTTTGTCGTGGCCGAGCCCCTTCGTGTACTGGCTACTACTGACTGCTACTGACTACTACTGACCCGGGCACGGTGGTCTGGAACTTGTCGTTGACGGGCACGCGGCCGCGGTCGTCCAAAGCTAGACCCACTTTGTCGTGGCCGGGCCCCTTCGTCTTCTGACTACTACTGACTGCTACTGACTACTACTGACTGCTACTTGCGGGCACGGTGGTCTGGAACTTGTCGTTGACGGGCACGCGGCCGCGGTCGTCAAAGCTAGCTCCACTTTGTCGTGGCCAGCCTTCGTGTACTGTCTACTACTGACTGCTACTGACTACTACTGACCCGGGCACGGTGGTCTGGAACTTGTCGTTGACGGGCACGCGGCCGCGGTCGTCCAAAGCTAGACCCACTTTGTCGTGGCCGAGCCCCTTCGTCTACTGACTACTACTGACTGCTACTGACTACTACTGACTGCTACTTACCCGGGCACGGTGGTCTGGAACTTGTCGTTGACGGGCACGCGGCCGCGGTCGTCCAGTGCAAGACCCACTTTGTCGTGGCCGAGTCCTTTAGTGTATGGCCTCCTGCCGATTGAGATTAGCACCACATCGCACTCCAACTGAAATAGTAAGAGAATACTTGGTAAGTTTTCTGTTTTTTTAGTGGTACACCGAGTCGACGAACGTCCCGGTGAGACCTAGTATCAGAGTTTTTCAACCGCCTACTACTGCCGACGGTTTAACGTGCCCTGCGAAGCATGGAACTATTTTTATTTTTTTGGAGAATCGTGGTGGTTTCTTAGGGTGGTTCTGCCTGTAATGTCCTAACCAAATAAGGTACAAATTCACAGAACGATAAATATTAACTCTAGGAATGCTCCCCGCGAAAATCCTACCTGGGTCCTTGGGTTCTGAGACCAACGGTCATACCGCTAGGCCACGGACATTTCGTTAACATCATATAGCAGTGTTATAGCCATTTTATTTCAATGCATAAAACAAAAACACAGAAAGTTCATGGCTACTCACAGTCTCAGGGTTGCCACCCTTGGCGGCCTCGACTGCGACCTTGACGACGTCGCCTTCCTTCTTGACGCTGGTCACCTTGGTGTTCAGTTTGAACTTCATGCCCTGCTTACTCATGATCTTCTGAAGGGTCTCGGAAATCAAACAAAGGCTGGGAAAGACTATCTATACCAGGAGTAACAAAAAGAGTATAACAAGCCGAAAGAAGGTGAAAGAACTCATGAAACTGAAAAACTTTCCCCATGGAACATGGGTCAAAATTTGGAAAAAACATTTGAACCTCCCATAGTAGGTAAATCAGTCGCTGATCGGCGATTTTGTATGGGAGGTTCGAATTTCTTTTTCATATTTCGACCTATGTTTCATGGGGCAAGTTGTTCAGTTTCATAAGATCCTTCACCTCCTTGTTTTGTTACTCCCTATAGACAGCTCAAGGTTACTTACAGTCTCAGGGTTGCCACCTTTGGCGGCCTCAACTGCGACCTTGACGACGTCGCCTTCTTTCTTGACGCTGGTCACCTTGGTGTTCAGTTTGAACTTCATGCCCTGCTTGCTTATGACATGATCTTCTCAAGGGTCGCAAAAATCAATTATGGTTGGGAATGACTATCTGTAGACAAGTTATGGCTACTCACAGTCTCAGGGTTGCTGCAGCCCTGCTTGCTAAAGATCCTCTGAAGGGTCGCAAAAATCTAATTAAGGCTGGGAAAGACTATCTATAGATAGCTCAGGTTACTTACAGTCTCAGGGTTGCCACCCTTGGCGGCCTCGACTGCAACCTTGACAAAGCAAATAAAGGCTGGGAAAGACTATCTATAGATAGTTCAGGCTACTTACAGTCTCAGGGTTGCCACCCTTGGCGGCCTCGACGGCAACCTTGACGACGTCGCCTTCTTTCTTGACGCTGGTCACCTTGGTGTTCAGTTTGAACTTCATGCCCTGCTTGCTCATGATCTTCTGAAGGGTCGCAATAATCAAATAAAGGCGTGGAAAGACTATCTATACCGGGAGTAACAAAAAGGGTATTACAAGTCGAAAGAAGGTGAAAGAACTCTTGAAACTGACAACTTTCCCTGGAACACGGGTCAAAATTTGGGAAAACATTTGAACCTCTTAGTAAATCAGACAGCTGATCGGCGATTTTGTATGGGAGGTCCAATTTTTATTATCATATTTCGACCCATGTTCCATGGGGAAAGTTGTTCAGTTTCATAAGAACCTTCACCTCCTTGTTTTGTTACTCCCTTTAGACAGCTCATGGCTACTTACAGTCTCAGGGTTGCCACCCTTGGCGGCCTCGACCGCGACCTTGACGACGTCGCCTTCTTTCTTGACGCTGGTCACCTTGGTGTTCAGTTTGAACTTCATGCCCTGCTTGCTCATGATCTTCTGTAGGGTCGCAAAATCAAATAAAGGCTGGGAAAGACTACCTATCTATAGACAGCTCACGTATCTATAGACAACTCACGGCTACTTACAGTCTCAAAAATCGCTGGTCACGTCAGGGAAAGTTGTTCAGTTTCATGAGTACCTTCACCTCCTTTCGGCTTGTAATACCCTCTTTGTTATTCCCTGTAGACAACACAGCACACGGCTACTTACAGTCTCAGGGTTGCCACCCTTGGCGGCCTCGACGGCAACTTTAACGACGTCGCCTTCTTTCTTGACGCTGGTCACCTTGGTGTTCAGTTTGAACTTCATTCCTTGTTTGCTCATGATCTTCTGAAGGGTCTTCGCGACCTCGCCGTCGATACCGACACCTGTTGGATAGAATATAGATTTGGTTTGGAGTTATGGCAGTGAAAGTAGATATAAATTTAAAAACTTATTTACAAGAATGCACGAATGGAAGTTATTTTTAAAAACTTGTCCGGAAGATGGCGATCTACGCCGCCACACTTTGCAGGATTCGCTGTAGAATTTTGACAATTATTCTGACTTAGTCTATGAAAGCACCAACTTTGGGATAAGTTTCTTCAAGAAACATCTATTGAGCCCCAAGTTACTTAGGAGTTGATATAATACATGGCCGAAACGAATCATTTGGTTCGGTTGAATTCAGTTGGTTTAGTCCAAAGTGAATATTTTGTGTCTTATTTCAGACATAGCTGATTTCTGAAAGAAGCTGGTTAGCTTTTTGGACTTCCTCCTCCTCGCGTCGTATTCCCCAATGCTGAGGGTCTTGATTTCCTATGGACCTACGTGTTTTTGGACCTACATAGAGTCTTAATGCGGAATAGGAATAGATACAAAAACTGACCTCCGATAGAGCCGAGGAACTCGATGGCTGTGACGTCAGAGCCGAGCCGCTGGTAGACCGAGCCCAGCTCGAGACCGATGACGCCGGCACCGATGACCAACATGCGCTTGGGCACCGATTTCAGGGACAGCGCGCCCGTCGAGTTGATGATGTGGGTGTCGTCGAACTAAACAAGAAGATAAATACTTAGAGCATTTCCAGACAAGTGTTGAACGCGTTTTTTAAAATAAAACGTCATACAAACGCTAGACACGCGTTCAAAGCTCGTCTAACTATTTTGTGGTAAGGCCCTTAGACAATGGACAAAATTAATAATGTTATGAACATTGAATAATTTTATTGGTTCATATCATGAATTTTTGAAAACACCATTGAAAACTCAATGGTAATCCAGTTTCTAAATAGTGTTTAAAATTAAGTCTTACTTACTTTTACTTACTTACAAACTTCAGCTAAAACAATTTAAAACTCAGCAGCTTTTTTCATTGGCTTACTTATTTTACAAGGTAGGTAACAAAAAATGCTGATGTCGTGTCAAACACACTGTTATCCAGATGATCATGAATATTTTACTAGTTATTTGTTATCCATCAAGATTAATGAAAGTTTTTATTGAAAACAAAAAGACATTGAAGATATCTTTCATATTTTACGAGTAGGTAACAAAAAATTACAGTATGCAGAAAAATATGTTCTAGGACTGGGAATAGTTTATCTGGTACTCACTTGAACACCAGGGAACGGCGTGACTTCAGATCCGGTGGCGATGAGGATGTTCTTCGTGTTGATGGTCTCAACCCCCTTCTCACCCTGCACCTCCACCTTGTTCGGCGCGACTATGGAGCCGTGCCCGCGGACCAGTTGCACCTGGAGCAAATCAGGTGGAAAATTGAGTACACAAGCATGATATAGATACGCAACACAAACTACTAACTTATGTCTCTTTCGTAGTTTGTATTCTTGTGTCGTGGCACATGATTCTAGTGCGTACGGTAAGAGAATAAAGTATTTCCCTAAAAATATCATTAGATAAATTAATGCTGTCTCAATTTTATTTTGTTAAGTGTTAAAGCTGGTCTAAGCTGCACTTTATGATGATATTTCTGATAAACATAACTTTTAACAAACAATAAAAATACCTTCCTACAATATTCTTAGATAAAAAGGCAACAAACATAAAGTAAATATACACTATCTAACAGTACTGATAAGTACACATTATGATGTAATTTTCCACATGATCATTGCAGATGTTTGTCTCATATTGTAGTCATAGCTTTTATGGATGCTAGCTGGTTTTTATGTGCCTATATTGGTACTGAACTGACTGAGGTACCAAACCTAACAAGATTCATGGAATGTGGCAAAATTAACCATGTTACATACCTAGCTAGTTGGTTCTCAGACAGTGCCTTTATTTTAATTTTCTCATTTAATTCTTGCTGCATTTTTATTGATCTTAGTTTATAATTTAATTAGAAGTACATAAAGTACATAAAAAAACTGTTGCATAAATTATTTACATAAATTAACTATTATTTCTATTTCAAAACTCACTTTGTTCTTTTGGAACAGCATAGCGATACCGCCAGTGAGGGCTTTCACTGCATTGGTTTTGTACTCCATCATTTTGTCAAAGTTGAAGTTGACCTCGCCGGTTTCGATACCGCGGTTCTTGAAGTCGTGTTTGGCCATGTGGTACAGGTGGGAGTTGTGCAGCAGCGCCTTGGACGGAATGCAGCCCACATTCAGGCACGTTCCACCCAGGGTCGGGTCTTTTTCCACAGAGATTGTCTGAAGGAAAATAAATTGATATGATAATTTTTCTTAGGGAGTAATTACTTAGAATACTGTATACATACATGCAACACAAGTTTCGCCCTTGCATTAAATACCAAATTTAGATTTAGCATTGTAGTAATACAGACATAACTAACTGAAACAATCTTTATATTGTAGAAACTCATAACATTGTAGAAATACCAATAAAACTAAATGAAACAACATCAATATGAAAATTTAAGTATTTTGATGGTATAATGTTATGTTGAAATGGTCCAAAATTAATGGAAAGGAACTATATAATAATTTGGTTACTTCCAGCATTTTATATAAGTTTTTTATTATTCTTATTAGTGATTGTTTGCCAATGACTCTCATCTAGGGGACACAGAGTTGGTGATGAAAAAGAGAATATCCAGATGACTATAGTCCGGCAAGTTCGTGCGCGACCTTCCCTAGGGGTGACAGACGTTGGGGGGAGAGATGTCAGCGGGTAGCGGGAGGTGTAGCGGGGAAGGGAGACGCGCGCATCCGTGCCGCACGTCATACTTAAATGACGTGCTTCCTCGCCCCCCGACCGTCTGTACCCCTAGGGAAGGTCGCGCACGAACTTGCCGGACTATAGTCATTTCCTGTTATCAAGCTCTAGATATTAATTATTATCTGAAATGACTTACTTTCAATCCTAACTGGGCAGCTTTGATAGCGGCTACATAGCCACCAGGGCCGGATCCAATAACCACAAGGTCTGCATCGTGAGTGGTTGCATAGCCTCTCACACCTGTTACCCTCAGACTGCCATTCTGGAATGGAAACACATCATATTTTATTGGGGTATATAGAGTTCATCGGGTCATAAGACAACTTGGAGTGCCACTTGAAGAAGAAAAAGAATAGAGTTCTGTTCACATTAAATTACCTTCTAAGAGCTATCACATTTTTAGCACACAAATCATCAAAACATAAAATGCATTACCAACTTTAGAAGTTACAGTTCGTAGTCAGAAAATTAAGTAGGTTATAAAGTTGCTAATAGGATGGTTGGTAGAATGCAGAAAAACACCTAATGTTATGATTGAAAACTGTCTAGGTATGCACTAAATCTCAGTCTTGTTGATAGTAACACTCTGGTTTAGTAATAAATTATTGATAAGATTTGCAATGATAATACAGCTGGTCACATGCTTGAAGGTCAAAATAGAGCGACTCACAATTTACATCAGCAAATCAATCCAGTTTTAGAAAGGTTATTGTATTGAGAGAAATAGACAGAAATGCAACGTTTTCACGGGCAAGGACTCAGAAGTTTCGATTTACCTTGAGATATGGGCATTTTATACGGCGGTGACGGATTGCATAACGATAGTGGCAATGTTTATGCAGAGTATACAAATGAGTTGTAAATAAAAAGTAAAAACTTACCACCAATGGCGAAGAGGCTAGTTTCACTAATTTACTCATTGCTAAAGGCTTTAATTATCCTAAATAATGATAATTTTATGATTTTTGTAGCCTTATCAATCGGTGCGGTGCGGCCACTCGAATGTCAAATTTGACACTGACAGTTTTAAAAAATGTTGTCACATAAAAATTATAAATCCTACCACAACGAAAAAATTAAGATTTTTTGGACTCACAGCTACACGAGTTCGAAATAGATGGCGCTGTTAACTTGAGGAATAATAAATGTCAAATGATATTGGGACCTTTCTGACCCACCTAGCGAACATTGAAGAAACATACATAAATTATTAGATTTATCTAGGTATTTCCTATTTAAGTTGTTTTTTTTCTAAAATTCCATGGGAAAGTCTAAATAATTATATATTTTTCTATTTTAAGATTTTCATGGTATACAACGCTACTTTCAATAAAATCCTCTTTGTACCATACTTTTTAAATAAAAATACAGCTATGACACTATATGGATGTGGACAGGTGATGTCCACGTCAGACTGTACTCGACAGCACCACCCAGAGCAGCCTATCTGGGTCCCAGAGCCTCCGGTTTATCCCTGGCAGCCATGACCCCGCCTTATGGCTTGAGTCGCTGGAGGCTCTTTTCGAAGATAAAAGTCGCGTCCGCCCCCGTGATCAAGATCTTTCTGTCCTCTTCTAGGACAGCTGCTCGTGCGCTCTCTTGTCTTGGGGCCGGTTGGGGCTTCGGCTTCTCCCCCTGAGGTGTGCCCTACCACATCCAACGGACCCGTGGGTTACTCTTGATGTGGCTGACCCGGTGCTTTCCCGTCCTGGGGGCGGCGGGGGCGGTGCTCGCCTCCTACGCCTCCTCGGCTTCCACTTCTTTGTCGTCGAAGTTTCGGAGGGGCCGTTTGGCAGCCGCCATAAGGGATCCAGCTGCGTTGATTTCCCCCTGCGGTGTCGCCTCCGTCTTCGTAGAGGTGCTGTGCTCTTGTTCCGTACTTCACGGCGCAGTACGGGGAAATCGAGGCTGTAAGCCGGGTGCGATCCTCCACAGTCTTCTGCAATTCCGGGCGGGATGTTTGCCGCCCCAGATCTCACATGGCAGCTTACGGTAACAGTGACTACTCTACTGCTGTGCCGGAATAGCTAGCATCGATGGCATTGTGGAGTGCCCTGTTTTTCCACGCCATCCCTCGATCTTCACGCTGAGCATTCACATTAGCTCTGTGACGTTGTAGATGCCCCGCCGGGGTGAGGTTTGGCGTGCGGATAAGCTGGGCTAAGTAGATACACACTGGGCGTTCTCCGCGAGCCTTGATGGGGCGCATGTAGTCCACCTCGTAGCCCAGGGTGGTCAGCTCCTTCTTGATTACCTCCGTGTCCGTGTCCGTGTCCGTGTCCACGGGGAGGCTTCGGATCGCGACCTTGGCTGGCTGCTCCTTCGGGGGTGCGTAGGCGGACAAGGACATTTCGGTACCGGAGCCCTCCAGCGCGATTAGGTAGCGCTTCTATACGCGGAATTCCTGTTTGCCTTGCGCCAGGAATCAGAACCCTGTGGGCCCATAGGGCCGCACGTTTGGCGCATGACAAAGCTCCTTTTTTACCTCGGCGAAGTGGTGGCTCCAGTTCGGGAGCAGGTCGACTCCTATAGGCGGCGGCTTCTTTATGCACCCAGTCATCTTCATGGATGTCTTGGGTGCAGGTGTCGGCGTCTTGATGGCGTCTTTCCTGGGCTTGCTGGGCGCAGGCTTTGGCGTCGTTAGCGTGGATGCATGGGATATTTGTGATGTCGTCGCTGGGCTGTCTCCAGTACCCGAGCTGTTCAGCAGAGGCCTGGGCAGCGGCGGCGTGACCCTCATAGCCGGAACCGTGCGGGTCCTCGGTGGGGTCGTCGGTGAGGTTGATCCATGTTGCGCGCTTTTCGGCACTCGGCGCGCTGCGCGGTCTGCGCTCCCACCTGTACGGCTATAGCACTCTCTCTGAGAGCGTTCAGGCGCGCTGTAGGGCGAGCAGGTCGATGTGATTTTTGTCCCTAGGCTCACGCTGAGACAGCGCAGACGGCGAGGGAGAAGCAGACAGCGGCGGTAATAGGCGCGCGGCGGCGAAGAGACCAGCGGGGGTCCATGATCCCAGCGTGGATGGCGTCGAGGGATGACACGAAGCCGCGATTTCGTCCATAACGCGCTGCAAGGTGGCTTGCGGGTTCGTGCGGGTTAACATTCGCGACCCATTTGCGGGGCGCTGGTGGCCTTTGAAGGGCATTTTCGAAGCTGTTAGCGACTAGGCAGCTAATCTGGAGTATAGTGTTAAGATATATTTATTATTAAATATCTTCATATTCCCATCCCTCACAACAATGCGCCTTTACCTGCTATAACTAGGCGGCTTAGGCTTTAAAATGATGCATAATTCATTAATGTTCGCAGTGGTGGGTATTTTGTCCATACTAAAGGTCCCAATGTCTTTTAGCACCATGACATTACAGTTATCAGTTAATACGAAACATAATGTTGCCGTTTTCTAAACTTTGAAGTATATCCTCGATATGAAGTAGGGACGGAAAATAAGCGGTTCTATAAATTTATTTATTGTTTTTTCTTATCTAATATTATTTCCACAAAATATGAAAAAACAACAACATAAAATTATAATACAATTGTAGTACACTTACTAATGGGTAATCGCTACTGAGCATTTCCATGATTCACACGAACGCCACCTACAACACACAGATTAAAAGTTTCCCATTATCAGTACTTTACACATTAACAAGTTACGCTTTTTTCGCCAACAGAAGACGTTAAAAATCTGGGAATTGCTCAACTAGCGTTCTAGTACTAGTAGTGGACGACGCCATATTTCTTAAAACAAGTATTCATTTGACAGCTGCCAAACATGATTAAAATTAGTGCTCATTAGGTCTAAGCGGAAAATACGTACCTCACGTACCTCCTTAGATTCACGTCCGTTAATTGTTCAACTAGTGCGCCCTCTGTTAGTGTTATTATATAAGGTCCTATTACCTCAAATATTTTTAAGGGCATTTACTCACTGCAAATATTTTTAAGAGCATGCGTAAATATGTATAAGAAAAACATCTAAGGCATTTAAAAAAATCTACACGCTAGATTTTTTTTCATTTTCTAACATACATACATACATATATCACGCCTTTATCCCTTGCGGGGTAGGCAGAGCGTCAACGGCCGTAAAAGTACGGTCGTTATCGCCATGTCTGACACATATTTGAGGGCCGTTTTTGCTATTGTCGTGTATCGCTATAGTGACAGGTTGTCAGCCTGTCGCCTAAAATTGCAATACACATAATACCCTCGAGTCCTTTAGTCGCTTTTTACGACACCCACAGGAAAGAAATGGGGTGATGCTATTCTAAGCCGGCATCACACGGCATTTTCAAACAAACTTTTTAATTAATTATGTGAACACCCTTTGACCCGACTGACGTTCCGCCACTTAGACAGGATTCACTTACACGGCACGCACACTAACAACCAACCAATCACAGCACCTTTTTTTGGCGCGTAATTTAAATTCATCGAAGTGTGTATTTCTAGGACAAACAGGGTGCATTTTTTTCGTTTTGTTTTTTTTAGTTAAATGCAATTTTCTCGAAAACTAGCGTGTAGTTTTGTTTAAAAATTTGCCAAGTACATGCTTATATTTTATTTGATCTGCCCCTAAAATATTTGCAGTGAATTTAATTGGACCTTACATAACACTCATCTATTGAGTAGTAGTCCGTAAACTGTCTTACTTGTTACTCCCTAGATTTTCAGGGCCATCTGAAACCATGGAATCTTAAAAATATTTTATGAATTGTAACGTCAAAGACCGTCGTCGCTTTAAAGGGCTTTGCTTTTGATTTTTGATGTAAGTAAATTTCGTGAGGATCCGCGTATTGCAAGTTAACGCGGATGGTCTCTGGGAGATGCAGCGTTCGCCTTTGAATTAGTTGCTATTCGGTTGATAAAAAATTTCATTCAGTAAAAACATAAAGATACTGAGCTAGTTTGTCTCCACTGCAACTTTTATTTACAACGCCATCTAGATTGTGATGTTTAAGTGCCAAGTAGTATATATAATTTTGTTTTTTAACTACCCCCTCAAGTGTGGAACACTTGAGATTTCAAGATGGCCGACTGGGGGCCCGCCGTACTTGACAGCCACTTAAAACACTCCGGTTACATAAACAAACACTTCTGAGAAACTATTGAGTGATAAGCATAGTATGTTATACTGCGGAGTTCGGCGTGAAGCGAGCTTTGTTGTTGTAGACTAATATAAACATTGTAGACATTGTAGTTTTGACGACCTTGAGTTGTACTTGTAGTCCTCATAGCCCGTGGTACAGCATATGTACCAAGTGATTTTGAACAAAGTAGACAATGTTTTTAAGATATTGTTTTTAATTTTCCATTATTATACATATGTTTACTAAAATAAATCATAAAACACCACACCACAGTTCTTATTTTTCACATAAAGAGCATACAAAACAGCCGCGCGATAAAATCTCAAGGACACACTTAAAGAATATTTTTTTTTATGTGGCAGAGCCACTGGCTTCACACCTCTTAGTATGAGGCGTATTTCACCATTTATGTCAAGTTATAGTCAGGTCGGTAAGGTTATTAGTCAAAGTAGTGTAAGGTAATTTGGCGTTACGCCGAGGGAGAGTCCACAACACAGATACCCTTGTCTGACGACTAGGGGCTGTGTTGCGCAGAAAATGTAGCAACAGAAACTTGATAGTAAAATTTCTGCACCACGTGGTGACCCGCTCGTCACTATTACACAATGCCGAATTTATGCCTTAATTACAATTTCCTATTTAATGTTCAGTTTAAGAATAGTTTGTTGCATAAAACACTATCAGAAATATTCACCAAACACTCAAATAAAAAAAAAATTATAACCAATTCACATCCGCCATTACGGAATAGCAACGAACGAATCTCTAAAGAATAAATGTTGTTTCTTGAATATACTCTATGGTTCAGAGCTTGGTGTTGCCATTTTTATATTTTAAATCCTACCTAGATTGTATTTTATTCATTCATTTACCGCTGCGTTCAGTAAATATTTTCCAAATTAGCAAAATGTGAGCTCACAGCTGTGCAACCAGATCCTGGTTTTTCCGCAGTTGGGGGTAAAATGGCGGCGACCATATCCTGGCTTTTCCCCAGTGCAGGGGCTACTGGTTTTTTTAAGTATTACTTTTAAAATCTACCATTATCCGTAGTCCTACTAAAAACTACTACAGATATGAATAAATTTAACTGGTAACACTAAAATGCGCGCGCTTCGAAAAGCGGAAGTTTGTTTACACCAATCAAATCAAGCGGAGTAGCGCCGCGGACGGTCTCGAATCGTGCTTGTTGACAAGGTGCAAGCGTAAATCGATGTAAAGAAAATAATCAAAATTGTATTTGTGAATAAAAATCGGCTCTTACGTGTTTCCAACAGCTGCCGAAAACCCCGACGGATTATTTACTTCGGTGGAAGCGAATTCTGCCTGAAGGTAAGCATTTTCAAATTAGTAGGTATTTTCGTTTCTGTTTACATGATCCCTGCATGTTGGGAAAAAAAGATTGATGGAAAAAGGATCAATTATATTTTTAAACGTGGTCCCAGCATGATCCAAAAATATACAAAAAGTAAATACCAAACATTTTAAAGTAGGTAGGTGTCTGCCTGCCTATGTAATAAAAATTACTTCAGAGGTTTGAGTGCATGATTTCCGTATTTGTTAGCAACGCAGTTAAGTTACTTATTTTAGAATCAAGTATTTTTTTAATTAACTAAAATTACCTACTTATTGAGGCTCTAGCAGCTCGGTAGGATTGTAATCCAGGGTCCTAGGTTCAAGACCCGGCCGCAACAAATATTAAATTTCTTATTTGCATCAAAATAACGTACCTGCCTAGCACTGTGAGTTACCTACATTGTTTTAAAAAATATATAACTAAACTAAAATGTGGCATAGGTAGGTAGGTATGTATGGTATGGCATAAATACGCAATCAATCTTCATCCTACAACTGCGTGCCGCTGTGATGATGATAAGATAACACAGTTGATTAGGTGCCTACCTGCTTGTCCATCTATTAGGTACCTACCTCATAATCTTTCCCATTCATTCTCAGTACCTACTCAGGATTCATCGGGCCTTTGTCGTCTCGATGTCCCACATGATAGAAGAAGTACCTACCTAGGTACTTACCACTCACATTATCAGATGATCAGAAAAAAATCTAGAACATTGAAAGCTTTTTAAATCTTACGCGGCTCATCAAGGCGTCCAACGACCCGATGAACCCTGGTGTCAGACTTTTTCAACCGTCTACTATTCTATTACCACTATAAAAGTTATCTACCAGTTACCATTCCTACGCCACCTACCTACCTACCTTCATGAGATACCTACTTACATTTATTTTAAAAATCATTTGCTGAGTTAAAAATTAATTACTTACTGGAATTAAATCCATAAAAAATTAAAGGTTAATCTGGGTCCGTATAGAGTCAAGGTCGTCTCTTTTGCGTGTTTAGGCAGGTGCCTAATCCCTATATATTTTTATAACACTGCGGCAAAAAATCCTTGAATAGACCAACGGATTTTGGTCGGCTATTTTAGTTTACAAGCGCCCATGCTATCGGAAAATGTTGATTCCCTAAAACCTGTCATATGGGCAAACCTCGGACAAATTGTGTAACTCCTTTGGTAGGAAATAAAATGTCTTCTCGGTGGTAGAGCTGATAATCTACCCAATTTGCAGCCTATGGCGTCCCATTGCTGGGCAAAGGCCTCCCCTTACTGCTTCACCCATCTCTATTCTTGTTTAGCTTCTACCAGTCCTCACGATATGAGCTTACCCCTTCGACGATATCCATCTTGAGGTGTCCACTCTCTCTGTGACGATCCACCGTTCTGGGTGCTAATCAATACATAGGGTAAAGTACGGATAGATGCGCACCTTTTGGAAAATGCTCTATAACTCAATAATTAAGAACTTATTTACAAAATTATCTTTACAGATTAAAGGATTGATCTTTAATCTTTCATTAAAGCCCTAATTCATGAATTTAATTTTTATTGTTTTGTTGTAAATCCAGTTTTATTTGACCTCTTGAAAAAGGGATAGTCGCGCACCCGCACGGATAGTTGCGCAGCACTAAAAAATCATGGGGGGATACTTGCGCTTTGAAGATTACCTAGGTGAATTACTATGAAATTTGTACTTTATTTAAATCAAACCAATTTGAAATTAATTTGATTAAATACTTATTTTAAAAATCGAATAGGCCTCCGAACCTTAATATTATTACTATTTCTAAAGTTATTGAGTGTTAAGTCATTATTTCAGTAAAAAAATTGTATCATCGCGTAGGTAGCATAAAAATGTATGTTGAACAACGTCCATATCTAGACTGTAATTTAGAAGCATTTTATCCATCTGCAACATGCTAAAATAAACAAAATTATCAATCTGCGCAACTATCCCCCAAAGCGAAACTATCCGTCCAAAAAACCTGCGCAAATATCCTTTTTGGTACGGATAGTCGCGCATTTAATTAAAAAAATAATGATTTGATATTTTGGAAAAATTAATAAATGGGCACATACTTTATAAAGTAGTGCATATGAGGAACTAAAAATGTGAGCGATTCTACAATCGTGAGAAAAGATACCCGAAAAACAAAATGTGCTAAAATAATTTCGACGCCCGGTTTGACCACGCTACCGAATATTTTTGCTTAAACTGGCGTAAATTGTGCAATTACTCCAATAATTAACGTGGTACTTGGGCTTTCAGGAGGAAGACTACTATGTTTTAATAAGCAATAGTGCTGAAATTCACTAGAACATAGTGTTTTCGAAACCTGCGCAACTATCCCAACGGCGCATCTATCCGTACTTTACCCTAGTATAAAATAACAATTATACAAAGTAAAAAAATTAAGTAGCTTTTTGCGTAATGAAACGCAAAAAGCTATGCCTGGAATTTGCTAACTCCACCAAAACCACGCAACGAATTTAGATGCGTTTTATTTTAACAGATAGAGTGATTCAATAGGAAGCTTTACATGTTTAACACATGCTGGGAAAAGTATTTTTCCCGCGGGAAATGGTAACACCGCTGACGGGCCACTATATGATTAAAATTATAAAAGGCTCTGATAACACTACTCGTGATCATATTCACACTTGAATAAAACATATTATATTCACCTATGCCGATGCATAGTAGAGCTGGAAAATCGCGCACACCAGAGGATGCGACTCTACCTTAAGAAAATTTAAGCAGACCCAAACTTATAAGATTAATTTAGTTTTTAACTACCTACCACCTACCTACTTACATTACCAATATAGAATGAATTTTTACTAGTGACCGATAGCGAAAACTCAGAACTGGCTGGTGATAAGGAACAACTTTCCCCAAGGAACATAGGTCGAAATATGAAAAAAAAATTTGGACCTTCCATTGTAATTGTAACTCAAAATTTTTCATATTTTTCATATTGGAGGTCCAATTTTTTTTTCATATTTCGACCTATGTTCCTTGGGGAAAGTTGTTCGTTATCACCAGCTGGTTCTGAGGTTTCGCTATCGGTCACTAGTAAAATTTCACCTGATATAGGTATTTACCTAACGTTGAACATTAACCTCTAAGATGTGATCCTTATCCTGTTTATGTTAACACTCTGGTCTAGTCCTACAACCAATAATTGTGAAGTTTCCTCTCATCATAGCTTGAAACTGAAACTATCTGTGTAGGATGGTTTTAGGCAATGTTTTCCTTACTCATCTATCTATCTATCTATATCTATTCTTCTATCTATATACCCAGGTTGGTTTAAAGTTACCCTTATAGGTATAGCTTTCAAAACAATATTTGGATAGCGCATTTTAGAATACCTGTAGGTACCTATGTAGCGACATCTTTTTTGTGTTTCTTTTTGTCTTAGCTAGTAGTAGCCCTTGTCAATATCTTGGTTACCCTATTTTTACCGAGGGAAAATTGCTCATTCTCATAAAACTCCTCTTGGGAAAAGTAGGGCTCTACAATTATTCCGGAATAGGAAAGTTATCAGCTATTTATTAGATGGATAACTAAGTAATAAAATTGAAAATTGATAATAATGTTTTATTTGTTTTTATGACTAAAACTTCTTCACTTGTTTTCAGTTATGAATGAGACAGAGGGAAAATATAGGCGATCAATTTGAACTCTTGCGCTAACAGCGTGCTGCTTCTTGTTATGATTATGAAAATGAACGATGTATTGCATGTGTCACACATAATGACGCTCTTTGGTCTAAATATTCATTGTTTTAAAAGAATAACAAACAGGTGACCAAATTCCAAAACAAGACAATGTTTGTTTTCTTTTTGTTATGGAATGGAACAACAAACTGTCCTATTTTTGAACCAAACAGCTTTACACCAATCAAACTTACTAAGTCTTCTTAAGTAGGGCAGTGGTTTCTTTTTAAAACTGAAAGTGTGGTGTTAAGTCAAGTAGGAACCGTCTTTTATTTTTATCCCTCTTTCTTTGTGGTTTTGTAATGTGACTCTAATCAGTGCAAAGGTCGGGGGGGCCAAGCCCGATTTCGTTGACAGTCCGTCCAATAATAAGCCGTTTAAGACAGTGCTGGTATCAGTAATAGTACTAATAGTTTACCTGCGCAGTAGGACAGGTAATCCTGTTAGGTGGCCGTGACCGGCTTCTGGCCGACTTGTGGTGTCAGTGTATCGGCAGTTCAGTAGCAGTCCCGCATCCGTGCCCGCGATGATGTGCGACGCGAGGCCTCGTAAAACAGCGCCCGCCATACAAGCGAAGCTCGCCATCTATGAAAACGGTATATCATAGCACCACTACCATCAACCAATTAGAGCTTACGGTTTCTAATTGAACCGCTCATATAACATGCGTAACACTAGTCTACAGTCTACTCCTGTTAAGGTCCATCCATATGCGTGGCAGTGTTTCACCACGGCTAGTTGTCATTTGGCACACGTAGTAATAGCGCGGGTTAGACAAAAGCACTTGTGCCTGTACCGCTTTCACGGGTCATGATTGCGATATATGATCGGAGTGACATGCTCGCAGTCGGAGCGGGTCTGGTCATTACAGCTGGTCACTCGATATCCCTTTGTTATAGTCCGCATTATCATTAGGTAGGTAGGTGAGGTGAGGTGAGCTGAGCATAGTTACTGCGCATACCATGCTTTACGTTTTCCTTTTGCGCAGTTGCTTTTAACTGGTCAGTCAGCAATGCGATTGTGCACTTTGTTACGAATGTGTCATAATATTATTATAAAAAATATTCAGAACTGTGTTTTCTATTGATTGTAACTTTATCATTTAGACTAGCGGTTTTACCCGCTGCCACTTAGGTAGGTACGCGTTTCCCCATAGGAATCGGATCTCTGCCCGTAGTAAAAATTTGTTCCCACTGTTAACCGTTTTCCCGAATGACATATTTTATTCGGAATATTGTAGGTAACTTCCTAATGGTGAAAGAATTTTTGGAATCGCCCCAGTAGTTTCGGAGTTTATCGGTAACATACAATCAAATCTTTTGTCTTTATTGGACTCTTTGGATAGACCACTACCAATCATCCTACTCTGAATATGAATGAAACAAGCATGTCTGTCCATCATTCCATTTTATACAGCAATTCGTTGTCGTCTAAATAGGATATTACTGGACCATTGATAACGTTTCACTGTCCCAAAATATTTATGCCTTCATTCCACGTATCTACGTAGACGTTCGAGTCTATTCTTTAGTTCTGTTTTGTAAGTAGTGCTTCGTTGTTAACACGTCAGCACTTTGAATATGAACTAGGAGATTAGACCCGCTTTGTGATGTACCGTCTCACTGACTTCTTTATCTCGACAACGTTTATCATTCAAAGAGCACGCTCGGCATATTGTAGTAAAATGTATGCCGTTCTGAGTCCTTGACTAACATGTTAAGAAGGAACCATTGCTTTCAAAATTCATGTTAAAATCAGAAAAAACACTATTTTCAGTGCTTCAATTGACCACTGACTCTACATTACCAATCAATTCCTAGCTGATGTAACGCCGTATCGAATTTCTTGCATCAAAGTGACATAACGCCACCTAACATTATTTTAAGCTGTTTAAAAAGGAGAATAATGCAAACGTGCGAGTATGCGGACACTACGGTTATCTTTTGTGTATCGCATGACAATGTGCCAGTGCATTTCGTATGCAGCGCGGGACATTTGGCACGGGAGCCCGGACAAAAGGGATCGGGATAAGCTCCGCGCCATGGGTGGCTCCTGCCTGCCAAACAAGACGAACGATAAAACCAACCGACATCTATTATTATTAAAGAACCTTTTGCTATTCACGATGTGTCCACCGATAGATCATTCGTGGCAATGCTCCTGGGAATGTAGACCATAATAAACTGACTGACCATAATGGAAATCTACTAAGTATGGCGATGAATAAATCAAGGTGTTATCTTAAAAGTTAGTGGCCTACGGTTTGAAGAATGAGTAAGGCGATTTGAACGATGATTCATATTCAGTGCCCGCACAGACGTATAAAGTTCTTCACATAAACGAGCCGTAGGTGATAACAGCACGGCAGCTGTAGAGCATGATTTATTGCCTGGCTAGAGTATACCGTAAACAGTCCGCCGCGGTCCGGTGTTATTGGAGAGCTAGGAAGTCAGCTACAGAAATATCTCGCGATTGTTCAATTTGTGGAAGTTTATTTCCACATCTGGCGCTGTGGCCGCGATGGAATGGAACTGT
Source organism: Phthorimaea operculella (assembly GCA_024500475.1). Lineage (NCBI taxonomy): Eukaryota > Metazoa > Arthropoda > Insecta > Lepidoptera > Gelechiidae > Phthorimaea > Phthorimaea operculella. The sequence goes on along the minus strand of JANFCV010000010.1, from coordinate 6,411,847 downwards.
TTGCTGAACTATGCGCATGCACATAGCTGTAGTTACAACATATTGTTTCTATCACGCACTGGTTTTGAATCCCGAAATCCCCCTCTATCACGTTACGATGTCACGAATATCTAGGCAACAAACACCAGACGCCCTTGTTACTAGTTATTTTATGATCTAACAGTAATTTACTTTCCCGATTTTCCTTTCCTACCTTATACAGGCAGCAATGAAAATGCAATGGACGTAAAATTATAATATTTAATTTATTCACGAGTGACACTGTTTTCCATGTGTGTAGCGTGGTGCGTAAAATCTATTCTCATTAATATTCATGATTACCACACAGGAAAAAAGGGTTAAAACTTTGATCAGTTTGTTACACGTAGGGGAATCATAGTAGGTAGGTACGCAATGTGTTTGAGTATCTATCTAGCTAGTAGTCTAGGTTTAAAGTGAAAGATAAATTTTAAAAGTGAAGTTAAAAATTGTTTAATACTAACTTCCAATATAAAATATGTATTGGATTTGACATAGAGGTAGAATAGGTATGTCATACATAGCTGCAAGTCAAACAAAATAAAATATTGGATAAAAGTAATTTGATTTGATACCGTCGCAATATTGAAATGTTGTTTTAACTTGGCATGTGCTAACTGACAAATGACTGATGGCCATGAGGTCAACATGTGGCAATATGATACAAATAATCCCACTCATCACATCACTCTACTCGATCAAACACTTATCAAACAGTCTTTCATATTTCATCCGATCTTAGCAGATCGTTTCCTTCTTGAACAGATTGTTCCTTTCGACAAACGAGTAAAAGTTTTCCAAAATTTTCGCCTAACGACATGAACATAGAGTACAACGACGTAGGAAAGTAGCCGTAATGAGGAGACAATATCTGTAAATAGCGTCTTCTTATGAAAGTGTCGGAATTGTTGTCTTACGACACGGCCTTTACGCGTTTGTCGTCATTTCTTACGAGAGCGGAGCGAACCTGCTGGATATAAAGACATCACTTACACTTACAACCGGCTATTTGCTTGTTATTTATTACGACACAGTTTTAGTTCCATATTGTACGAGAATGATGTCGATATTGTTTTGTTTTCCTTTGTTCTTGTTTCAGAACTCTATTATCTCAGACTGTCGCTCTGATATATTTATAGCTATGATAATGTCTTCTATGATCCTATCTTCAGCCACTCATCAGCACGCCCTTTTTGTGCAATTTTCCCGTAAAGTTGTAGCAATATTATGTAATGCCTAACATATCTCCTTGTCACATAATTTTCATTCATTCAGCACACTTACCTATATAGAATATTGAAATGTGATTCCTAAACACACTTACCTTGATCAACCACAAAGCAAGAAGGAATATATCATTTAGCGTATAACAAACAGCCTAGCAGCCGTGTTACACGCGGTAGCACGACTTCTGTAGATCATAAACAGAACCACAGTAAAGAAAAAGAACAACAAATCAAAGTAGCAGCATCCGTAGTTGTGAATAATTAAACATAGAACCAGCGAAGTTTGTGTGCTACACTGGCAACAAACTGAGTTTTGTAGGGTGGTGTAGAAGTGATGCATTATAGCATAATACCTAAGCTAATATAATTGTTTTGATAAAGCTCTTTTACTTAGGTACATAACTTGTGGTATCTAGACACACGGCAGTGTGTCCGCCAAGTTCGAGCAAAGAACCGACACACCGGCCGTGGGTTATATTACACGAACCATTTCGGGCCAAGTTCGACCTACCTATAACTCAAAATCTATTTTATCTACGCATATGAAATTTCTAGTATCTGTTGAGATCTACTTACTTATCTAAAATACAAAATTTCATTAATGTACCTATTGTAGGTCTTGAGATATTGACGTCAGAAAATCGCTATTTTTACTATACACTCACTGACTGACTGACTGACTGACTGACTCACTCATCAAAAACCTAGACCACTTCCAATGGTCGTATTGACTTGAAATTTGGCATGGAGGTAGGTCTTTAGGTCGAGGTAAAGGAAAAAATCTGAAAATGGCCAAGTGTGAGTCGGTTTTAAAAATAATGAAGGTGTAAATTCATACCCCTAAGGAACTAAAACAAAAAAATTATCTATATCTTCCAATGGTCGTACCGACCTAAAATTCGTTACGAAGGTTTGTAATTATAATTATTTGTAATTACTTGCCAAGTTATATCATTACAAAGTACAGAAAAAAAAATGTCATAAGGAAACTGCTGAAAAAACAGGTTTGCGTTTTTGTAAGTATTAGAATTTTAGGTATTTAATATGATATTTATTCAGAATCTACTTTCCAAACTGCGGAAAATCAAGTGTGCATTCCTGTAACTATTTTTAACTGAGGTCTGTGTATGGAACTTGGTACTTATTTAGATCTCACTTCTTTTATAGGCGAAGCATTCCAATATTATCGAACTTGGGAGCCTTTCACATTTATGTTTTGGGTGGGATAAAATTTACGAAAAAAAGCTCGCACTCGGTTAAATTTGTGAAACTGTGTGCGGGTGGACCTGATTGATATTTATAATGAAAATTAAGAATTCCACAATATAATGGTAAAAAAATGCATTATTTTATTCCTGTAAAAACAAAATCCATCTAATAAAACTTTGTATTAAATGAGGTTTAAATATGCACATTTGCAGTATTAGGTACGTTACGTACGTCTAACACGTTCTGTAGACATCTGGCTGGTTCTGGCTTGGTTGAGGTAGTAATTTTTTTGCATCTTGTAAAGTTACCTGACACGGTCTTGAGTTACCTGTCTTTTGGTAGTTTTTATTATTTTCTTTCTTTCTATGTTTCGATCTACTGTGTCAGCCGACACCAGCGCGGCTGCGGTCGATGCGTCGAAAGCGAAAGTGCAATCGAGTGCGGCGCCAACGCTTTGATCCGTCTGGAATAGAACGCTTTGTCCTGCCCCCGGGTTTTATTTCCTATGACCTGTACGGGATTTTACGTCCTACTAATGGCAGGCTACGCCCCTAGACAACAGTCAGGTAGCCTTTGTCCAGTACGCCGTTTTATTTCCGAGCCATAGAAAATAATAGCTGTACGCGGTTTGCGAAGGATCAATGAGGCTTGGGCTCTTCCGAAACACTTAACACGTTTCAGAAGGGTGGATAGGATAGTGGAGGCCTGCTTATCGCAGTTGTGTTGAACAACTTCAGGAAGAAAGTGTCACGTTCTGTAAGACCCCCATTACTTTTTTTTACAATGAAGTGCACTGCATCTTTTTTATTAGCGCTACTTTATATGGAGGGTGCGCGAGAACACGATACGGAAAAAGTCCTTGAGCACGGTGTAAAGAAACCGAAATCTCAAGTATCTTGTGAAATACTGCAGCTCATTGTTTGAAAGACAAAAGAATTCCTATGTAGGCCATTTGTTATTGTATTGCATTGGCATCGGCGTAAATGCGTAATGTATGTATGAGCGAGCTTGGGCGGGCGGCATGGCAGCAAGTAGGGCGCGACGCGAAAGCTCCATGCTACGTCTGCAGCGAGGGGTCAACGCCCTCGGAGCCCTGCCCCTGAACGCACCCTGAGGGATGTACCGGCCTACACTATCGATACCGTTTGCGAAAACGTAGCCGATAGGTCAAATGGTGTTTCATCAAAAATCTGGGTCGCGGACTGACAGGTAAAGGCAAATTACCTAGTTTGCCCTTTACAAGAAACGATAAAGTGTTAGATTGATAGTTATGTTCCTTTCGGTTTCCTCAGAGCTAGTATACGAGTATGTTTAGTAATTTCAGTTTTTATGCTTCATTAAAATCCATTGTAGATAGTAATAAAATAACAAATTACCTAATTAAATGTTCGTGTCTATGCCTGCTAGAATAGTAAATGTTAAGGTTTTCCTGATATGAAAGTACTTAATTATTCTCGCATACAATATTTTTGATGTTTATTTTATTTGCTTACATAACATTAGACATAATAACGTGGGGAAAGTCTATGAATTCATGCTTAGACTTTTCCTCATTGCTAAGCAAACCTAAAGCTAAGCCCCAAACTCCACAGAGAGGACAAGGAGAGGACATAGGACGTAGGGCATGACGCTTGACGTTTGACATCGCGACGTTTCCATACAAAATGTACGAAAAAGTATTGACAAAGGCACACACAAGCCAAAGCGTCGGATCTATGACAGCTAGCGTCAAAAACTAAGAAAAATATTTGACGAACACTTGTCATTCTTACGTCCTATGCCCTTCGTCTTTTTGGTGGAGTTTGCGCCTAAGAATTGTAGTTTAAATTGCATTTTATTCATTGTACCTACTTATCTACATATTTTGTCATCTTAAATCGTAATCATGCCACTTTTCAACGACTCTATGAATTATTATGTTCTTCCTTGTATCTAAGGAAAACACAATATAAAAAATAGAAATGTCCTTGAGTCCCCACTTTCCTCAATAAAAATATGATGGCATAACTTAGCGCCCCTATTCCGTCACGCAACGGAAGACGTCCCTGAACGTAGTACGGCTACGGACGGCGCCGGTGCACAAAACACGAACAACTGAATGAATACACTTCCTTGCACAATTGTATACTGAATTCCAGGCATTTCAGAAAATTAAAAACGTGTGAGGGTGCACGAATTGTATTTGGTACACGAAATATGACATTCGTTTGCAGTATCGAGTTAATGAAGCATTGCAAAGTAGTTGATAGTATGTAATACAGTAGGTAACCTTCTATTTTACGAGTAGTAGTCACAAATGTTGTCTAAAATTATTCTTAGAGTTAGAACAGTTATCTACTTATTTAATACATTTTCAATAGACGGATATAATTAGGAATCTATATCGATATTATAAAATTTAAATTACCAACGCCCTCACTAATTACAGCAGAGCTACCTTCCTACCTCATAATTACAGTGTAATTTTCGGAAGTCAGGAGGAAATAATTAGATAAGTAAAGTACCTAATTAAGTCGCACTTACCGATATTTCCTTGAATATTCCAAAATACCTTCTTATACAATTTTAGTATACAAAAATTGAAATTGTTAATAGAGTATAGAGTATAAGACACCTTCTATTGACCTAATAAATATACATAAGGGCCCTTTTCCTGTCATGCGTATTTTCGCACGCGCGCGGATCTGGTCCGCATGCGGGCCGCACGCATCTTATCTTTCGATACATGTTTTTATGTTTTTCCTATCATGCGGCTAGCACGCATGAACAGTAGCGTGCTATCATCCGCATGGACCAGATCCGCGCGCGTGCGAAAATACGCATGACAGGAAAAGGGCCCTTAAGGAGTGGTCAAGGGGATTCTTATCGAAAGTTTACTCAATGATGATATAAGAACAAATATTTGTATCGATAACGGTATAAACACTTTAATCTAGGTATCTAATCTTTCGGTATTTTACGCAAAGTGACGATCAAACTTTACTTTGTTACAAAGGCGTTTATGACCGTGATGATGAAATTTATAGATTATAAAATAGCCTTTTAAAGTCAGTTAAGGATTTATTTAGTGCGATACTAATTATACGGGGTTTAATAATTATGTGTTGGTTTATTTCTGTCACAAGTTCATAGGTATGCTAATATGTAAATTCACACGGCAGTGTCCGGACATATCGTATGATAGTATCAATAAATAGTTCTTAGTATTCCTTTTTAGGCCACAGGGCTTTTCGGCCATACTTTATAGTTCATATAAAAGTAGTTACAACAATCCATATCTGTAGATAGGGTAAAGGGCCAAACCCACCGGTTGCGTGGTTGGCCTCGATCACAGCCCACTAGATTGACAGGCAACCAGTCATACTAGCCGGCCGCTATTTGAATACCAAAACGCTGAATTCTTGATTAGCATGTGCACATACTTGGGCCTGCTGCTGCTCAGTTGAAAACGCTGGGACCGAATTCGCACTTCAAGGTACAAAAACTTGCACAATACGAATGACTGAGCAGTGCGCAGAGTGACATGCACCTGCCCATCCATTCACACAAAATATGGGGTGGGTTCTAACACTACAGTAAACTGACAAAAAATTATCAATGTTGAAGCAGCTACATCTCAAAAGAACTTAGTTTTAAAACCCACCATTAAGGCACTAAAGAGGATAAGCATAAATCGTTATCACTGCACTTGCTGCATCCATTTGTCCGCGCATGGGCTTTTTCAAATCTAAATCATGATAAATTTAAAATATGCAAATCACTCTTGATGTCCGAAAGGGTTCTTTTTATCTTTTTTAATCCCGTATCCAGTGCGTCCACTATTTTAGTATTGCGCCTTCAGATATATGAGATTACTTCGTATCGTTGTCACTCAGTAATTGCAATTAGCGTCCTTGCGATAGTAAAATAGGGAATGGTAGGGATGCTCCCTCAATCGGCTCAACCCTTCTGCTCACACCCTAATAGGTTTGGAACGGACGATAATCTCTACTGACATGCTTTAATTTGATGTTACGAAAAGCACATTTTCTATCTGCATATTAAAAGTTGAGTCATGGTTTGATGTTACGTATTTCCCAAGAGTATTACTGTCCCCACTGTCATATCATATGTATGCAAGTTAAATAAAACATGTTTGTCTAACTATGGTCAATGTTTATTTAACATGACCAAAACTCCACAGCGGCTACTATTAAAACAATGAGCTTCTATTAGTTTTATTGGTCTCATTAAGGCTTATGAGTGCATCTTGTTTGGTCGAATTATTTGACCTCCGGCAATGAGGCACACGGGAAAGTGCTGTATGCGACAACTCATAACTGTCATCGTGTGTAATGGTGATCTGTGCCCGCATGAGGAAGTGGCTTATTGATTGAGGGACCCGTCAGCGGGGGACTCATTGCGCGATGATTGCCAACGTCAACACTTCTGGGTACATGGCTACAGATTTAGATGGAACTCCGTACGGCTGTACGTTTGCGCAACATAACCATATTTCTGTCATGGTGCTGTTGCTAGTTATGATATTTTCGTCGTAGTCCTTCTTTGGTTACAATGTTTCTCGTTTAATGCTGCCACAAATACTGAATAGAGATGAGAGTTTTACTATGACAGATTAAATCGTCAATATTAAAAATTCTTTAGCTTATTATCTATTTCTTCACTTCCCATAAGCCTATTTAAAGGCTGATTCATTTCCTTCCAGCCTATTAAATTTTATTCTGGTGCGTGTCAAGAACGATATTGCGAGCGGTATGCTTTTAGTTTAAAATTTCCAAAGTGATTTTCTAAAACGTTCCCCAGCCATTTATAATTTATTGGTTATAAACGTCCGACCCCACTACTGCACGCGCCTAGGGAACTACGTATCTGCATTTATATCTCCCGCATTTTCTTTGGGAAACATAAATCCTTTGTTTATTGTCTTTATAGTCACGCCCGTTTCGTAATAATTACCCAAATTGTAAGATTGATGGGGGAATAGCCATTAAATATCGCAATAACATGGAAACACGGCGATTGAAGCCTAACCTCGATTTTAAGAATGTATTTCGTTCGCTACATAAAATCGTGCGTTAACTAGTATTCCGAGATAAGTTAAAACTGGGTCGAACACATATAGCCGGGCAAACTGATTTCAAAACTGGTGAATCGCAAAAAAGTATTCGAGTTATTATAGCATAATGGAGATGTAGGTAAATAGCATAATGGAGAATGAAAATTTCAAATAACTGAACCTTTCGGCAAAACTGTAAAGTTTTAGAAAGATTGGTAGGTGGGTACAGAATTAGGGACTCATCTTCGTAATACTGTGCTGTGCAGACCCAAAGACGGTAGGTACCATGAGGCAAGAGAAGGGTGTCATTATTTTTTGTCATCCCTATGTCTAATATTGCAAAAATCTTTTTCAGGTAAATCAAAATTATTTGACGTGCTTTATATTTGTGCGTAACAGGTGCGTCTGAATGCAAGATCTAGTCTAGTCCATGCGCATTTACTATACCTACTTGTTTGACAACATGGTTGTACATCATTCGTTGAATGTTAAACGATTTACCCATTAAACGATTTGCATTTAACTGCGCCTTACGACTGCTAATGACAGTAATAGGTCAGTTTTCTATAATTGATCGTAATTTATTATAACAAGAAAGTTTGATTGGTATATGATACGAGATGCTTTTACAAGCCTCAACGCGCAGCGTATCCTGCGAAATCTACCTCTGCTTTTACTATAATTCCTTTAATAGTAGGTTAGGTAGACATAATATAGTATATAGTAAAACTCTCTAGCCCTCTCAAGCTTATATTATAGAACTAGCAAAGTTTACGCGACATGGCTGGATTAGAACCTGTGACTTTCACTATCAGTATCTACTAGGGGGCGCAATGCCTCCAGCTAACCACTGGCTGGGCTATAACGCAGCTCATCTACCTATGGCGCGATTTTAATCATTACCACAAATATTTGATTGTAGAAACGGGTAAATAGAATAAAAACTTAGACTTTGATTGGTTGTTTTAAAAAAGGAAATGCCTTTAATTTTTCAGAAGGTTCTCTCAATCCTACGGAATCTGAATCTGAAATGGAAACTCCAGTCTACCGCAAACATCAAAAGCAGTCGAGTGTACTCTTAATTCACTAGCACGCCTAATTAGGAAGCCCACACTTAAAACCTGGCTTATCTTAATTGCACCTAGCTACAGCTACATGAAAGGTAGTTCCATCAGCATTCCTTCGCGAAGGTTCTAAATCCTTAAATTGTCAAGTTATCTGGAATGCAGGTAGTTTAATCCAATAACGAGCGTATCGTAATTGATGAACTTTATACGGCTTGACTATGTAGCGGCATGTCGCTGTAATGTTAGTAGCTCTACATCAAAGACCGCGTAACTAAAGACAGTGTTTTAAAATATATACCTAAATATTGGTTTAGGTTCGACACAAGGATTTCAGAATCTCAGAAAACCGAAGAAAAGCTATGTTTAATGCAATTTTAGGTAACAGGCTGACAACCTGTCGCTATGGTGATACAAAGACTTCTGTATGACTCTCAAACTTTTGTCAGACGTGGTGTAAATTACGTTCTGCCTACCCCACAGGGGATATAAGCGTGATATATTTATGTTTGTTTTATGCAGATTTACCGTTCGTTTTTCACTCTGAATTAAGATTATGAATTTAATATAATTACTCAGTACCTTTACTTCTTCTTGTGTCAAAATGTGGAGAATAAGTAACAAGTTGGTACTAGGTACTACATCGAATTTATATCACGCCAGCGGACATGCATTAATTCCGTAGCGTTTCATGTAGAGTCGCATCTGCAGATTTTAGTTCTTTGCTCTACACCTACGGCTCGTGTTGACGAAGTCGTTAATAAAATTAAAAGCCGGGTGGCCATTAATCTCGTTTGTAAGGGATGATGTCCATCCAGGCCAACCGATTCGGGTCATGTTCCGGGAAATTGACGAATGGGCTTTGTGATGGCCCGACCTTTGCGAGTAAGCAGTAAATTGTGATTTAGGTAATTTGTAAGTTAGGTATACTCGTACAATGTGTACGCACATCCACATCACAAGTTTGCATGGTAGTTTGGTGAGAGACTTCTTTATAAGTGGTAAAATCGGTCGTCATTGCTATGATTGACAAATATATGAGAATCAATGCAGAAAATTTTGAAATAGCAACAGGTTGTAGAACTAGGTATATCAATTAAAATTGATTATAAACTTGTAGGTAATCTCTCTCTTCGTGTGGGACACCGAGTCGTTCAACGGCCCGATGAACCCTGGTGTCAGAGTTTTTCAATAGTGACATGGTTGTAACGACTGCCTCATAGACAGCAACCGGGACCGACGGCTTAACGTGCCCATCCAAGCATTGCTTTTCGGACAATCAGGTGCTTCAGCCTGCAATGTCCTAACCAGACTGGGAACAAATTCACAAAGTGATAAATATCAAACTTTGTGAGTGAACCCAGAACCTTCTGCGTGGCAGGCAGTCATACTGACCACTGCGCCACATCGGCTGTCAAGTATGTACAATATGAACTACAGAGTCCTTTAGTCGCTTCTCACGGAACCTACAGAAAATAAAAAAATTGCTCTTGCTTCCAGACAATGTACTTTTTGAATGTAGCTTTATTGTATTTAGCATAGACGTACCTACCTGTTTGGGTAAGTACAAAAGTATCTAATATTTTCTGACCCTAAACTATTGCATACATTTAATGTCTTTTCCGTTCCTTTGTATAAACAACAATCAGGCAACTCCGGAAGCAAGATGCTGCATCTTTTGTACATTATTCACGTACATTGTTGGACTTGTTTATTTTTTTACACAATAAATAAACACCTGTCTGCAACATCATTATTGTGAAATAACAATAGGAGTAAGAACAACGACGGTATTGTTTGTTCCTATCTTAATGCTCTTCTGCAAGCAATGCTTGGAACGAGAATACATCCATCACATACCAATATTTTGAGTACATATCCTTCAAAATCACCTTGTTTTTAAGGCTAGAAAGGCTCAAAACAATGTTCATTTCTGCCCAATTATTTGAATTGTAACTCTGAAAATAGTTATTTAACTGTGTTGAACGATACTTTTTGTTTTAGTTCAAACACTTTAAGTTAAAGAATTCTATAGTATTTATACAAATAAGAGAGCAACACCTTTATAGATAATGTTAGTGAACAAAAAGAAGGCACTTGGGACGAGTAAAAAACATTTCAGTACATCACACGGAAAAAGAAAACCGAGACGCTTGGGCTTTGAAAATTCTACGTCTCCTGAATAGGGAATAGTATGTCGTAAGAGCCTTGCGTAGCACCAAGAAAACTGCAAGAAAACTTCCCAGCAAACTTGTCAAAAGAAATCCCTTCTCTTAAGGAGTGGCTAGTGCGGGCTTATGTGCCTTAGATGGGCAGTTTTCCTTTTACCTAGCGCGCTGAGGACGTGAGAAACGCAATCTCAAAACTGCTTTAATCACGAAAAAGCCGTAAGTTTTATTGCGCAAGGTTTATTGTTTATTAACACGTAACGAGCTATGAAGGCTGGATTAGCATTGGACCAATAATAGGTCTGGATTTAACGAGCTGGCAGCCTTCAGACGCGAATGACGTCAGTTGTTTCAGCAAATGAGCATGGAAGCCTTGGGTGGGCAGGGCACTAGCACTACGGATAGATGGGAGTGCTAAAAATACCTGTAGGTCAGAGGTCAGTTAATAGCACCGCCTCAATCCGTAGAGTACTGTGTTGTGTAGGCGGTACCTATCTGCTAATGGCTTGTGTTATAAACCTTTGAACTTGTTATAAAAATAGATACTGCGCACAAGGCTTTACCTAGTATATATGAAAGGAAGTATCAAATGGATAAAACAAGTAGGTAGACGGTTAGGTACCTAACTAACTACGCTATTCCATGAGAGTACTTTACGTTTACATAAGTTTTCTATGAATTTAAAGATAAGGTTTAAATGATCATAGCTATCCTAGGTGCCTACTTAGCGCATTATTTTGATACAAAAATATTATGTATTCACACTAACATTGTCACATCTTTCTCGTTAGGAGCCTCTTTTATCTGAAATAGTATTTCAGCGTTTAAATATTTGTATGCACACATTGTCCGCGTTATCTATTTAATCCTGTGCTGATAACAGGAATTAAAAAATACGTGCTTGCGTAAGCTCTTTACACGTCTTTCTCAATTTATCGCAAACATAGAGAGTAAACGTTCCATGTTCAAACCAGGCACCAGTCATGGACAAATTAGCTTAAATTTTTGATTCTGAAGGCTTATAATCTGGATTGTGAGCTAATGATAACATTTATGCATTAGGCATTAGTTAAATTGATAAAGAAATCTGACGTATAAGTTTTGGTACAAGATTGACACTGGTACGTCGACCCTGAACTTTTCTTTGTGTTCACGAGCAAGGGTATTATCCTGCGTATTGCGTGTCCCTCGATCCTGGAGACCTTGAAGGAATTCGCCCTTGGTGCTCACGCAAGGGCGGCAGGGCGGCAAGGCCTTCGCAGGGATCGGTTCAATACTAACGACCCCAGCTCCTTAGCTCCACTCAAGGTCGCCTACCCAGACGTTTGTTTACAAATAGAATTTATCGACTATAACCTCGTATAGCTATCCTAACATCTCTCCGCTTTACGACTACGTTTATAAGCTTCTACGATGTAAAATTCTGTTTATTTATTTCTCCAATCAACCAGCAGATACAAACTATTAATATACATCATAAGGTAACTCGTAAGTTAATACAGAAAGTGAAAATTATTAGTTGCTTGTTTATTTTATGAGAGGTAGGTACTGAATCGGACGGATAGTTACCACGAAAATGGATTTCCTTTCTATTTTATGATTTTAATCAGTGAAATCGTACCTAAGTAGCTAGTAAATAAAATTCAATAGCAGGTACCGACCTAACTAATGTACATAGGTAATAGTATTATTTATGTTCCTTACCTACCTGAAATGTGCATAAAGTGAGTAGGATCACAAAGTAAGTATCGGCTAGCGCAAATTTTGTGGTAGGATGCTATAGAAAATTGATAGGTATCCAAAGTACCTAAATAAAAATAATTTAGTATCGTTTCTGATTTCCGCACTTCATAACATTTGAGGTGTGTACACTTTGATACTTATCTGTGTAATTCAAGCACACATTCTGCAATGGTTGTCAAACCATAAAATGCCCATAAAGTGTGAAACGATGTTCGTCTCGTAGGTACCTATGGTATATTTACCCAGTTCATGCAACACAGTTACGTGCGAGGGTTATTAGTAATTTGCCGAACTTATCATGATGCAACGCTAAAAACAGAGTTTTGACCTCAAACTGCCTAGTCAGCATGACTTCATGATCTCGTGGCACTTTAAGGCTAAACGTCAGACTAGTGGCGCCTAATATTGATAAAAATTGGACTCCATAAGTAACGAAAGCCGATTTTTGCTAAAATTGGCCACTTTTAAATTTATTTATATTGCATTTTTTGGTAGACCACATAACTAAACCCCACCGAGTTAACAAGATTTTAATGATCCCAAATAATCTTTGGTGGTAGCGATTGTCATTTATTTTTAACTGGTGGTCCCGTCAGCGGTGTTACCTTATTTTCCCGCGGGAATAAGACGTTTTCCTGGCATGTGTTATACATTTAAACGGGATATTATAAATTGCATATCAAGTAAATAATCGCCTATCAATACATATTCATCAATTATATTTTTTTTTACATCAAATATCTTACTTCACTACAAATAAACTAAATGTTTAACAAAACATAAACTGCAGATAATTCGAAATTTTACATCAATATGACATAACCTTTTTCCTCATAATGCAAAACAGATAAATTTATTTTTGTACAAAAATACTACATACATAGCATTTGTACTGACTGCACAGCAAATTTTCCATATTTCATAGCAAAATAACTATCCCAGTCGCATATTAACCAGTAAACATACGTAAGTAAACCTAAGTTTATAGGTCCGTTAGGTATAGCCTAACGAACCTGGCGCGGAAAGCGCCAGGTTAGGTTAGGTTAGGTTAGAACTTTAACCACAACGCACGAGCCGAGCGAGCGGAGCGAGCGTGCCGCGGCAGCGGCCGGCGATGTGCCAGAAACGACACGCTATGCGCGTCATCGATTTAAAATATGATTATCGATGTGTATGATTAACGATGATGGTTCATCTCTAATAGAAAATGCTGTAAATAATATAAAAATAGAAGCTATATTTAAAAGAAAAAGAGTTAACAGGTATAATGTGCATTAAGATTATTAGCTGTGCATTGATGAAAAAGCTTTTGCTTTTGGAAAAAAAGCTGTACGCTGCGAAAATAAATTGTAGTGTGTTTAGTGATATTTTGAGTTGAATATTTTGCTGTGCAATCAGTAATTTTGATGGGAATTTGGAATCTTATTGCATAGAAAAAGGATATTTTTTGATTTGCGTTTAAATACTACCCCATTTAAACTTACCTCTTGAATCACTCTCTAGTAAGAACGCATAAAAATCCGTTATGTGGCTTAGGAGACCGAGAAATGCAAAATGCGACTTCTTTTTATACTATTTACTGATTCGGATTCCCAATTAATTTGCACATTCAGGATTATTTTTCTCTGAGCGGCGCTAGTGTCGCTAACGTTACCCCTTAAAATTGACAATAGTGTAACGTAACATTGCATGCAACGTATCGATCGGACGTTTTTACGGTTGTTCCACACGATTTTGTACCCGTACCAAGTCGCACGTACTAGATTCCATTGATTCGTGAGCACGGCTTTTTGTGTTAACCTGCCCTCGATACCGTACTTACACGCAAATTAACAGGCTTTAATCTCGTTCACACATTTTGATTAGGCTTGTTGAGACTAACAAGCACTAACAGGCAAATGTAGTATAATGTATTGCCGCCAGCAAATCCACCTACCTGTCTTTTAAAGGACCAACTTTTACTAGTTTTGCATACAAATACTAAGAAAAGCCAGTTGATTCCTTAAACGCGTAGGTGGATTAGCTAGCCATATTACAATACCTAGTACAAAAATAACTGAAAAGTGATAAGAATAACTTTCTAAAGAAATTATGATACGAGTATGTCAATGTTCCCTAAATGGTTGAATGATTAAATCTAAAGTAGCAAATTACCGAATAACCAGTTTTAGCGTTGTCAAAATAAAGATTAGCGAGATTTGCATTATGTAAACTAACTTGTTAGTCGTTATGTCATGCGTGTTTCGTACCGCAGTCTCGTGCGATACCATTTTGACCTCCTTTAACTTAGAATTAGGGTCAAAATAATCTTCTTTTATCTATCAGCCAATTGAAAACCGATTCACCTACCGACTTTTTGCGAAACGTTTCTATTATTGCTCATGCTCATCTTATAGAGTTACCTACTGAAAAGATGATAAAATCAATAACCTATGATACAACCTAGCATTTTGTGAAAATTGCCGAAATGTCGTGTGTGTTGGCAAATATCGAATGCAAGTATCGATAACTGTTATCTAGAAGTGGTATTGCCTAATAGTTGCTTCCCTGTCGGTTTCATACCAGATAATGATCGCTACTGTTGAAATTGAAACCGATTTCGCGCACTAGCCCAGTTTCCTTTAGACATCCGCTCCTGTTGTGTTTCTTATGCCAATCGTTAACATAATACCGTGAGGCAATATCCGCAAAATTATTTCGCAGAATATTTCAGGAATCGTCGCCGTTCTGCAGTTTCGTAATAATAGTTCCGAGCGGATGGGAAATGCTGTGCTGGAGTTTGAGTTGAACTGCGCAGTTTTCGAGGGCAAGTGAACAAATGAAATTTTAAAAAGTTCATAAACTGGGCTGTTTCCGTTTGTGTAAAGTGTCTAGAAATGAGGGCGTGCGATAACGAGCGCCAGGAGAGCGTCAGGTCGCCAGGACCGCGCTCCTGCTCACAATCATGACGTAATTACACTCTCAAGCGGCCACACTTCCATGTTTTCTTGTCTCCATGCCAGCTCATTATTATTCTGCCTTATGCAAATGCATTACTGCGACGCGGATAATAAACAGGTCCATGAAGATAATGCTCCTTTTGAGAACATAATTTTTAGTCTGTTGTTTCGTCAGACTTTAAGACGGAGGTTCAAAATGCAAGTCCTTGAAATGTACCTAATTGAATTGAATAAACAATTAATTATCCATTGTCGTACACAAACCCGTGAGAATTTTTTCCATGCCATTGATAACAAACAATACAAAACTTTGCGATTGCTGATTTACCACAGTACGTTTTACGTGGTTTCACATACGTTAGGAATTTTGCAAAGTACCTAATACTGTAGGTAGTTACATCAAAGAACATAACATCTAAGAAATATTTTAGCTTCGAAATAGAATAAAGTAAATGTCACAAACAGTCGACACGCACAGTATATCAGGCCAAATGGTGCCTAGGGTGCCTCTGTTCTCGGCCTAGTTAGAGCAAATACCCAAATATTGTTCGTTTCCAACAAGAAAAATAGTGCCGTTATTAACCTGAGTTCAGGGCCTCGCAATCATAGCGATGCTTCTGAAATCCGGGACGCTGAAACAATACCTACTCTTGGCTCCATCTTCATTAGCCAATGCTGGATTATGAAGAGGTTTCGGTGTGTTCTTCATAACACCTACTTATAAAAGCGTCAGGTGCACGCGATTCAGGATTCAGGTTCCGTTTTCTCGACGTTTTCAGTTGAATAATATTCAATATATTATATCAGACTACTTTTATCGGCAATGCATTATTAACACATAATTAACCTGTAGTTGTAATAAAATAATAATACCCTGTCTATATTGTATTAGTGACAGAGTATCTTCACTGCACTGGCTGGTTCGACGATACTTATAAAATCAGGTTTTGTGACTCTAACAAAAAATTACACAATTACGTATCGTTTTTGTATATGTAGAGTTCGAACTGACGATATCCTTATTGAAAACAACATTGCTCTGTGTGCCATGACATCATCTTACTCATTATTAATCGGAGAATGATTCATTAGAAGCTTCACGACCCAGGATCACTTACCTATTGTGATGGTTTTAGCTTCGAATATCCTTGCATAACCACTTGTTATTTTCGTTCTTGTACCATAAGCTCATTTTAGGCCCGAAAATATCTACGTAATTTGTATAAAACCCGATTGCTTTCTGCGACTGTGTTGAAATGAAATGAAATTAATATTTCTTGAGGTCCACGAACTTAACTTTTCGAGTTCGCAGAACTTAGTGATTGATGTTACATATCGTTTTAAACTCGAGGTCAAATACTCCGCATTGCACACCTCTCGACTCGTTCGTACTTACGTGCGAATTCCGTATCGATCTTTTGTGTGGGTTTATGGTTAAGAAATATGCTACATGTATTGATGTCTTAGTTTCAAAATAACTCAATACATTCGATGGTAATGCTTGGTATTTTATCTGTATCTTGGGTCCGTATTTTTATTCCCTGTCCTGAGTGCACAGCGCCATTCTGATATCCAGTTTTGTCGTTCGTGATATCAGAAATAGAACATCGAGCGCTAAACCATTTTCGTGTTTTACATTTGTAGCATTTGCCTTATCTTTGTTGCAGTGATACACCCGGGTGCATTGAGCGGGTGTGGTAGCGTGGGGGTGCCCACGCTGGTCTCCGAGGCAGCCCTGGGTGCAGACGTGGAGATGGTGCAGGGGGGTGAGGAGGGGGTGGGGCTGATCGCCCCGCGCCGCTTACCTAACCCCTGCCTGGATAGCCCACAACGAATGGATCTTCACCGCGAATTGATGTTCAACCAGAAAATGTAAGTGATTTGACCTTTCTAAGACTGTAACATGCAGAAGGTGAGGACTGTAAAAGAAAACTTCACATCTGATGTGCAGGCACTCTCGCTCCAATTTTTCTTAACAGACCAAAGCGTTTCAATGTCTTCTTCTAATACCTAAATTACACGCCACGCACTGGGTTTATTACTAAAAATCATGAAGATGATTACGTACAGTCTAGTTTTTCTCAGTGTGGTGGTTAGAAGTTCATTTTCTAATTTTGTAAATACGACGACGCACCAAAACCAGGCAAATAACTCAGTTATTCCATCCGATGATAGACTTATTTGGTGTTTGCCGATCTGGTTAAACTATTTAGAATGCAATCAGCAAGACATAATAATTAGGTTACGTCGGTAAGATTAACCGCGCATGGTTTGTTAGAAACAACCTTAGATGGAAAATAATTTATGTCAGGACTATTACAGCCAAGTCAAATCACCATAATGGACATGCGATGAAAACGTTACAAGTCATGAGTTCATGAAATTGAATTGCCTTTTATACCGTAACGAAATGTTTTAAGACTGTACCTACCTAAATAAGAAACGGCGTAGTAAACGCTAATGCCGCGAAGTTCGTAGCCTTACATTCTGTTTTTTATTGGCTATTGCTTCAGACATGTATATTCTGAAATGACTTGAATTACGGAATTTATAAAGTTCAATTTTTAAAGATTTAAAGCTTTAATAACACCACTGCGACCTCACGACCTTGCAAAGGTTGCGGGCAGCCGTAAGATGCAGTCAGCTCAGCATCGGGGTCTATAGAAGCTTCTGGGAGAGGCTATCCAGCATTGAGCGTTTCACGGGTATTAATGGTGAAGATGATGAGACTAATTATTTTCATGGGAAATACTTCTAACGGGATTAAGTATATTACAGCACCTACTTACCATCTCCCGTTAATTGGCAATTAGAGCATACGCTTCCCTATCAATTTTCATGGTAAGAGTATTTGCTATCACACGGCCACTTAAGGTGGGACCGAATACTTGAGATTGTGACCGAAGATAGCATTCTCCTTGAGAAGTTCAAGTATCTGCCTTTTCTATCGCAGTCACCTCCATTGTTAGCTCTGGCAAAGAAGGACCGTCAAAGCACTTTGTAGTACAAAAAGCCTTTCTCGATAAGCTTTTCATAAAGAAAATGTCAGGCTTGTGTACCGGGCCTTAGGGGCTTATCTTTGTTGATGCACTGTCCGAGATGAGTGAGCCACCATCTTAGTATCTCATGCTCACCATCTTTAGTATTTAATGCTTACATCTAGATGAATAAATTAATAACTAATTAAGTCCATTTATTTTTGAAAACCTTGCAAAATTTTCCACCGCATATCCGTTTCGTTGTGTGCAGAACTAGATCGAAATTAATTAATTTGCTGTAGTTTTAATTATGCAAATCACTGGAATAAAATAGCTGTATGATAAAAAGTGTACCTCTAATGCGAATGTTCTGAATGCCTATTTCTAGTTAGCCTTAGTATTTTCGATTTCTTGCGGTTTTATTCAATATAAAAATAATATTTTGTAAGTACGTAATTGGCATGTATATGAATGAATATTCCACCCACTACTATCTGGTGTACAAAACACTCCATTCATGCTTGCCGCTCGCTCGATAGCGTATTCCAATAATCTCGTAGGCGCCGGAATTCTTTTATACCCTGAGAACCGAGAAGGGTGCACTTTTTGTGAGCATTCCCGACTAAAACCGATTATAAAGCCGGTATTCTAAAGAGAATGCTTTGATCAAACCCACACTATTACTAAGTTCCGTATACGAGTAATTTCTTATAGATTAGTTTTTACATTTTTATCGTAAATGAACGTGTTCGTGTTACAAGAATATAATTCCTTGAATTTAATTACCTGCCAAAGCGTTTGTAAATGAAATTGGTTATATAGAATTCGTAGAAACTCTCGTAAGCAATTTACAAAGTTGTCGCCATATTTCATAACGGGGATAATAGATATTGCCACAGTTACTTGTACCAGCTCAATTTGCTACAGCAGCAACATCGTATCCTAAACGCGAACAGTTTATTACGTTACTTGGGCCATTACTTTCTTGCAATTCACTTTCTAGCCAAGGTCTGTGCCCTGCAGACGGGTCGGGTTTTGCTAGTATCTAACTAAGTAGAGGAAATGCACCTGTCCGTCCAGACATATGCCCTTTTTATTACCTTTTTGAATGTTTCTTCTTTATAATGTCACTATCCCAAATCTTCACTATAAAAGACAGTTTCTCAAAATTTCAAACTCATCATTTTGGATACAATATTTTTTTGATATGGACAAATTCTAGGAATGAACAATTTTGCGTAACTGGGACATTCCCAGAAAGGTGCATTCTTTGTGTAGTCTACGGACGGGTGGAGTTTTTGCTAGGATGTTGATGGCGCTCAGTGCACAGGTGCACAGCATCCTGCGTCGGGCTGTGAACCCGCTTTAATTACTGCACATCTGGCGGCGCGGCGCGGCGCGGTAAGATGCCACAGAGTCTGCACCCGCACCGATATTCTACAATTAGGGCCTGTGTTCACCAATAGCTGTTAAATTTATAATCGATCGATGATATCTAATTCCATGATTAAATTAATTTTTACTGTTCACCAAACCCTAACCGCCATTTAAAGGCTGTCAAGTGGCCTTAACTTGGCGATTTACTTAAACATCCTCATTTCGTCCATTATTTTACGGTTAGCCCCAATTCTTCAACAAAAAATGGTTCATCCCTATTGTCTTGCACTGCGTACCCGAAACTTAGCCCGCAGAAAAACTTTTACGATGCACCCCGTGGCGCTACTGCACCCTTGAATAAGTGGAAAGTTTTTTGTTTTTAATCGTTGAATTCGGCAGACTCACATGCTGCTAAAAATAATGAGTGCCTGCTCTATGTCCAGATGCTAGGCAAAGAATACATTTAATTTTGTAGTATAACGAGGTTACGCTACCACGATTGGACGCTGCTCTTGTTAATAGTAACAACAAGGAAACGGATGTCAACTTCACGTGGTCGCTTTAACTTTTGGGTCTTTCATAAAAGTTTCATTCAAAAACGCTCGGTTGGTAAAACGATGTCCTAAAAGTGTTGGTGAACACCAAGAAAATCGCCACCCGGTCAATCACCGGTTATTTGTTAACGTACCCGTTAAGTAATCGTAGTATCATCAGCTGTTGGTGAACTTGGGGCTAAGAGGTTATCACATCCACCGCACGATTATGCGGTGTTTTTCCGGAAATTAATTGACGGTACCTATACATACAAACATACACATAAATCATGCCTTTATCCCTCGCCTCGCGGGATAGTCAGCGCGTCAACGGGCGTAGAAAAAATACACGTCTGAAACATATTTAGGGGTCGTCCACAAATTACGTAACGCAAAAATCACAAATTTCTGACCCCCCCCTCCCCCCACGTAACGGGACCGTAACGCTTGGTTTTGACCCCTCCCCCTCCCCTTCCCGTTACGTAACGCTTAATTTTTGATATATTTCAGTTTATTTTTTAAGATAAAGCAATGAAATATTTTTTAGAAAATATGCAATTTTTCCTACCGCAGACTGAATTTAAAGCTGCGACTTTCGTCTTTAGTACGGGCGACGCCTCTTCCTTCGGACGCTACTGCAGTTCAATCATTGTCTGCAAAATTATACAAGTGTATGTATGTTTGTAGGCCAATAACGCGTGGCAATGGATCTATTTACAGGAAGAGTTTTGCAACAGTAACTAATTCCCAGCAATTATTTTTTGTTCCAGTTTGTGCTATGTAGACAAAACGATGAAACCTGCTATAAATTGGATTTAATATTTACTCACGATTGAGCCGCAGTAGCCCAGATAGAAGAGGCATCGTCAGTACTACTTTTGATAGTCGTTCGTCAAGATCCTGTCTTCGGCAGAAAGGTTTTACATTCCAGACAATGACACCAGAAGTGTTATTAAAATTTGTCATATAGTTATATAGTTTGGTACAAATCTGAATTAGGTACAATCCAAACAATACTTGAAAAAAATCTTTAAAAAAGCGTTACGTAACGCTTGACTCTGACCCCCCCTCTCCCCATAGTAACGAGACCGTAACGCCCGGTCGGAACCCCCCCCTCCCCCAAAGTGCGTTACGTAATTTGTGGACGACCCCTTACGGTAGTATACGTAGTATACGTATACAAAAATGGAGTTTCAATACATACGTCGCCATGTATAAAATTGCGGTTGTGACAGTTGTCATTTTTATGGTGACTGTCACGAACCGCAAAATCGTACAACATGTGTGCTATTCACCTAAGGTTGTCAGGACTCGGGGCACTGCGCAACTTCAGAATCCTGAATACGACCCACACGCGTACTCATCCGTTTAAACATAC
This sequence comes from Phthorimaea operculella, assembly GCA_024500475.1. Taxonomy (NCBI): domain Eukaryota; kingdom Metazoa; phylum Arthropoda; class Insecta; order Lepidoptera; family Gelechiidae; genus Phthorimaea; species Phthorimaea operculella. The sequence goes on along the minus strand of JANFCV010000010.1, from coordinate 6,390,158 downwards.
AATAGTCGAGTATTTTTATAAGAACACATGTGTTAGTGTTTTCGCGGATGTGTAGTGTGTTATTTTCTTTGTGAATGTTTACATTTACATTGCTCAATGAGCAATACCAGTTTACAGTATAACCACTTATTAAAATTAATGCCGACACGAGTTCAACGCCATGAAACAAATTTTAACGGCTAAACACATTCGACCTTGAATTTAAGGTAAAAAAAGAAACTTAAACGCCAAATCAAATTTTACAGTGTTTTTAATTTGAGGTCATGTTTAATCGACTTTATCAACTTGGATGCTGATGAACTACAAAAATACGCAGTACTTAGGTATTTAATATTTCGTAATAATTTTAATGAGTAGGTACCACACCCTTGACGAAGCTAGATGTCTGAGTCTGAGTACTCCTATTATATTCTAAGAATTTTCGCTCTCTATCGTGGAGTTCCTAGCTCGACAAGTACCTAGATATTATTATAATTAAAGCTAGTAAATAATTACGCAAAGTCATTTAAAACACGCCTTTGCTGAGAATAGTGGTAGAGAGACTAAGAAATTACCTACTCATGGATATTATGACAAATTGCATAGCGTAGATGTTGGTAGCAGAGTTAATTTAGTTTTAATAAAATATGATCAAGTTTTTTTAGGGTTTCTTTTATGTTTTTTAAAGTAATTTAACATATTACAATCAGCATTAAGTTTACGAAAACGTCATATCTTGTTGATCAGTCCACTTCCTAGCTCGCCGTCATTTCCCTGTCGCTTGCGCTGGATGCGGGCGGAAAGAAGTTATTTCCCAGCCAGTACTGCCACTGCCACCAACGTCATTCTGCAGGAGCGTCTGTATGCAACTATGCACCATGAAGTTTACGAAGACGTCATAAGAAGAAGTGACCTGATCAGTCGATTTCCTAGCTCGCCGTCATTTCCCTGTCGCTTGCGCTGGATATGGGTAGAAGGAAGTTATTCCCAAGCCAGTACTGCCACTGCCACCAACGTCATTCTGCAGGAACGTCTGTATGCAACTATGCAGCATTAAGTTAACGAAGACGTTATGAGAAGTAACCTGTGGCAGAGCGATGGGGCGTTTACCCATGCGGCCCGGGTTCGATCCCCGGTCGATGTATGTCATTTTATCTATTTCTTATTTTCACTTGTTGCTCAGTCTATTTCGTAGCTCACCGTGATTTCCCGTGCGCTCGCGCTGGACGCGAGTGGAAGGAAGTTATTCCCCAGCCAGTACTGCCTCTGCCACCAACGTCATTCTGCAGGAGAGTCTGTCTGCAACAATGCAGCATTAAATTTCCAAAGATGTCTTAAGAAGTAGTGACCTGTTGCTCAGTCCATTTCCTAGCTCGCCGTCATTTCCCCGTCCCGTTTATTTCGAAGTCAGTACTGCCACTGCCATATTTTGTAGTGGCGTCTTCTGTAGGCAGCTATATGCAGCATTCAGTTTACGAAGACGTCATGAGAAGTGACCTGTTGATCAGTTCATTTTCTAGCTCGCCGTCATTTCCCCGACGTTGCGCCGGACGCGGGCGGAAGGAAGTTATTCCCAAGCCACCGTCTGCACTGCAAAAGTGTCTAGCACTTACCAAGCCCGTAAGACCAACGCAAGAAACATTAAAAATGGCAGTTTATTGCCAACTATTCTGTCATTTCTTAGTTCTTTGTTCGATCTAAGTATAAGTAGGCAGTACTATCTGGAGGAGCAGGGGCTACTATTCAACATTATAATGGTTCCACACGACATACAGTTATTTAGAATATCCAATCAGTATATTTGATTCTTTAATGGATATAACGAGCAACTGCCCCTAGGACTTCTGAGCTGACTAAATAGAATTAAATATTCTCCAATATTTGACCTGTTGATCAATCCATTTCCCGATGTTACGACGTCTCGACGTCCTGCGCCATTTCCTCCTGACTTGGTAGCGGAAGGAAGTAATTCCTACGATGGCGGAATGTGACTCTGAAATACGATTTTATCATTCTGTCTATATTAAATGGCCCTAGATAGATTGAAACGCTTATTTTTTTTTATCAAGTGATGAGGATTATCATAATCAGTAGTGCTTTCCTACTCTTCTCATTACATTAGCTACTAGGATAGCTACTGCACCCAATGCTGCAGTTGGCGTCGACCGAGACTCACACTTCACTCTATTGAAAAGAGCCTTTGGCAGCGCTAGTCGTCAGTGCAATATTTCATTCAAACGTCCCATTGCACCATTGCCTCGACGTCTCGGCGGAAGGAAGCAATTCCCACGCCGTTAACGGGAACGCGACTGTATGCGTTGTTGACTGCAAACGTTGTTGGATCCCATAGGGCTACAGCGAGCGCAAAATTGCTTTGTGGCGTCGTCGTTTGCAAGCACAATAATGGAACACGAAATTGAAGGAAATCGAGCATGCGTATCAATCACTTTATCGTCGATGCAAAAGTAAAATAGGTAAATGTTACATAAGAGCCGTAGCGTATGTGGATAATACGCATGAAAAATTGGATTACCCTCCTAGGTCAGCGTATGTACGAAGGTCGCGATTACGTATTTAGTAATCAACAACAATTTCAGGCAGACCAGGCGGAAAACTGAAACATGAACGCGGATATAGGCCCCCGCGATTAGTACACGAACGCAATTTACTGCTACAGCTCGTAAACAAATTCCGCAACGCAATTCCTTGTTAATAAATTTGTAATCAATGTCGTGGAAATTCCTCGGAAGATTTAGTCTTCGATCGATTGCAAAATGCCAGTACTAAGATGTTAAAAGCAATAAGATTTCGTGATGAAGTAGTCGGTCGGTTAGGCTTATTTGCTGAGTTATTCGTTGTTGCTCGGTTCGGAGAGTTCGTTGATTGCGAACCTGATTTAGAACACGATAGCAAGTCGGTGGCCTGGATGCGATATGTAAATAGAGTTACGTTTCATCAGCGCAGAGCGAGTTTCGAGCAGAGCGGTCCCGTTTCGGGAATGCAATCCAGATAAGACAATAGACTGAGCATTCATGCTGCAATTCAATTGGGTCATACCCAGTTTTCGACTTCATTATTCTTTTTTGTGCGATCGTTGGAACAAAGTACAGAATCGATAACCAGAAAGAAACGACGTAAACGCAAGCACAGGCGCTTCAATATATCAGTTGCCAGTACGTCAGTAGATAGGCTAATTAGCGAATGACTGTAAAAAAATATATCAATTTGCATTCGCCAGTGACTACAGCAGGCCGCGTTCCAGGAGTAATTAGGCGTGCTGAAACGGCAGTCGGTCGGCGAAATGGCGCGCCAATTTCATTTCAGCACCGGCAGCTCTCATCAGGAGTCAAGTCCAATCTTCGGACCGCTTTGCTCCACTGAACGCTGTAATTGCGACCTGTTCGCGAAGCTTTTGTATTTGTTACTGTAATAGTTCATCCACGCTGGACTGAAAGCGATGCTGAAGTACTTATGGCAGTACTTTAGGAAATGCCTTCAACTGTCGTCAGGCGCGGAGAAGGCATGGCCTCAAAACGTACCTTATTTTCAAAGTATAATTTATTATTATTTATTTATTGATAATTATGATATCTTCTTCTTCTTCAATTGCCATGCCCTAACGGACGTCGGCGACCACCTTTGCATATTCGAGTCTATTCTTTGCCAGTCTTTGATATTAGTCCACTTTTTGATGTTGTCAAGCCAGTTGATTCTCCTTCTTCCCCTTCCCCTCTTCCCATCAATTTTTCCCTCAATTATTAATTTAAGTATATTATATTTATCATTTCTGTATAAATGTCCAAAGTAGGCTATTTTTTAGGGTTTCGTAGTCTACTAGAAACCCTTATAGTTTCGTCATGTCTGTCTGTCTGTCTGTCTGTCTGTCTGTCTGTCTGTCTGTCTGTCTGTCTGTCTGTCTGTCTGTCTGTCTGTCTGTCTGTCTGTCTGTCTGTATGCCGCGCATCATATCTTCGTCAGTTTTAAAGCTATCGACATGAAATTTGGTAAGAAGATAGATCGTGTTGACCAAATATAGAAGTGTTAATAAAAAAATATTTAAAATGTTTTTTGGACCCCCTCCCATACAAGTGAAAGGGGGGCAATTTTTTTTTTCTTCTGTATTATTGAGTAGGGTATCGTTGCATAGGTCTTTGAAAATTAAGGTGAGGTTTCTTTGAAACAAATTCTCTAAAATGTTTCTGTCACGAGATATTTGCTTTTAAAAAGGGCGTTTTTGACCCATAATTTGTTCCAGCTGTAACTTCTAAAGTATAAACGCTAAAAATTTGAAATAAATATGGAATATAGCTTACAATCTGAAGTAACAATGAAAACTATAACGGATATCGTACCCTTAAAGGTTTCAGAAAAATGTGAGATTTCTATTTGCGGTTGGTCATCATGCTGCTGCTAACAAACCAGCAACAAAATTAAGTTTGTAATGCTGAAAAACCTGATATTTGAACGTTGACTACGAAACCCTATTTGTGGGCGTGTCTGACACGCTCTTGGCCGGTTTTTTCTTTTCTTTACTGTGACTAATACTTCCAGCTTCTTATTCATTCTCCTTAGTACATTCGTAGTCCTGTCTGTCCAAGATATTTTTAACATTCTCCTGTATAGCCACATTTCAAATGCTTCTAATTTGTTTTCCATTGCCTGATTTAATGTCCATGTCTCGGCCCCATATAAAAGTATTGACAGTACATAACATTTTACCATTCTCCATCTAAGTTTTAGGTTGATATCTTTGTTGGTGTACAGAGAACGCATTTTCATAAAAGCACTGCGTTCTACTTCAATTCTCCCATTTGTTATTTAGCCAACTACCTAGGTATCTGAACTTTGGCACTTCCTCCACAATAGAATTATCTAGAACTAATGTGTTCGTACTTATATCAGATTTGCTGACAACCATTAGTTTGGTTTTTGTGGTGTTGATCTTCAGATTATAATGCTGGATTTTGGCGTTCAGGAGATTCAAAAGCTGTTGTAGTTCTTCTAAACTGTTAGCTAACAGCACAGTGTCGTTGGCGTATCTCAAGTTATTTATGTATTTACCGTTGCATTTTATCCCCATTTCAACACCATCAAAAGCTTCTGTAAATATACGCTCGGAATAGAGGTTAAAGAGGCTAGGTGAAAGTATACAGCCTTGGCGGACACCCTTCAGTATTTTCAGGTCTTGGGTAGATTTTTGACCGATTTTGATGTGGGCTGTTTGATTCCAGTATAAATTCCCAAGTATTCTCGCATCCTTGCCATCTATTTCAGTGTGCTTTATTATTTCCAACAGATGTTCGTGGTTGACAGTGTCAAAAGCCTTCTCGAAGTCTATGAAGCACATGAAAACGTTCCTCTGGTGCTCAAGACAGTTTTGTATTAAGACTTGAATTGCCAGAAGGGCCTCTCTAGTTCCCAAGCCATTTCTAAACCCAAACTGAGATTCGTCTATAATGTCATCGACTTTTTTGTATATCCTGTAGTTAATTACTTTAAGGAAAACCTTTAGTACATGGCTCATCAAACTGATAAGTCGGTATTCATTGCATGTTTTGGCACTGGGCTTTTTGGGGATTGGTAAGAAGGAAGACTTAAGCCTGTATACGTTAATTATGATACACATTCGTGATAAATTAGACGTTTAGGTAATCAGGTAATAGAATTAACTGCTAAATAGAAGCAGAATTACTCTGCTGTATGCAATAATTAGCTGAAGTTAAAACGCGCTGGCGTCTTGAGTGTTAATAACATCACATATAGGTAGTAATTATGTAGGTAATTGGCAACAGCTGTGTACTCAGAACTCAGTTATTAGAATAATTTTAAATTACTGAATAGGTACGTGTGTAAAATTGTACGTAGGTACTTGTTGTTTCATTTAAGCAAACAACGATTGTTCTTCCATGCTTCATTTGCGAAATTGTTTAATTAGTTTTGGTAAATTTCGTTTCATACAAGGAATTGGCAGGTGTTAAATTAGTTACCTTCAAAGGCTTATAGAAATTGTTCGAAATGTTATCGCTTTTCCTGCAAAACAAACTTCACGATGTCAGAAATTAAGTTTATGTAGTTTATTTCTGCTGAAAAGTTTGTTGCAATTAGGGTAGTTAGCTGCAGGTTACGGGTGATTAGAAAGTATTTTAAAGCCCCAGGTACGAGAGAAATTTACTTTGGTATTCGGCGGAGGTACTTAGTTTTAGAGAACTCGATTATGCAGTAAAAACTTGAACTTTCGCTGAAAGTAATATCTGCACTGGTTTAGGTAGTCCAGAATATTATTTTGTTCGTGACCTACTTACTGAAATGTTTTCTAAATCTGTAAGAGCAAAGTCGATTTTTACCTTTGTATAGATAAAAACGGTTGAGTACGGGCACAACTTCAAGGTAACGCCGAGGGAGATATAGTTAGATGTACTTAAGGTGCATTAGAAGGTTACGAAATAAATTCATACGCAATAGATATTTGAAACAATGTCCGTACTTATTGTCATACAAGTTTGAAATAAAACCAAAGTATGAATGAGTAGGCGGCAAGCGGATAAAAATAAAACAATGCCTTTAGTTTCTGACGTCAAACAAAATGGTAAAGTGCATATGCACATATGCACCGGGCGGCGGCGTGGGAAATCTATGAGAGACTGCATAATGCACAACACACAAATGCAGTTTTCAAGATAATACAATATAGGCGTTTTATGTAAAGAGGTCACGAGAAACCTATTATGTGTTAAACGTATCCCGGCAATTTACTACGTAACAAAACCTAGGTAAACGTCGTTTCCCTCTCCTTCATGTATTTTTTGTCGGTTTGTGCTTGTTAAAAATAACATAGGTAATTTGTTATTAACGTTTAGTACAATCAGAACCGCAACACGATGTATGCAATTTGAAAATACTTAAGTTCGCGGCATTTTTAAAGTACAGAAAAAATGGCTACAAACATAGGCCATCAACGTAAATAGGTATACCTTAAGATAAGATAAAGCATCTGCAAAAGATTTTAGCTGTATAAAATACGTGTGCCAGTTTAAAAAAAGTCTGTAATATACCAAGAATTATACGTCTACCAATGTACCCTTATCGTTCACTTGTCGCTATCTACAACTAATCGCAACTACGTAGTTTTATTATGGTCTTATCAGCACCAAGTCTTTTTGCCCTTATATGGTCATGCTCGTGAATTGGACGTCCTGATAAGCGCACGCGCCGAATTAACAGCTGAAACGTTGCTATCATTGTTTCGTAATGTAATACTTACTCCTGATATGATAATAATAATAATAAATCAATTATGATCATCGTAAATATGAATTACGATATACTTATTTGCGACCCACGTGCTACGAAAATGTTTCATGTGCTGTTGATAGATTGAGTACCTACGTAATCAATCATGCAACACTCCTAAAATGTGCAAAAAAGGACGTGATCAACCTGTACCCACAAAAAATACCTGAAATTAGTCTGAAACTAATCTTGTGGGGTTTTTTAAATATAATATGCATGGTACCTAATATAATGATGAATTTTTCATTCCGGTGTAGGGTTGGGTATGAATTTGCTAATCTAAACATTGTTTACCCGTCTTCCTTAACGAAATGTTTTCAATAACTGGAAACAGTTGCTCAACTTTTATTTGTTCAGTTTGTTAATTATGAATTTCGTTTCCATTACAGAGGCAAGAATGTGCTCAACCAAAAGAGTGAACTACAGAAGGCTCTATCGAAACACAAAGAGAAGCAGATTTTGAATCAAGTTAATCAACACAAAGAAACCCCAGGTAAATATCAAAAAACATAATACTTAGTGCACGTTTTCAGACTTTGAACATGATGTCAGCTCTTCTATCTATACTAAGCAAAAAACGACATTAAGATAATAATGATAGATCTTTGACCTTGAAGAACTTATGTAGGTATTTGTTATTCGTATAAGACACTACAAGTTCACATGTCATAGCATTTTAAAAAAAGGGAAAAGAATGCCCAGCAGAGGGATCCCGATGGGTAATACTCCTTATTTCCACCAATTTTGATAAGAATTAGGTACCTATTTTCTTATTACTAGATTCGGCGATTATCTTTTGCATCTAAACTAAACTTTAACATCTTTAAAATGATGATAGATTTATTGCAAAAAGCCTTTCATACTACCAATCGACACGATTGAACTCTTTGTTCAGGTTCAAACAACTGACGAGTCACGATGGATTCGATAGAGCAATCGACTGATTGCTCAAAGCGAATCACTAAATTGACACTGTTATTTCAAAACAACGATGACAATCAGCATATTTTTCAGAAGTCGGTTCTAATCCAAGGCCAAAGAATAATTGATTTTATTTGGCATATAATTTGCTATATTTATTTGAATCCTATTTGATAGAAATGGATACGATCTTGGGGGTTGAAGATCTTAGTCACGAAAGATTCGATAGAGCATTCGGCTGATTGCTCAAAGCGAATCACAAAATTGACACTGTTATTTCAAAACAACGATGATAATCAGCATATTTTTCAGAAGCCGGTTCAAATTCAAGGCAAAAAATAATCGATTATGTTTGACATATAATTTGCCAAATGCGAAATAATTCGTTAAATTAATTTGGTACAATATGCATTTTTATGGTTGTTTATGCTGATAGGTTTTGAGACGATTGATATTTGCCACAATTTGACACTAATATAAAGATCTTGAACTACTTATCATTTAACTAAGATCTTGAACACTGACTTTTATATTTCTTAGAACTAAAAGTTTGCTCCCTACTAAGGAACTAACATTGCGGTTTTTATTATGCCTGCAACCAGAGGTTTTCCTCATTCGTTTTAAGTACTGACATTTCACATTATTGAAATTGTAGGTATCATAATGTTTTTGCTATTACGCTTAGCACCGATATTGCGGTATTATTACATAACCATACGGGGTGTAAGGGACGGTGTAACGAAAACTTTGCAGGCGTGCTCAGACCATGAAACTGAACAACTTTTACTATGGAGCCAATGGCGGGAAACGAAAAAAAAAATCCGACCTCCCATACAAAGTCTGTCAGCTGATCGAGAATTTTGTATGGGAGGTCGGAAATTTGTTTTCGTTTCCCACCATTGGCTCCATAGTAAAAGTTGTTCAGTTTGATGGTCTGATCATGCCTGCAAAGTTTTCGGTACACCGTCCCTAACACCCGTTATAGCATTTATTAAGTACTTAGCATAGGCACCCACATGAGGTATGAGAATGTGTGACTGAATTGAATTGTAACTTGTCGTATTTCCTATTGTCTTAAGTATCGCAATACAACGACAGAAAATTACCTATAGTACACAGTGAATGTGACCTCTGACCATTATTGTTTGTTGTCCTGAATGTATAAGTAGATGAAATAAGTGTTACGAGAAACTTATATGCCCCCAGATACCTACCTAGGTAGTATGTACCTGAGTAAGCTCGTACCATGACTGTTTTTACTTCTTCGTCTTTTTTTCGAGTGCGTGCTACGCCAAGCCGCCAAATGACCCGATGAACTACTACATATCGATCATGTTCTATTGCACTTCGCAAACTATTTCCAATCAAAGCAAAGCCTTCTTAAAGCGCTCATAAATTAATAACAGTTCAGGTACGTCATGTTCTTGCTGTACCTACACTACTAGTAGCGTCGTAAAGTTGTCACAACTTCGCCGCACAACAAGTACAACTTGCAGTAGAAACTTGGTACAGACGCTGGCAAAATTCTTGAGCATTAGTTGAGTAGTGTGAATAGAGTAATCGCCTTTATGTTCTTAGGTGTAAGGCGTTTAAACTGTGTTACTATTGAATGTATGAAGATTGTTGGCGACTGTATCTGGCTACAAATCGATTGCGCTGGATTCGTGGCCAACATACCGCAAGTATCGAAGTCCGCAACAGTCTAGGTCGCCGCGTTTCCTGCACTTTACGACATGGCCCGTTTCATGAATTATCTATCGATTGTAAGGCCGTTTGTCGGAAAATCGATTCGTCGGTGCAGTCGTAGGCTGTTTTTGAGCTGGTTGTGTTATGATATGGCACAATAATGCAACGCTTCGCTAAGCGGAAAATCATAGGCTCTACGGAAACCAGTAGATTATGTATAAAATGAAACTTGTTGAGATTTTTCCTGGCCACAAATTATTCGCCTGGGTTGGTAGGTATCTGATGTCATACCCAACTACCCATAAAAATGGTTCTCAACTTGGAATCGGTCGTGGGTCGCAAAAAGATCTTCTCTTAGATTCTTTTGGTAAAACTCGTTTGGTGTGGTTATTGTTTTTTGTTCGCATATTTGGCAGTATGTGCGCCGTCCGTCCGGTCGCGTCCGATATGATGCAGGTGCAACGGACGTTCACCTCCACCGGCCATTATGGTCCCGGTCCTTTCAATATTATAGTCATTTTCATTTAATAGAACAAAACCTGTCCTTTTTATAAGTTCCAATACAAGTTTTACTCTATTCGTTCGTTGGGTACCTACTACTTTTCAGCTAGTTCAATAGTAATTGGTTACCTTGTTCAGTGTATCATAAAATCACCATTTATGTAGTACAGCAGTCTAACAGGCTTAGGTATAGGCGCTATAGCTAATGATCTCATTATACAAATTAGGAAACAAAACTACACAGCCATTTACCTACCTAGATGGTAGAGTCGTTCTTGTATATTTTCTCACGTAGCTGTCATATAAAAGCGAGCGTAGATCTGTGTATGGAATAATATGAAGGATAATTTTATCTATTTATTTAGTACGTGTGTGAAGTCGATGACCACACGACGGGAGGAAAGGGAGTTGCGTTTAGACGTTTCCGTCTTGGTGGTAGCAAGCGTGGGTGTAACAGCAGATAACGTTACTACCGTAAGAGAATCTGATTACAGCGATTGAAATAAACTATGTATTTGATACTTCACAATTCAACGTAAAGAGTAAATCTTACTGTTTCGTATCATGTTTATGTCACTGTCTCAAAGATTACGTATCGTGATGAGCCGATTTTGTATTATACACTGATACTGTCACTGTGTGTAGGCGTGTGTTTTTAAATAAAAATCTACAGATAGCATCGATTTTTTTAGATTAACTTACGCTGTGAACTCTACATTCTGTTAATATATCTTTTCGCCACTGCCGCTCTTATACTTACACAGTTTGTTTAATGACAACATAATGTCAACTCATTAATCTGTATTTGATTCGCAAAAATACTATTCGATAATCTGGATAAATGGATAAAGAACCTTGACTTTATAAAATTGTTGAGTAGAGTGTGCAAAGATTATCTAAACTGATTACGAATTAGCATATTTTTCCAATTAATACTGAAGTGCCGCCCATCGTTATCTTTATAGATTACTAAATGGTTTTGATAAAACGATAAAGTTCTAATAATGCCTCTTTCCTAGGAATTTATGAAGCTAGAAAAGGTATGAACCTAAGAGCAAGGAGATGTATACTAATGCTTTATTATCATATATCTACAAGTTTTTTTCTAGAAATTACGTAAAGCCATTAACTATTTATTACCTACATAACATGGTTCGTAGTTATTTTATAATAACCACTTAGAACGCTTTATCGTAGGTACTATACAAAAGGTTTCATGTACCTATATACCTACCTAGTTAGTTGTATTTTGATAAACGACTTCTTGCATAGCACAGATTGGAGTTTGAAAAATCCGTAGCCCATTGGACAGAATTCCAATACATAGGTACAATATTCTGATATTGTTCTTCTAACCGGATGTACCTTACCTATAATCCAATTTTTCGTAAGTAGATGCTACTTGTTACTTACTATACTACTATGTTCATCGCTCCGGTTTGGGTAGTAGTTTTTATACATACCTATATTTTAACTTACCTCCTTCTTCGAGTAGGTACCTATAATATATTGTTGTTTTTGTTATTATTATTATTTTGAGTTTCCTTAACATCATGACGTTTTAACCCCATTCATGACAATATGTAGCTGACTAAGTAAGTTTTACCTCTACAAACACTCGTCACAGTTTCGTCACCGCGTTATCCTGCCCAATACTTCCTACGCTGCATTCCTTTAGAACTCGTCACTCGGTTACACGATTCACGTTATTAAATCTATCAGAAATTTCATACAGATGATATCGTCATCCACTTCTATTATCTATTTTGAGATGCCAGTCAAGTACTTAGAATCGATTTGGTATATGACGTCAGTAGCTATGCGGTTAGAAAAACAGTAAAAAAACTACAATCAATCATCGATGCACGCTCGCAAATTGCGATTGAACTGAGAATTTACCTTGACCTCAGTGGTGCCTCATAAAAAGGTATTTCCACAATAAAATTAAACAACAAATGTGACACAGTAACTGTTTGCACTATGTTATGTAATATTTTGATACAGAAAACTGTTATAATTATGATCTGTCTGATCGATCATGCAATCATAATAGGTAGGTACCTATGTCTGGCGATATCAATCACTTTAACTATTTTCATACTGAATTACCTACCTATCTACAGTTAATTACATTTTTATCATAATTATCTTCTAGAGCACCTTCCTTCTGTTTTCATTATTTGTTGTCGTTGTAGCTCAAATCTCATAATAGTTTTTTTTCGAATTTGATTTTTTTGCCACATGCGTGTGGGTGTGTATCTCGTCAGTTTTTTGTTTAGTGCTCAATTTTGTTTTGTTTTTCATTCCAGAACTGGAACGAATTATCGCCGAACGAGCTCGACGGCTGGAGCAGGCCGAACAGCCGCCAGAAGATGACGGCACCAACCCCACACTTGCAGAGGTCCGCGCGCGGCTGCGGCACACCGCGCCCTCGCCCGCCGGCGCCGCGCACTAGACACGTAAACGTGATGCACTATAGTCCCTTCAGCTACCAATAGCCCTTTCATCCAACGGTTGAAACAAGCAGAGTAGCTGCCAGAATATGACGGCACCAACCATACACTTGCCGAGGTGCGCGCGCGGCTAGACACGTAAATGTAATACTCCACTCTATAGTCCCTTTTGCTGTCGACATTACGTGCTGAGTTACCTAGGTATAGTTGAGCCAATTTGAATATCCCCTTACATCAGTCAGATACTCAGACGCGTGACAGACAATTTATGATGCAAGCTCTATTTACATCTTTTCTAGATTTTTTTATTGTTATATGGCTTAGCTATATTTAGGTAAGACCTACATAGAATCAGTTTTAAAACTGACTGTTGCGAATACCTGCTCTGTGGGGATATTGTAGTCCTGTTACATATTGAATCGCTGATTTTTGGCAATCCTAAAGTGGCCAAGCTATTTGGACTATAGTCGTGTCGGCCCATACCAATTGTTTTCATTATGAGATAGCCAAAAATAGGCAACTCAACTTTAATTTGTTGGCCCACCCATTCGTTTAAAACCATTTCTACCTAAACGTAACAACTGATTTCAACTCTATCAGTTCTGGTAGGTCTTCTAACAAGCTCTTTTTGAGAAATGTTTCGATTCTTGGCGGTTGGTTTACATAGTAAGTTTCTTCGTGCAATATTGACTCTGCCTTGTTTGGATGACTGATTATTGCCTGCTCCGACTAAATGCCCCGGGCAACTTAAATGTATGCACGTTTCGTTTTCCGCCCACTTAACTTTCTTTGTGATTCAGCTTGATCGGAATGTGATGATCACACAGTTATTCAAAACTTCAGTAAAAATACTTATAAATAAAATATTTTATCTTTCTTTAAAATAAAATGTCTGTCATACCATTGAGAGCGGTTGATTATTTATTTAGATGACGTATCGTACGGTAAATGTACGGTGCATATAAACATGTTATCAATGTGATAAGGATTTTTCATTTACACGATGTTGATAAAGGAAGTTAAAATTTATGATAAGCTCTTTAGAAGTACTAAAAATTAAACATCACGAGACTAGTTTTTACCTTTTATTAGTTTCCACAGAATTGTTTACGATTTAATTAATTATAAAGTTCGTACCAATACAATACCATTTCATAAACGATAATAAAATTCTTCGGCTCTACCAAAACATTGGCTCTACAGATCGAGTCAAGTAGAGCCATCTGTAGCAGTATTGTAGAACTACTTAAACCGCCATCTATCGTCAAACGCAGAAACTTCGTGAAAGGTTTTGGAAGTGGGTATCGAGTTAGTTCGGGGAAAATCCGTGGAAATATGGACGTATTTTTATTTCGGGAAAACGGTTAAATGGTGGGCATATTGATACAAACTATAAATTATTATTAACTATTGTAAGCATTGAATGCCTGTCGCGGTGTGAATGGTACGCTTTGTGTGTGAGGCTTGCGTGGTTATCTATTACTTTTAAGATATTTTTCATTAAAACTATCATCGAAAATAATTCTGTTCTAAGAAACGTTTTTGTTTAATTGTATAATTATCTCACAGCTGCTTTATATATCGAAACATGATATTTCGACTTAAGGTACAAATGAAACCCCTGAATATATTTTATCCAATACCTAGTGTCTTCTATAGTTAGTAGGTAGATGCGGAATTTGACATCAAATCAAAACATCATCATGACAACAAGGATCAAATGTTTTCATTGAAGGTTTGATATCTCATACATGAAATTGGATAAAGTATATTTGATTACAATCAATCTGTGCCTAAAAGGCGTCACACACTATCACTAACGGTGAATATAACATATTATAATATCCGTTTTATATGGGCATCGTATTGATAAAATATAGTGTCTTCATTATGTGTGACGCCCTGAAATAGCAATTCAATCGATTTGGTTACCACGGAGTATGGTCCATTCTATTCGCAATCATAGTGTCATGAAATTACATGACTAGCCTAAGCGGACAAGTTACGCTTGTCGCAATACTTAGATACTACGCGACCAGCGTGACTTGGCCTTTCGCTTAGGCTGACCATGATAATGATTTTGAATGGACATTACTTGATGTATCGTATCGTATGATCAACTCTGACTGAGGAATCGACTGCGCGGGTATGTAAGGGTAATTGTCTTCGAAGAGATTACATATTTTTCTACACTTTTTGAGGTCACAAACATTCGTCTTGGATCCATTTGTAAACTTTTACTGTTTCTTGTTACTCTGTAGTTTTCTGTCACACATACAAATAAGAAATGGGATTTTATTAATTTTCGATATATATAAAATATCTTTCTCATTATCAGAATTCCAAACTCCTCAACAATTTTCAAAATTTTTGATGTTGTGCTAGAGTCATCGAAAATTAATAAAATTTTATACATAAACATAAAATTAAAACATACTTAAACCTACTGATAACGAAGTAATATTCTTGCATTATTTTATAACAATAAATAGTATAGTGAGTAGATAGATGTTGACAATTTTAGAATGTATGATATAGAACTATTTTAATCATACTTATGCATATTTAAATGTTTCAAATAAAGTAAACTTATTGACAGAGTAGAGATCTTATGAGATGTAGTGAACGAGATTGACCCAACCAAAATAGGCCATATAGATATATTTACCCCTGTCTACTTAGAAAATATATATTTTGAAATGTAATAATTGACAGTATCAGACGCAGCTCTTAAGTATCTTGATGTAATAATTGTAATGCACCAATAATAGAAGACCATACGTTTGAATCGAAGTGTTCAAAAGAGTGATAGATGAGGAATATTTTTGTATATTTTATGTAATCTCTGTAGCTACCTACAGTCTTTCAAAGTTTAATAATTAATCGGTAGCGATCCCCAGATACGATATAACTTATCTATTGTATGATGAAGTAATATTTACCAAATAGAGTTAATTCTTGTCAGCAAATGTCTTTGTTTTAGAAAGCTAGTTTCTTTTGTGACAGCCATTTTGAATCTCTGGAACAAAATGCGTAGTGTTACGATGGCATGTCGCAATAGAAACATGTATTACTTTGTACTTGCTTTATATTTCACATGTATCTTCATTTAGTACCTACCTACCTGTAGTCTATTAGTCTATCAACTAGGCAGTTCTATCTAACCACATTTAGAAATATGATTTGTCTCCATTGTGCCTATTTAATGTTGTTATTTACTTTCAGAGTATTATTTATGGTTATGTAAATTAGAATTAAATAAGATTCTTAAAAAAAAACACCAAAATTATGTGACATCATTCCACTCGTTATTCTTTCACTTCTTTCTTCTTGTGTTAGTTATTGTTAAGTTATGGTGTTTAGTACAAAGTGGCCCTCTC
Organism: Phthorimaea operculella; assembly: GCA_024500475.1. Lineage (NCBI taxonomy): Eukaryota > Metazoa > Arthropoda > Insecta > Lepidoptera > Gelechiidae > Phthorimaea > Phthorimaea operculella. Next base: position 6,373,948 of record JANFCV010000010.1, on the reverse strand, counting down.
GTGGGCAGGCTTGAGTATTAGGCTTCAGCTTCGGAAGCTGTCAGTATCGTGGCCATTTATGTTCGATATTACGTGAATAATTATAGTTTTTAAGAAACTCTTTGTAATAAAAGTTTGACGAGGAAGTGTATCGGAATTAATAATTTGCATAGACAACAATAAAAGTGTTTTAGCAATTTCGTTGTTTCATTGTCACACGAACACATTTGCATTAGAAAGGCCAGTTAATTGCAGTCTAAATCAACGCTACTTCATAATCCTGCATATATCAAAGATAGGATCTAAACCTTTACTGAAATATTGATAAATCGCTTCACGTCACTTTTTACGTCCGGATTTAATAAGCCGTTATGGCCTATCTATCGATAATAACGTTATTAAGAACTTGTCAACGTTGTAATAAAAGACGGAAGGCACGCATTTATAATCGACGATCAACATTACACGTCAATTATCATTAATATTGTGAGAATTATTACGTATGCAGTGGACACGTAGTACTCGCGATTTCTGAATTAATTGATCTAGGGAAATTTGTCGGGTCGCCGGAGCGTGAACGCTTTCGTTTTCATAGGACGCCCGGGAGTCACGTTGGCTGCGGTCGCTGTTGGTAGCTCAAGGCGAAAATTAGCGCGTTCACTGGCAGCTACCACACGTCGCCGGCACCACCCCCATCGCCCCAGCCCGGCGGCCGAGCGTTGCCCGCCACGCTGCACCACCGCCCGACGACGCACACTCAGTCGCCGACCGGACTTCATCTGCTGCTCACGGTACCGAGCCATGTAAAAAGTGCGGACTCAGTGAATACCAACATGTATAGAAAAAAGTTATATTTCATTCTCATAGCGTATCTAATTTGTAATGTTGCATACGCGAGAAAATATAGAAGAAACAAACGACCGAAAGCTGAAGAAGATTCGACCCCACAGCCGAACGTGGTCACCTACTCGACCTTTGGATTCAACGATGTTGGAGCCTACGACGGATTCGTACCGAGCTCTCCCGATTACGTAAATTATTTGAGCAATCCCAGTCAAGATTCACCGGCCAGGTTGTACGCCCCGGCGTTCCCGACTGCTCAGGACGCGTATCCTTCACATTCGCAAAGCAGTCAAACTTTAAGTTTTGATGATGAGCCACAGGCAAGTATACACCAGTATCACCCGAGCCCCGTAAGTTTTATGAACAGTCCCGGTCAGGATAATGATGGTCAGGGTCAAAACAGTGGCCCTGAAATTTACGGGCGCAATGCGGCAGACGATGGTGCACCAATTTATGGAACCAAGCTTAGCTCCAAGAACAGAAACAGGCATACCAGCCAATTAAATAGCACGGACTATAATGATTTTGGAAATGCACCCAGTGCAAGTGAAAACAAGTATTCCTACCACGAAGTTCATTCCTCGTATGAAAATAAACCGACGTCATTTGGTGAACTGCCTAGCAAGAACTTTCAATACAACTATAACTACGCAACTGCACATCCCACGAACGCCAATGAGGATGCTAATAAACCATCTTCAAATAGTAACACACAGAGTGCATTGAAATTTCCTAAAGTAATAGATTTCACTAAATATAAACAGTATTATCCAACGGACCTTACTACAACTACCACAAGTGCTCCTAGTTACAAACCCGCGGAAGAGGATTCTTTTTTCAAAGCCTTTGAAGAATTAAGTACTAAATTTCCTATAACATCGTTCAAAAATTCCTTTAGAGATAATAAAGAAGCCGAAGGTGTTGTTACAGACAGGGAACCATCAAAATCTATGTCATATTCTGGCACAGGTTCTTCATTGAATTATCTTACGTACCCTAATAATGAGAATAGTTTTAAAGAAAACAAGTATAACTTTGACCATAAGGATAAATTCAAATATGATCAGTTTCCATCAACAAATTTTTCTGCAAACGACTACAAGTCATGGAAAAATCCGGTAAAAGGCTATCAATACTCTACTAATTTTAGTAATATAAATTTTGAGTTTGATTTTACTGGAAGCACAAAATCTTTTAACAATAGCAATGACGAAGTGGTACCGGCAAGTAGTAATATTGACTTATATCACTATCCAGAACGTGATTATACTTCATATAATAAAAGGCCAGAATATGATTTTACATCGTTCAAAAAACCCACACACGATTATTCATCATTTAAAAAGCTACCGGGATTCAAAGCACAAGACAGTTGGAAGGACATTGATGATTACACAAATGCTGTAGACCCTTTCAATACTCAAGGATACAAATATGATCCGGAAGAATACGTGAAGAGTTTGTACAGTACCGTACCGACAACAACGACTTTTTATGGTAACTCGTACAAGAGTCCCTCGTTTTCATCATACAAACATCACGGGAAGAAGCCTATATTCGGAGATGAAATAACTGACGACGTAGTTCATATACCAAAGAGACCATACAGTAGTAAATATGGTTACGGAGGAAAACCAAGTGAATGGTCTTCGTTTACTAGCCACAGACCACATAAATCAAAGAAACCATCTAGTAGTTGGAATAAGGAACCATCAACACGATTCAAATCAGAAGAGGATTTGTTAGGACTGAGAACTCACGACACATCACACCCATCGTACTTGCCAACATATAAACCTGAGGCCAGCTCCTTTGTAAATGATTATGACTACAAAAAGCTGGTAGAAAAATGGAGGCAATCATATCTCAGGGCAAAATACAAGGACGCAGGGCTACACGACTACGAAGGCTACCCTTCAGAGCCGAAGCCACTTCACGTGCCTGTGCCGAAGCCATATCCGGTGAGTTACTTTTTATTCATGATATAGTAGACAATGTAGTGGTGATTTTATGTTATTAAGTATCTAGCAAAAAAGTATGAAGGAATGCGGATCGGAAAATCAGCCGGGCGGCGTCGCGCACTGATTTCCTCGCTCACTCGAGAGAAATCATGAAACTGCACACTACACATGAAACCGTACACTTTAATTGGTAGAGAACTAATATTGACATTGAAGTCTAGTTTTTTGTTACATAAAGGCGATGTTTTGTAACCGATATAGAAAGTGAGACTAAAGAAAGCAAATTGCGAGGACAACTCGATGGATAACGAGTGGTTAGGGTCCGTAATAAGCTCATCGACCTACCTGTCACGGTAGATTAGGTCCAGCTACAACAAGTTCATTGTCTCCAGAGAAAGTTACGAAGGATCATCTACAGTAGCTTAAAATTTATACAAGTTTAGTTAGCAGAACATAATATGTAAAAATACAAGTCGGCTAGCTTGACAAAATCGAAGTATTTCAGTGTAGTTTCATAACGATTTTTCGTTGTATTGTAGACTTTGTGGCTTTGTGTATATGTTACAGGCAAAACCCTTAACCAGTCAATAACGTTATTGACTGGAAAAACCAGTCAATAACGATATTGCCTAAGGGCCTCAGTCAAAACCCTTATTGACTGGTTTTATCTATTAAAAGCAGTCAATAACGATATTGACTGACGTGCCCAGTCAAAACCCTTAATAGGTACTTCTGCCCCGGTAGCAGCAACCTAGACTGGCTGGCTGACTGTCTCGATCGCCGGTTGTTATTCCTGAAGACATGCCCAAGTCGCAGACGGCTCTTCACTATCTAATGCTGACATTAGCGTATACGTGGCTTCACCTCCTAGATGTCATAGACTTCACGACGGTGGTTGTTAGGCTCCCGCCTAGTTCAATCGGCGAGCGAGGCTGTAGGCTTTCTTCTAGCTGCGACCATCTAACTGTCCTGATGGTGATCTCAGACCAGCCAGGCAGTCTAGGTTGCTACCACCGGGTCGGACGTACCTATAAAGGGTTTTGAAAAAAAATCTAACGGTCCTGATGGTTACTATGCAGTAACCATTGCGTTGCGGTGAGTTTATGTGCGATGCGGCGGGTAGCACTGCGTTGCGGTGAGCTTATGTGCAGTGCGACGGAAATCAGTGCGGTGCGGAGAGTTTCGGTGCGCGATGCGGTGGGTATCACTGGGTTGCGGTGTGTTTATGTGCAATGCGGCGGAAAACAGTTCGGTGCGGAGAGTTTCGGTGTTCGATGCGGCGGGTAGCACTGAATTGCGGTGAGTTTATGTGCTTTGCGGCGCAAAAGCAGTACGGTGCGGGAAGTATTGTTGTGTGTTGCGGCGGGTAGCGCTGAATTGCGGTGAGTTTATGTGCTTTGCGTCGGAAAGCAGTGCGGTGCGGGAAGTATTGTTGTGTGTTGCGGCGAGTAGCGCTGAATTGCGGTGAGTTTATGTGCATTGCGTCGGAAAGCAGTGCGGTGCGGGAAGTATTGTTGTGTGTTGCGGCGGGTAGCGCTGAATTGCGGTGAGTTTATGTGCTTTGCGGCGGAAAGCAGTGCGGTGCGGGAAGTATTGTTGTGTGTTGCGGCGGGTAGCGTTGAATTGCGGTGAGTTTATGTGCTTTGCGGCGGAAAGCAGTGCGGTGCGGGAAGTTTTGTTGTGTGTTGCGGCGGGTAGCGCTGAATTGCGGTGATTTTATGTGCTTTGCGGTGGAAAAAAGTGCGGTGCGGAGAGTTTCGGTGTGCGATGCGGCGAGTAGCACTAATTTGCGGTGAGATTATGAGCAATGCGGCGGGTAGCACGGCGTTGCGGTGAGTTTATGTGCTATGCGGCGAAAAGCAGTGCGGTGCGGAGAGTTTCGATGTGCGATGCGGCGAGTAGCACTGATTTTCGGTGAGATTATGAGCGATGTGCGGTTAGTTTAGATGCGATGCGGCGGGTAGCAGTACGGTGCGGTGAGCTATGGTGCGATGCGGCGGGTAGGAGTGGTTACTGCATAGTAACCGTCAGGATCGATATATATTTTTAAAATAAGATAGGCTCGCTTTTGTCTGCTATCTCACTAGCTGATAAAAGGAGTAATCCTAGTCAGCGACGCGAACCCCGGAGGTGGAATTGGGATAATCAGGTCGTGGGGCGATTGTGCACGCTCACTGAAATGCATCTTATAGAAGATAGAAGATGGAGGCAGTCAGAGTGAAAGTCTACTGTTTCGCTCGCCGGTGGCACTGAGCCCGAGTCCTCGAGTAACTACCGGGTGGTCTATGACTTCTGGGAGGAGGCCACGTATTTGCTGCCGTCAACATAAGTGAAGAGCCGTCTACGACTTGGGCATGTCCTTATGGAATAACAACCGGCGATCGAGACAGTAGACTTCCACTCTGGCAGCGACCATCTAACGGTTTTGATGGTGATCTAAGACCAACCAGGACATACCTATTAAGGGTTTTGACTAGGCACGTCAGTCAATAACGTTATTGACTGATTTTATTAGACAAAATCAGTCAATAAGGGTTTTGACTGAGTACCTTAGGCAATAACGTTATTGACTGGTTTTGCCAGTCATTAACGTTATTGACTGGTTAAGGGTTTTGACTGTAACATATATAACTTGATTTGCATTTTTGTATCTACTCTACAACTTTTGTAAATAAAATATTATGTTGCATGTATCATAAAACTACGACTTTCAAGCACAGCATGCAATGTCATAGATCGTAAAGTAGTTGAGCTTTTGGGGCCTACAAAAATGTCTACATATCGTTTGGTGACACGAAATAAAATGAAGATAATACGTAGGTATTTAAACTAAATTGCTTCCACAAACAAAGAGAAATTAAACATGCAAAACTATTTGAATAGATTATGCAATCGATAACGCATTGCGTGTATCGAAATGGTAATTGCAATTTCAAGTTTCCTACATTCACACTATGCCATAATTGCAGCACTTTTCAAGTTCGTATGTTACCTGACAAATGTGTTTATACTTTGAAAACTTAATATTATAAGCAGATTATGCTGAATAGGCTTAACTACTTGCTGACTGAAATGCCTCACGGAAATAATAGATTGAAGACTGATCATTATGCTAAGTCGAATAAACATTGATAAGGAATTCATTTTTAGTTAAAGCAATAACTTAGATGGCCGTTCCGGTTACTGCTAAAAATGACATCATGGCATACTTATATCTAGAACTGGAAGCTATTAGAGTTACAATGCCATGGCATCTAGATAATAACTAGCCGATAATTTAGTTGATAAAGCAGCACGATGACATCGAGGCACGTTTGACTCCACAGATCGAAGTGCCGCACCCCGTGATAGTGCCGGTACCGCAGCCTTATCCGGTTAAGGTGCCCGTGCCCAAGCCGGTGGCAGTCCCGGTCGTTCACGAGCTCAAGGTGCCCATTGAGAAGCCTGTGCCGTACCCGGTCTACAAAAACGTCCCTTACCCGGTCGAGAAACCCATGCCTTACACTGTTACCAAAGAGGTTCGTCGTTTTAGCCTCGGGTGTTGCTTTACAATAACTTAGCGCTTAAACCTGCTGCCTGATAGTTTAAGTCGTAGTTTAACGGTGGCTTTTTAATTTTTGACGGTCACTGAGGCTGGTGGGCAAATTAATTTCAAAGTTGGGTCATATCACAGGATAAAATAATGATCGTTTTTAACACCTTAGCGCTTAAACCTTGATAAAATAGTTTGTTTTAGTTTAATGGTGGCTTCTTATTATTATTTATGGGTTATCAAGGCATGGTGGACAAGTTTTTTTAAATTTATTTTGAAGCTTTGCGAATAAAATTTGAGAAAATATCACTCACTTATAACACCTTTTCCGGTTTCGGTTTAAAAGCACGCATGCATAAAAAATCCCAGAAATTCCACTAGATAAAACTAAGTAACTACTTAGATTAAATAAGTGATCTAGATAGATATAACTACAATTATAAAATGAGTCAATGATGCGTTGGGAAAACAGGTAGGTACCTACTGCATTATATCTCTAAATCTTAATTTAGTTGTAAGTTTGTGGTGGTTAGTATTGATGGTAGATTGGGTGATTTTTTACGTAATAAATAAAACGGTTATTACACAACACTGAAACAGGGCTCAATTCAGCCGATATTGCTGTTTATCTTGAGTATGTTGTTATGTCACTTATATTATAAACAACATTGTATGGCAAATCCAAGGCCCTGTCGGTAGGGTAGAATACCTATCTAATAAGTTTTTAAAGTTTTGGAGTTACTTAACCCAGCTGTAGCAGTTAATTTTATTCAATCTAATAAAAGCAAGCTACGAGCTACGAATTACTACGTAGCAAGTCAAAAACATAACAGTTAACAACCTTCATTCTAGCAAAGCCATTCTTATTCTTAATCCTATCTTAATTATTTATTTTACTAAATTCTTAATCACTTTTGTTACTTTTATTAAATCGATTAATGTACTTATGCTTGCTTACACGAAATAAATTTAAAAGCCCCTGAAATTATGCTTCGAAAATATTTCTACCTTTAATTCTTTTTAAATTAACCTTTTGCTTTATTTATACATTTTGATTTATACTTCTCACGGTTCATGCTTGTGTCCAAAATTATGTATCCTCAGATCTTTGTACAACATAAGTATTTGAAAATTTCTTTACCTAATATTAGCCGGACTATTAATTATTTTCCCGGTGCACCGCTTTTCTCAATTGTGATTTGTCTACAAAATACAATATTACTTATTAATAGTGGATTAATTTTATAGAATACTAACTAATACTAACTTGGTAAGCTGGTGCTGCTAAAAAATAAGTAAGTTATAGTACCAATTACAGCTTCGCTTCGTAATAAAACCTAGCAATCTAAGATCTTTAATAGTCATGGTTGCTTGCTTAGCTTGAATTAACTGAGGTAAATAGCTGTCTTATTTAATATAGAGTAGAATTATGAGGTTTTAATGTTATATACATGACAGGAAGTTAAAGATTACTGTTTTATATGAGTTAGTTCCGTTTCCTTTACTAAGTTACAATTACTGATACTTACTAGGACGACGTAATTAACACGTTTATTAACACTTTTGAATTAACTACATAATAAGTGAAAGATTAAGAAGTTACTTCTGTCTTTTAAATTGAATCCCATTATTATAGTTAACTATGAATAGGGATGTATGCATATTTTGAGAGTATTTCGTCAGTTTGGTCAACTATTTTATAAATTGATGCTTGTGCGTTTGAATTTAGGTCAGTCTAATATTTGATACTATGAATCTGATTGTGATCATAAACATTTTGAAGGCATTTTCATTTATTTTTAATAAGCTAATATCTAGGCAGGGAGGGACAGTAAGGGAAAGCTCTCCGAATACTGATAGTGTGCTTTCAGACCATGAAACTAAACCACTTCCCATAAGAAAATATTAAAATATTTGGATATGTTTTGTGGAGTTGTAATATCGCAGGTTTTTGATAAAATCAGGTACATTTTTCAAAAACCGGCATATAACAAACTTGAATCTTAATTTTATCATAAACTTAGGATTTTGAATAAAAACCTGCACTATTTCAGGTTTATGTTAAAATTCTTCCTATAAACATGAGTATGCTCAGTTTTGTGACAAAATATGTCTTTGTTGACCGCTGTCATCGACCCAGATGTCAATGAAAGATATCGACGGCTATGACTTGATGATCTTCACTGACACTGACTAAATTGCTTATTGGCAAAAGCCGTAATTAATAAACGAAGAAGGCATCGATTCGTTATGGGCTGCCGCCTACAGGTGTGGTCAGCTGTTCCCATGCTGTTCTTCAGTGCCGTTCGTCTGTACGCAGCATATTTTCTCAGAAACAAACTCATGTTTTAGTAAGAATTTTAACATAAACCTAAACCTGAACTAGACTAGGTTTTTGAGTAAAAACGTAGGCTAATGATAAAATTAAGATTCCATTTTGTCATATGTTCAAATCAAAGAACAAGAACTTCCGTTTTTGATCAAAAACCTGATTTTATCATAAACCTGCGACCATGGGATACTAGGATCATAGGACGGGAGGTCAATGTTTTCTTCTTCTTTGTTTAGTTTCATGGTCTGAATGCAACTTTTCAGTTATTGTTAAAATCAGTAAGTATCAAACTCTCTTCAGTGTGATTTTTATAATCATCACGTTTCACGTTAAAACTTGTAGCTTTTCTCTCATGTCTTCATGTTGAACAATGTATATCTTGTGAATTTTTATTTACAAATTATGCAATACAAACACTGAACGAATACTAAATACATTTAGGTACTCTCCGCACCACGTCATACATAAACAAGAGTTTTCATACATACTTGCATGAAGCAAGTTCAACACTCTCTTACATAAGACACAACTGAAAATATTTGCGAGTAGGAATCTGCGTTTTTACGCGAAATGGTTGCGATAGATTCTAATTATCAGATGGCATTACAGATGTTTGCAATAAATCTTATTATGTTGGAGGTTTCACTCGTTTTCGATAAACGCATAGTGTCTCTAGATATTGTTGCAGCTCATGTCTAGTTAACATTCCTTGATATAACGACCACAGTAACGACCATTTTAAATTGATCACATAGTGCATGCGGGCGGGATGATGTAGTTTGTAGTGGCAGACCTATTTCATTGCTTTGTTTAGATTCACTGTACCTACACAGCGATAAATTATGTGATAGAGTTTCTTTTATGCCTTTCATAGCTTTTTAAAAGTTGTCTGTGTCCAGATTGCTATATTGGTGTTAGTATTAACAAACTCAAGCTAAGGTTGTGTTGCGGAGAGCTTACTTTAGCAATAAAGTTGTTTTCATGCAATTTCATGTAATTAGTTAATAGATTTTAGATAATACACAATAAAATTTGTTAGCATTCTTGTTAAATAATTATTTCGCCTATTAAAAACGTTTATTATGTACACTTCGTTAGAAGCTGTCTATTAAGTTTCTAGTGAAAATTAATGACACAAAATCAAATTAACAAAAACGTATCTTCAGAACATTTAAATGCAATGTTTATATTTACAGGTGCAAGTACCAGTAATAAAACCGTACCCAGTCCACATCCCGCATATACGACCAGTGTTTCACCATACGCGACCCAAGGAGGAGATAGATGGGCCATTAGATGAAGAGGACGACTACATGCCCCGGCCGGAGACCAGCAAGAGGATACCCTACGCCAAGAGACCGAGGAGGTAAATACGGACACTTTTCTAATAGACATTATTTTTAGACACTAGTCCCGAATATAAGGACGGAGTTTCACCATACGCGACCAAAGGAGGAGGTTGCCGGGCCAATAGAAGAAGAGGACGACTACATGCCTCGGCCGGAGACCGGCAAGAGGATACCCTACGCCAAGAGGCCGAGGAGGTAAATACGGACACTTTTCTATAGACATTATAGACACTGGTCCCGAATATCAGGATGGTGTTTCACCATACGCGACCAAAGGAGGAGATTGACGGGCCAATAAACGAAAAAAACAACTACATGCCTCGGTCGAGGAGGTACAGGCAGCATTTTAGTTATCCATCTAGCAGCAATGAATAGACCAAAGCCTCTCTCCATGTTGATAATTACTAATGATACGTTACTTAACTTAAAACTTCTTTTTTTGTATGGGTCACAGAAGTTGACACACAAACAACTTGACAAGATAGGATAATAAAATAACGGCCGAGAACCCGACATATTATAAGTAATACCTACGTCAAATTGTTTTATTAATGTTGTACGTTCTGCAATTTATTAAAACACATCAAAGTTTTTATAAATGGTGATACAGTGTGATCCAATACGCAAAATAATACTTCAAATTATCACTTTTTCATACAAGAAATTTGACATTAAAAATATTTGCGCCCCTTTGAATTTGCCTCCCTCGTTGATTTCTTTTGTAACGAGTCTGCAAGTAGGTATTTGAACAAAATAAAAAATGTTCGTTGCGTAAACAGTTTATAAGATGTACCTAACTACAAAATATATTTGTTTTTTTTTTTTTTTTTTTTTATCTAAGATGGGCTTACTCTTGACCCCAATCTTACCCTAGAGCAGAGATGGGATCTACGGTGGAGCGAGCTTGCCCAGAAGATGCCTATTCACTCTAGACTTAAAGAGATTCAGGTTATATGCACTCGGAAATACAGACGCAGGCAGGGAATTCCATTCTTTAGCCGTGCGCATAATGAAAGATGATTTGAAGCGCTTAGTGCGTAATGTGGGTATATCAACTAAGAACGGATGGTAGCCGGCCGTGCGTCTGGATGTCCGATGGAAGAAAGGAGACGGTGGTATGAGCTCATGCAGCTCACGCGCACACTCTCCGAAGTACAATCTGTAGAAGACCGATAGGCAAGCAACCTTGCGGCGGTGAGCCAGGCTGTGAAGCTTGGTCGCCACCAGTTTTTTATCGCCTATTAATCTCTTGGCTCTGCGTTCCACCGAATCCAGTGCAGCAAGTTGGTATTTAGCCGAGCCATCCCAAAGGTGACAGCAGTACTCCATGCAAGATCGGACTTGAGCTTTATAAAGAGTTAGAAGCTGTTCAGGCGTGAAGTACCGCTTGACTTTATTCAGGACGCCCAACTTTCTAGCTGCAATTTGAGCCTTGGACTCGATGGTGGTGCCGAAGTTGAGGTCAGAGGACAACTCCATGCCAAGGAGTTGAAGAGTGTTGGTCACTGGAACAGATGTACCCCGAAAAGTAGGAGAAAAGGTGAAAGGACTCCTTTTGCGGAGAAAAGACACGCCTGCGTTTTTGAAGCATTGAAGCTGACGAGATTGTCTTCGCCCCACTGGGAGACGTTACTTAACGTCAGGCTCGTACGCTCCATCATAGCCTTTCTCAATCTTTGGATTTCATCACCACTGGCTCCTGCGCCGGACAGATATTTCTCGGTGACAGTACTGTCATCTGCGTACCCAACAATTCCTGAAGATAGAAGGTCATTGATGTGCAGCAGGAAAAGCGTCGCGGAGTACAGACCCTGAGGAACTCCGGCGTCAATAGCCTTGAGGTCAGAGGAGCAGCCGTCTATGACCACTCGGATCGACCGTTCACTCAGGAAGTCAGCCACCCAGCTACAGAAGCCAGTGGGTATGCCGTACGCTGGAAGCTTGCTCAACAGACTCGCATGCCACACCCTATCGAAGGCCTTTGAAATGTCCAGCGACACTGCTATTGCTTCGCCGTGGTTTTCAATGGCCTCGCCCCAGCAATGCGTTAAGTACACTAGAAGATCTCCCGTGGAACGCCCTCGGCGGAAGCCATATTGACAATCACTGAGAAGATCATTGTCTTCGGTACGAAAGCAGTTTGCAGTTCAGAACTCTTTCCATAACCTTACAGAGTACGGAAGTGATGGCGATCGGTCGATAGTTGCTAGGGTCGGCACGGCTACCCTTCTTGGGCACAGGTTGCACATTGGCAAGCTTCCAAGATTTTGGTACAATTTTTGACACGAGAGAGAGGCGGTACAAGCGTGTCAGTACAGGAGACAACTCAGGCGCACAATACCTCAACAATCTTGCTGGTATGCCATCAGGACCACTGGCCTTGTTCACGTCCAGACTGCGAAGGGCTCTACGGACCTCTTTATTGTGTACTGTGATCTCAGACATCAAAGAATCACAGTGAGGTAAGGTGGGTGGATATTTCGAGCCAGCGTCTATACGAGAGTTGCTCGCAAACAGATCGGCAAATAAATTTCTTTCTTGTGTTATAAAAGAAATTTGACAAGGAAAAATATTTGCGTATTCTTCGAATCTTTAGCACACGCGTTGATGTCTTTTGTATGAATCTACGAGTATTTTGAATATTTGTGAAAAAAGCATTGCGTGTGTGTTGCAAAAACAGTTTGTTATGTAAAAGTATGCAAGCAGTTGTATGCGTGATAAGAACTTATGAATCATATCGACTGCCGTGAATAAAGTCAAAGACTCGGGTGTTAAAATGTTTTGACACATATGCATTGAATTCGACTTGGACACTTAGGTAATTGGTTCCGCAATTTAATTGTCAAATTTCTTCATTAGCACTTTTTTAAATCCCGGTAATACCTAAGAATTAATAACCGATGAAAATACCTCTAAGCTGATTCGATTACTTTACTGCAAATTCCAGAAGCATTTAATAAATAACTATTTCCCCCGTGTTTTTACTTCCCTTAATAATACTAGGTAATACTTATTTGACTGAAAACCGAATGTGAATCGGAAATTACATTTTGACTTACTTACCTATTCTGCATCATTTGATAATCCTATTTCGGAGCTTTACTCGAGCTGCAAGATCTTCTTGTCTGTTCTTGTAATAATATTAGAAGGTGCCAACTAGTAGCAGTTGTATGAAATTTTTTGGCGAAAGTTGCTTAATTTCATAGTCACCCGCTGAAATATTTTCAGATAATATCAGTCTACTACTACTTTGCCATACTCACCAAGCTTTTCAGTTGAATTGACGAGTACCAGTGCAAGGTGTTGTAGATATTCATAGGGAACGCTGCTACAAATTACCTGGATTCATCTCTTAGTCACCTTTTACGACACCCGTGGGTAGAATGGGGTGATTTGGGGCTATTCTAAACCGGCACCACACGGCACCAACATCACTCATCTTTGTTAAACACAGAACCGTTTCCCTGCAGTAACCGCAACCGGTCTCGGCGGCCGACCCGCACGTACCCTGAGCGCAGCAGACGGCGCTACACCCGGCCCCGGGACTCCCGTCAGCGGCGACCTGCCCCCCGGCCAGAGCTGCCCGTCTCCTACAAACACTACGAGGCAGACTTCGAGGACTTCGACCACACGCACAGCGAGTACATCCTGCACTGTAAGAGGACAGGGAACTGCTGATAGTGTTACCCAGGCTGTAAACCTTTCTTTTCGGTAAAAGTATACGAGTACGTAGTTATCGATTTTGTCGTACGCCTTCTTTGAATTTCACATACCAAAATTGTTTTTCATTGCAGAAAGTTATAGCGTTTCTAAATTATGAAAAAGAATGGAAGGCGAGTAAGGAATGCATACGCCTGAGTCGATATCATTACCTAGAGCTGTTTTCTTTATAAAAACGCTCAAGTTTTAACATTTAATGCATGTTTTGTGTAATGCGTTGATTATTCAGTTATTGCCTGTTTATAATTTATTGCAGTGCCTACACTATATGTATAACACACTGCTGGCATATAGCCTATGGAGTTTTATAAGGCATAAAAAATTTAATCTTTCACAATAAGTCAAGATAATTGTGGCTCTGTTTATGTTTCCTAGAAAGTGGCACTTTAATTTTACACCGGACAGATAACAATTTTATTGTTTTGAAGAAAAGATGATATGGTATCCGAGTAATTATTTTATTCTATTTAATACAGTGCCAGCATATTTTACAATCACTTGACGAACTTTTTGGACAGCTTAAACACTTTTGATATAAAAATTGGTGTAAATTGTAATGATAATGTGCCAATGTCTTATTTTTCTCTTCAAATAGACTGATTTTATTGTTAAAAGTGAAGCATTTTTGTCGTATATTGTATAGTAGTTTGTAAGTGTTGATTTATGTGGCTAGAAGTAAACGTATAGAAATTGAGTGTTGTTTATATTCATCAATCCTATAAAGTTTTGTAATTTGTGAAGTTTGGCGAAATTATATTGTACATAGACGTCGTGGTTACTTTTTAAATTTTAAGAAAGTTTTCTCTCTAAATATCAAACCTCGTAGCACATTCGCATAAAATAGTAACGTCATAAGTTAGATAAATTAATATAGATAGTGTTTTACGCGTATTTTCTTGACGTCACTTTGATGAAGAGATTTTGCGCGCATAATAAAGTTCCATTACCCAGACAGGAGGCAAATAATCTTGGCGATCTTGTGGCAATTACGAGCGCATTGTGCACTAAGCGCATGGCGCGACGCAGGCGCATATGCGCGTGAGGAGCATCGGCCGCCGCCCGCCGCGCATGGATGCGCGCTTTTCCTAACGCTCCGATTAGCAGAACGCATCTTACTTCATTACCGATTCATGTTCTCTATTATTTGCGATCGAAAGGTGTTAGACGTGATATAATTAGAAGGAAGACAATATGAAGTGTAAGGGACGGTGCACCGATAACTTTGCAGGCATGCTGAGACCGTGAAACTGAACAAGTTTTTCTATGAGGCTAGTTGGTAGACGAAAATAAAATCGACGTCCAATACAAAAATCTCGATCAGACTGACAATTGACTTTTAATGGAAAGTAAAAAAAAATTTTGTTTCTCAACATAGGCTCCATGGCAAAAGTTGTTCAGTTTTATTGTTTGATCATGCCTAAAAAGTTTCCGGTGTACCTACCCAACATCCCAATTTATTTGGGGTCAGCGCAACATGTCTTTTTCTTCCATTCATCTCTATCGGCAGTCAAAGTCTCACTTACGCCTTTATTAGGGTTTCGTAGTCTACTAGAAACCCTTATAGTTTCGTCATGTCTGTCTGTCTGTCTGTCTGTCTGTCTGTCTGTCTGTCTGTCTGTCTGTCTGTCTGTCTGTCTGTCTGTCTGTATGCCGCGCCCTCATATCTTCGTCAGTTTTAGAGCTATCGACATGAAATTTGATGAGAAGATAGATCGTGTTGACCCAAATAAAGAAATGTTAAGAAAAAAATATTTTAAATGTTTTTTGGACCCCCTCCCATACAAGTGAAAGGGGGCCAAAAATTTTTTTTTCTTCTCCAATATTGAATAGGGTATCGTTGAATAGGTCTTTTAAAACTAAGTTGAGGTTTCTTTAAAACAAAGTCACTAAAATGTTTCTGTCACGAGATATTTGCTTTTAAAAAGGGCGTTTTTGACCCATAATTTGTTCCAGCTGTAACTTCTAAAGTATAAACGCAAAAAAATTGAAATAAATATGGAATATAGCTTACAATCTGAAGTTACAATGAAAACTATAACGAATATTGTACCTTTAAAGGTTTCAGAAAAAAATGAGTTTTTCTATTTGCGGTTGGTCATCATACTGCTGCTAACAAACCAGCAACAAATTAAGTTTGTAATGCTGAAAAACCTGATATTTAAACGTTGACTACGAAACCCTATTTGTGGGCGTGTCTGACACGCTCTTGGCCGGTTTTTTTTCATATCGTCTTTTATGCATCCATCCAAACTTTTTAGGACTTCCTCTTCTTCTGACACCATTAATTTCATCCATCCCGCATACCGTAGGCGCTTTAAATACATAACGTCCGTTTCGACGTTACTTTTGCAGCGTTAGAAAAATGCGAATTTCCACCTAAATCCCATGTAAATACGACGACGCATGCCCATTGCCCAACGGTGCGTTGACGGATGCGTCTGTCAAACTGGTTATTCAAGTCAAACTAGTTTGACAGACGCATCCATCAACGCACCGTTGGGCATACATCGTCGTATTTATATAAGGTCCTATTAAATTCACTGCAAATATTTTAAGGGCATGCGTAAATATGTATAAGAAAAACATCTAAGGCATTTAAAAAAAATCTACACGCTAGATATTTTTTTTTCATTTTCAAACAATTTTTTAAATTAATTATGTGAGCATCCTTTGACTGACCCGACTGACGTTCCGCCACGTAGACCGAATTCACTTACACGGCACGCACACTAACAACCAACCAATCAAAGCACCTTTTTTTGGCGCGTAATTTAAATTCATCGAAGTGTGTGTTTCTAGGTTAAAGAGGGTGCACTTTTTTCGTTTTGTTTTTTTAGTTAAATGCAATTTTCTCGAAAACTAGCGTGTAGATTTCTTTTAAATTTTGTCTAGTACATGCTTATATTTTATTTGATCTGCTCCTAAAATATTTGCAGTGAATTTAATAGGACCTTATATAGGATTAAGGTAGAAATTAGAATGTTCCTAACGCTGTGATAGCGCAGCGCAAAAATTACGTCAAAACGGACGTTACGTGTGTAAAGCGCCTAATAGTTTTCATAACGCCAGTTTTTGTACTATTGTCACTATTGTATTAGGTTTCATAAGGCCAATGTAATTATTTGTGATCGATTAATCACTTTGAAAATAAAATAAGTAAGTAATGAAATTGAATGCTTACTTTACTTCAGTGAACACGCAAACTTTGTCTTACTTACTATCTAATGATCTGAGTATGAAAAATTATCCTTGTTCACTTTAATAAGTAAAAACAATCCATAATATCTTTAATTTGAAAAACACTCAGTTGTGTTCTAACTCATAATATTACCTTTTACTGATCTTAATACAACTAGATGATGGTAACGACGTGGAGCGTATTAAATTATTTTTCCTGAGTGATATGTAACAACTAAAATATTTAAATTACGAAAAACAATGTCAGAAAAAAGGATTTGGCCGTAATGTTTAAGAGGGTTGGAATGGAACTTACAAACTATTTATAATAACAATGTACTTGCGGGCCAGCAGTTGCAGGCTCGAGGAAAACATTCCGAAAAATAATGGTAGGTAGAGTCGTTCATATTATTATTATCAGCTATACAGGATGTAAGGGACAGCTCATACAGTGTGTTAGGGACGGTGTACCGAAAACTTTGCAGGCATGATCAGACCATCAAACTGAACAACTTTTACTATGGAGCCAATGGTGGGAAACGAAAAATTTTTTCGACCTCCCATACAAAACTGACTGACTTTGTATGGGAAGCCGGAAATTTTTTTTCGTTTCCCGCCATTGGCTCCATAGTAAAAGTTGTTCAGTTTCATGGTCTGAGCACGCCTGCAAAGTTTTTGTTACACCGTCCCTAACACCCCGTATATTGGTAGGTAGAGTCGCTCATATTATTATCAGCTATACGGGGTGTAAGGGACAGCTCATATATTGGTAGGTAGAGTCGCTCATATTATTATCAGCTATACGGGGTGTAAGGGACAGCTCATATATTGGTAGGCAGAGTCGCTATATTATTATCAGCTATACGGGGCGTAAGGGACAGCTCATATATTGGTAGGTAGAGTCGCTCATATTATTATCAGCTATACGGGGTGTAAGGGACAGCTCATATATTGGTAGGAGTAGAGTCGCTCATATTATTATCAGCTATACGGGGTGTAAGGGACAGCTCATATATTGGTAGGAGTAGAGTCGCTCATATTATTATCAGCTATACGGGGTGTAAGGGACAGCTCATATATTGGTAGGGGTAGAGTCGCTCATATTATTATCAGCTATACGGGGTGTAAGGGACAGCTCATATATTGGTAGGTAGAGTCGCTCATATTATTATCAGCTATACGGGGTGTAAGGGACAGCTCATATATTGGTAGGTAGAGTCGCTATATTATTATCAGCTATACGGGGTGTAAGGGACAGCTCATATATTGGTAGGTAGAGTCGCTATATTATTATCAGCTATACGGGGCGTAAGGGACAGCTCATATATTGGTAGGGGTAGAGTCGCTCATAATATTATCAGCTATACGGGGTGTAAGGGACAGCTCATATATTCGTAGGTAGAGTCGCTCATAATATTATCAGCTATACGGGGTGTAAGGGACAGCTCATATATTGGTAGGTAGAGTCGCTCATATTATTATCAGCTATACGGGGTGTAAGGGACAGCTCATATATTGGTAGGTAGAGTCGCTCATATTATTATCAGATAAACGGGGTGTAAACACAGTGTAAGGGACAGCTCTCCGAATACTGATAGGGTGTATTTAGACCATTAAACTGAACAACTTCCCGTAAGATTTTTTCAGGAGACGTATTTTTTTTTACTCCCATACAAAATCACGATCAGCTTTTAATTTTAATGTAATTAATGGGTTATTAAGTTCATCTAATAAATAAATTAGACGAAGAGATGGAAGAGCAATAAAAAATAATGTAATAGCTGGAAGAATAGTTCAAATTAATTGAATAGTTTGACCAGCTGCCTCCATTTACTATGGGAAGTTAAAAAGTTATTCACGTCTCCTGAAATATTTTCTTATGAAAAGTTGTTCAGTTTCGTGGTCTGAGTGCACTGTATCAGTATTCGGAGAGCTGTCCCTTACACCCTGTATATTAAGACATTTTCTTTTCTAATCTATGGTACTACAAAATAAGGAGATGTATATTATGGTTTTTCATTCTCGTACTTCGCTTCATACCCATAGATATTAGGCTCCTGTTAGCTGTATTCAGTGTTTGTAGTAGGTACCTACTCATTGTTATTATTGAAATTTCTCGATAACCTGTATGACTAAAATAATAATATTCGTTAATAATATTCGTACATACTATCGTTTTGATATTTTCTCATATCTATCTTCTAACTTTAACAACAAAAACTTTGTAAAGTGCGCCTGCAATTCTGAACGGCTGCTCATGGCAGTATAACATTTGGATTTAAGCTACTCTCTTCAGGCGTTTTTATTTAGCGACGTAATTTATTTTAACAGTAGAAAATTAAACTTGGTTTACAGTTTTGTAAGAAATAATGCATTTGTGTGGATCTTTGTAAATAGCTCGACTAATAATTGTTTTGTCATAGGTAACAGCTTGTATGTAGGTAATGTTACTGCTCAGTAGGTATATAGTTAAGTGGGTATCAAACTGTGCGACAACAATTTTGAGATCACTATTTTAATGGCTCGTTCATTCCTTTGTTTGGCCCCAGCAGTGGAATCAAGCATATTAATTAAAAAATAGAGTTATTATAATATTAGAAGTATCCAGGCCAAGGCTGGCGATGGCAGCAAGTGCAGGCTCGGTCACACGGCTGCAACTTTTGGCATAACACTATTCACAATAATGCCACTAATTAGGGAAACGGCGCACGGGCGCCTTTACCAGATGGCTCACTCAGTACTAGCGACGATTTTGACGCTTGCTGAATTTAACTGGAAATAACCAGAATCTCAGGGGAAGTCAAGGTAACTAAGAAGGTGGTTGACACGAGCGTAAAATTTCTTGGATTTAATATTGGCTCAGAATTATATGACGTTCTTTGTCAGAGTTTGCTGTTTTGATATTTTTGTACTTTGAGCTCTTTTTGACAGTAGCAACCATCGCTATGTAACAAATGCTAATCGCGAAAATCCGAAATAGGGCCGAGTGACCTTACTGATGCTGCTTTTGGCTCGCACGCAGACGACATTTCCCACTTCAGCGAGGCTACTGGGGCAATTATTTGTATGATTCATTACACTATATTGTTTAAAAAGGTGAATTGCCTAATTGCCTGCAGTGCTTCGAATGCGATTTAGAAACTATTTGCAAGCCTGTACAGATACAATAACAAGAAAGAATAAAAATATAATACTTTTAAATATAACATTTCTGGTACGTAGACTTGTATTAATTCATTTCTTCCATGGTAGTAGAATGACATATTTGATGTACCACGTGTTTCAACAACTCTCTGAATATTAATAGAAAAACCATGCAACTGATACAAAATAAACTTTCCATAAGAAAATATTTCAGGAGTTGAAACCCACGTCTCCCATACAAAATCACGATCAGCAGACTGCATGTACTACCTGCCTGCCCAATGGGAAGTCAAATTTTGCCGTCTAATGAAATATTTTCTTACGACAAGTGGCCCATGTCCAGCAGTGGACTGTTGTGGCTGTTATTCTATAAATTACTTACAATGATCGAACTCGAAGCTGTCACGTCAAAATTAATAATACAAATTACATCCGCACTTAATTTTACTAGTAGGATATAGATGACTAGCTGCCCGTCAGCGGTTTCACCCGCTGCAACCTATTATTCCGCGGGAAAAAAAGCATTATTCGCCAAGAGATGTCGCTGTTAGTTTTCGGCGAAAACGTTTAAAACGCGAATCGGCTCAGTCACGCCACCTATTTCAAAAATATTGAAAAATGCGTGATCCCGTGGGAATGAGACATTTTTCCGTGGTAAAAAGTATCCTATGTGTTATTCCAGATGCCCTTTTATATTTCTGCAAAGTTTCATGTCAATCTAATCAGCCGTTTTTGCGTGATGTCGTAACAAACACACACACAAACATCCGCCTTTATAATATATTCGCCAAGAGATGTCGCTGTTAGTTTTCGGCGAAAACGTTTAAAACGCGAATCGGCTCAGTCACGCCACCTATTTCAAAAATATTGGAAAATGCGTGATCCCGTGGGAATGAGACATTTTTCCGTGGTAAAAGTATCCTATGTGTTATTCCAGATGCCCTTTTATATTTCTGCAAAGTTTCATGTCAATCTAATCAGCCGTTTTTGCGTGATGTCGTAACAAACACACACACAAACATCCGCCTTTATAATATTAGTAGGATTAATTGATGGACTGTGTAGTATTTAAAGAAGCAGGTATTGGAATAGTCGTCAAAAACAACATTTAATACAAGTAAATGATGCCGTGTGGTGCTGGCTTAGAATAGCATCACCCCATATCTTTCCCGTGGGTGTCGTAAGAAGCGTCTAAGGGATTAAAGAGTTGATGTGTATTGCAATTTTAGGCCACGGGCTGATAACCTGTCTATATAGTAATACACTTTTTTTTCAATGACTCAATCTTTTGTCATACGTGGTGTAAGAAAAGTGTGGCCGTTTTTACAGCTGCTTACGCACTGCCTACCCCGCAAGGGATATATGCATGATAAATGTAGGTGTAGTAAATGCAGTATATTCGTAGATAAAGGTTAGAGCTAATAGTAGTTTATGCAATTGCCTCATAATAAGAGGCTTTAGGATGTGAGTGTCTGTTTATCACACGAGGCGCAGCCGAGTGTGATAATAGTTTGACACGAGCATTCTAAAGCCTAATTATATTGCAATTGCATACACTATTTTATCTACACTTTACAAGAAAAACTATGAAAAATAATTCATACCTCCGCACTTCACTATGGCGATTGCAAGCATATCTACTGAACCAACAACTGAACGACTTTTATACATAAGTAACTTTTTAACTAAACGTTAAAATGGAAGCTCATGAAAACGGAACAACTTTTAAAATTAAAAAGCATTAATCGGTAAATTTTAATTCGGAAAATGATTTGAAGCAAAGATTTAATCTCTATACATATAATAAAGTTGTAGAGGGTCGAAAGTCTGTACATAGAAGATTTTCGAAAAAAAACTGTTTCGTGATACTTAAAATAGATTACAGAACACGTTTCAGCAATTTTTAGATTTTTTTTCTGTTTAGATGTTTATCTGTTTCACTGTTTCTCTGTTTATTTGTTT
This sequence comes from Phthorimaea operculella, assembly GCA_024500475.1. Taxonomy (NCBI): domain Eukaryota; kingdom Metazoa; phylum Arthropoda; class Insecta; order Lepidoptera; family Gelechiidae; genus Phthorimaea; species Phthorimaea operculella. Next base: position 6,351,949 of record JANFCV010000010.1, on the reverse strand, counting down.
AGATGTTTCTATGTGAAAGCATCACGCAAAAACGACTGAACCGATTTTGATGAAAATTATACCAAAATGTTGGGAAAGTTACCGACCAGGTTATAGGCTAAAAAAAAACAACCCCTAAAAGGGGGGGTTGCCACTATACTTGAAATAAGTTTGCACGGAAATCGATATTGCGTTTTGGTTGAGCAATAAGTACCTATAAGATGAAAAAAAAAAACAACTGAAATTATTTCAAGGGGTGAACCAGTCCATGAAACTGAACAACTTTCCCCACTGAACATAGGTCGAAAAAAGAAAAAAAAATTGGCCCCCCGTACAAACTGACACGGCCGGCCAACACATTTTATATGGGAGGGCCAAATTTCGTTTTCATATTCCGACCTATGTTTCTTAGGGAAAGTTGTTTAGTTTCATGGACTGGTTCAAATAATTGTATGTGAGTGAAAAGGCAGGTTTTTTATCATATTATGTTTCTTGGAGATTTCTTGAACTGGCTCCCTGGAACCCTTACCTACTATATATTTTGTAGTTGTTTTTTTACATCATATTGAATTCTCGAGATTCGAACACGTATACCAACATAAGAATATAGCAAAATAAAAATCCGGCCAAGAACGTGTCAGACACGCCCACAAATAGGGTTTCGTAGTTAATCAGGTTATTCAGCGTTACCTAAGAAATTATTTTGTTCCTGGTTTGTTTGAAGGTTACCAACCAAAAATGAAAATATTTTATTTTTCTTAAATCTTGAGTGTCACAGTATCCAATATAGTTTTTAAAGTAACTTCAGATTGAAAAATTATTCCACAGTCTATTTAAATATTTAGCGTTTATACATTGGGAGGAGAAAACGTACCCCACTTCATATAGCATGCGGTTTTTAGGGTTTCGTAGTCTACTAGAAACCCTTATAGTTTCGTCATGTCTGTCTGTCTGTCTGTCTGTCTGTCTGTCTGTCTGTATGCCGCGCCCTCATATCTTCGTCAGTTTTAGAGCTATCGACATAAAATTTAGTGAAAAAATAGATCATGTTGACCCAAATATAGAAATGTTAAGAAAAAAATATTTTAAATGTTTTTTGGACCCCCTCCCATACAAGTGAAAGGAGGGCAAATTTTTTTTTTTCTTTTGTGATATTGAGTAGGGTATCGTTGAATAGGTCTTTTAAAACTAAGGTGAGGTTTCTTTGAAACAAAGTCACTAAAATGTTTCTGTCACGTGATATTTGCTTTTAAAAAGTGCGTTTTGACCCATAATTTGTTCCAGCTGTAACTTCTAAAGTATAAACGCTAAAAATTTGAAATAAATATGGAATATAGCTTACAATCTGAAGTTACAATGAAAACTATAACGGATATTGTACCCTTAAAGGTTTCATAAATAATTGAGTTTTTCTATTTGCGGTTGGTCATCATACTGCTGCTAACAAACCAGCAACAAAATTAAGTTTGTAATGCTGAAAAACCTGAAATTTAAACGTTGACTACGAAACCCTATTTGTGGGCGTGTCTGACACGCTATTGGCCGGTTTTTTTTATTCTCATTTCACGTGTATTTCACATTCAGGAAAATATATGACGGGCGTGAATGAAACTTTTTGTGGTTTGTATCTATTTCATTTGACCATTTTCTCCGCAGCTATAAGACGGATTGAATAAATTTTATGTGTAGGTACCTATAGCTTCACTTCATCACATCACAGAAAATCACTCATTCGCGCGCATTCAAAGATGGTTGGTACGTAGTATAAGCTATGGAGTACCTGATATACACAGAACACCAGAAGTACTAAATACGGAAACAAAGAAAAATCTTTACGAATTGATGGGCTGCTCCTGCAGGCTTATCAATTTAGGTACCTTATGTATAAAAAAAATGTACATACCTACACAAGTCACTAATGAGAAAACAAAAACAGAAGTGCAATAAGTAAGTAGAAGACATCGTGGGTCAAGCAGCTGGGCTTGCTCTTTCACATAAAAATAATAAAGAAATATCGGTTTTAGTAATGTAACCAACTATTATATCATCAAGAGCTCAGACTTCGAAACAGGAGGGATGGGATGGACTTTGCTCTTCATAGACAAGTAACAAACCCATATCGGCGGTAGTCCGGGGTTCCTCCAGGTTATTCCATCCTCATCGTCATCGTCATAACCATTATCATCATTTGCTTGGCTTAATCGTACCAATCGCGCATAAAATACTAACCATGAGACAAAATAAGAAAATGGGAACTGAGAAACACACGTGACCGGTACCATAAGAATAAATAATAACACTACCGGTACGTGTAAAAATCATGTTTCTTGTATGGGAGACGCAAGGCAACAAAAATACAACATCTGTAATTTTAAATTTTAACTGTCTTACTATTAAGAAATATGAGTAGAGATAGAGATAAGCATGGTAACCGACAGACAGCAAAGCGAAGTCCCAGTAATAGGGTAGACTTTGGGTACGGAACTCTAAAAATTATGTGGGCGGGTATTAAAATAAGTAAACAATCAATATCAATATCACACTCACACCTATTTTTCAAAATGTAATCTGTTAGTGTGATTGACCAACCTCACGAAAAAAGAAAGACCTACCTGATCCAAACACCCCAGAAACAACCTTATGGCGCCGAAAAATTAGAAGAGCAAACACCACCCAAAATGAGAAGATGCAAGGGAGATGAAGAAGTCAATCTGTCTGTGTGGTATACCTAATTGTGTATAATCACTCAAAAAGTTGGCGATATTTTTTGATGTTTGGTATGGTGGAAGATAAACGTCCTGATCATATTTTATGATTAGTGTTCTCACTACCTCCTTATTAGCACTGGAGAACCTGTCTGTCTGCCTACCTGACGGAACACCAAGAGGTTCGCAAAACTTTAAGAGACACGAAAAATTCTATATTGAAAAGGTTTTGCGTGATGTGCCGCTTCTGTTGGCTCATAAACTTTTCTTGGCGAAACGAAGTTCGCGGGCACCAGCTAGTAATAAATAAGTCCTCATAATTTCAAGTGTCGTCCCATTCTTTGATTGTGGCGTGACATTTGTTTTTTTTTTTATTATCTTACTGCTAAATGTCGATATCATAAAGTCAGAAAAAAGTACTTTATGACATCGACATTTTACTTTATGACATCGACATTTTTTTTAAAGGCTGAATGGCTGTAAAGCAGTTGCTTATACATTTGCTTTCGAATTTGTAATAGGAACATTATGTATGAAGTGTAGATAAAAATATAATATATTTTATCTACACTCAGTTCGTAATATTCGTTTTACAGAATCGAAAGTACGAACTTAATGAACTGCATTACGAATATACAGCCTTTAAAAAAAACTTTCATACTACTGGCAGCTACATAAAGTAACTCGATTTCTAGTATTTGAAAAAAAATTAAACGAATTGACCCGCGTACCAAATTGTAATCTGTTCCAATTTGACACTGGCCGTCAGTAAGTCGAATGAAAAAAACAAGTGTCACCCGCGGCGGGACGACACTTTAAATTATGAGGACTTATTTATTAATAAATCTTTGCTTCAAATCATTTTTCGAATTAAAATTCACCGATAAATGCTATTTAATTTTAAATGTTGTTCAGTTTTATGAGCCTCCATTTTAACGTTTAGTTAAAAAGTTACTTATGTACAAAAGTCGTTCAATTGGTGGTTCAGTAGATAGGCTTGCAATCGCCATAGTGCAGTGCGGAGGTTTGAATTATTTTTCATAGTTTTTCTGGTAAAATAGTGTATGCAACTGCAAATAATTAGGCTTTAGAATGCTCGTGTCAAACTATTATCACACTCGGCTGCGCCTCGTGTGATAAACAGACACTCTTATCCTAAAGCCTCTCATTATTAGGCAGTTGCATAAACTACTATTACTTCATAGTCTAATCATATCTTCAAACGGAATATTTCTCTATATTGTTCTAAATCAACTGAAATTTTCAAATAGAGCAACTTGTGTTATCCAGTAAACAAAAGCATTTTAGTCAAATTGATTCACTCTAATCCATTAAATTAAAGGTAGCGTTTATTTTAGGTGAGTGAAACATAAACTTAGGTAAGTACTTAATACGACCAAGCCATTGGCATGAAGTAAACGAGTTGAGTCATAAATAAATCGTTAGTACTATATAAAATGTTAGATATAAACAAAAATCCCATGTTTATCAACTATTTTTTCTTAGCGATTCAATTGTTATATGGGATCAATTTTGGATTTACTTCAGTTTTCAAAAGAAAATGGCGCAATATGGTTAATGTTTTGACATTATTAGTGGCGACCATGTGGATCATTTTATTATTTTATGTAACAATTCGTAGACCACACGATCAGTGGAGATGGTTTAATGGTATTAAATATGTGTTTTTTATCTGCACATTAAATATCCTGAAGTATTCTGTGTGTCATTTGATCAATGATATTAATGAGATAAATGTAATGAACACAACACAGAAAGTTTATTTATGTGCAATACCAATTGGTTACTTTATTATTTTGAACTCTATTAAAACTGGTTTGATGACGGTGAGATGCAATTATGAAAATGATACATACTGCGCAAAATTTGATAATATGCTCCTATATATATTTTACTGCTCAGTTGTGATAGGTATGGACTCTATAGGAGTGGCACAAATAATAATATTTTACTATATTCAATGTTGTGTCAAAAATAGTAAACAATCACTTCTGAAGACTAAATTAAGATTAAGTTATTTTGAAAAACGTTACTGGGCGATTGCAAAATGTTACGATAATATAAAACTACTGTACAATTTAATGGTAAGTACTACTGTTCTTTGGAACTATTTGACTGAGTGCAGACTACCTTCTATAATACGAAAAGAAATAGAAGAAGAAAGTGTGCATTATTATATTATATTATTTCAGACAATATTTGAACTTGGAATCTTGGTACCAAAATTGATGGCTACGATCTGGGATCTAATGTATTATATCAATAAAAAGGTAAATAATATAATATTTAATTAGAAGTAATTCTCAGCATGATACTCACTTGTTTTTGTCATATCAAGTGTCTTGATCAATGGTGCACTTTGGTAGGAAATTGAAAATATTTGGTAGTCTAAAAGCTGATTATTTGATGTGTCCTTTTATAGGCCTACTGGTACTCTTACATGACGGAGGTGGTTTTTGCGTTTCACTTGGCAGTACAAATCTGTACACCAGCAATAGTTGCTGAAATGGCCAATTCTCAAGTAGATTCCATTAAACTACATCTCAAAGAAAAGCTATTGGAAGAAAGAGGTATGCACATTTTTTTTACATTGTCTTTACAGTTTACATTAAATATTTTTTTTAAGTTTATAAAATTTTAAGTGACTTTACTAAAGTTCTAAACATAACTAAAATAAATTCAAGAGAATCACAACTAAAATCATCTCTTTCTCACTCAGATCATGTAAGGTATACAAAAGCAAAGGGCCACTCCCTCCCTATCAATTGAAGTATTATAATCCCCTATGAAAATATAATTATTTTGGAACCAAATTCTCCTAAAGGGAATTATTTTGTACTAGAATTTATGTTAAAAATTTTATATTTTTTAAAATTATTTGAATTCGTTTGATGAAGCTCTGTGTAGCTTTTCATAATTAGACTGTATATATGTAAGATTACAGTTTTTTATCAATTTATAAGTCTAATATTATGGATGGTATATAAAAATAGTCATCCTTTCAGAGAAATGGACTTCAGCGGGCATCAAACATACACTGAAGCTTCTGGAAACAAAACCTCTTAACCACCTCGTACTTCGCTTTATACCCATAGATATAAGGCTCCTTTTGGCTGTGTTCAGTGTTTGCAGCACTTACTTCATTGTCATCATACAGTTTTCTCATATGTACGATTAAAACATTTCTGTGTGACCGCATCATAACGTCAAAATGAATTTGTTTAAGCTAGAACTTTATCAAACATTTGATTAATCCGTATCTTTAGGTAGATATTTTCAGAAAAAATATTGTAAAACATAAAGCAAACATAAATAAAAGTGACTTTCAAAATGACGCTGTCCACTTTATATACAAGATAGGTATCTTATACTTATTAATCAACATAGTGCTAAGTGTTTAATAACAAAAGTGACATTAACGTGCCATTTGTAGTATGCACCATGCACAACATGGCTGTTTTTAGTCAAAAAGATTCCAACCCCTTCATAATTAATTGCTTTTTTGTAGCAATCCAATTTGTTTATGGAATAGATTTTGGATTTACTGCGGTGTTGAAAAAAAAATTCAGATTTACGACTCGAATCTTCACTATTTTACTGTCGTTATTTTGGCTAATTTTATTGCTATACGTAACAATTCAAAAACCCAATGATCACTGGAGATGGTTTAATCTTCTCAGATTTGTTGCATTCTTTTGCATTTCAAATATCCCAAAGTATACAGTTTACAATTTCTTGAATGACATCAATAAATTAAGTAAAATGACAACAGCTCAAAAAATATGTTTGTGTTTTATACCGATTGGTTTTTGGCTTGTCATGTACTCTATAAAAGTTAGTTTTATTGTAATGATATGTTCGTATGAAAGCAATGCCTACTGTACACAATTTGACAACATGATTGTTTTTGTATGTTACTGTTCCATAGTAGTAGGTTTAGATTCAATAGGCGTTACACAGACAATTCTATATTTTTACATTCAGTGTAGTATTAAAAATATAAAAAACTCCTTACTTAAGCCACACATAAAGTTAAAATGTTTTGAGAAGCGTTACAGAGAAGTTGCAAGGTGTTGCGAGAAGATTCAATTTTTATACGACTTTATGGTAAGATATTTTTATTAAACAATAAATAATGCCTACACCACCTAAAGCAGATTATCAACTGGCCATACAAGTTTAGGCCCCTTACAAATGCCTCGTAAACCGAAATGTATGGTCATGAAACTCGTAGTACATATTCCTTGTACTATTTAGATTATGCTGGTTTTAAGTATGTTGAATTAACAAAAAGGTTCGTTTGTTCCAGAATAATTGAAGATCTCATTTTCCCATTACTCCTTCTTATTCATTCTAATAACCAAAAGCTGAAAGATTGTACTTACTACATTATTACCTATATGATTTTAAAATGGTGTTATTATAATTGACTGAAAATTACAATACCCGTCTATTTTACAGATCATAATTCAGTTAGTCATTGTTGTGCCCAAGCTGCTGGCGACGATTTGGGCCGTTTTGATTCATTTCAAAACAAATGCAAGTATTTTATACATATTTTTTTTATTATGTAGTGCTTACTTGCTTAATTTACTTAGAAAAGTGACCTGCTACAACTAAGTAACAAATTTTAGGTAATCTGGTATTGGTACATGAAAGATATTGCTTTTGCATTTCATTTGGCCATTCAAATCTGTACGCCTGCGATAGTCGCTGAAATGGCGAATGCTGAAGCTGATTCTACTAAGCAACTCCTTGAAGAAAAACTTTTGGAAGAAGCTGGTAAATTATCTCATATGTACAGTTATACAGGAGCTGCCCTAGCATCTGTCATAATCATACATAACACACCATAATATGTGTAACTACCTTAGAGTATATATAAGCAAGCTATAGAGTGCGCATTAGGCCTCGCGGCGTACTGTCAAAGCGTAAGCAGTTGCCCCCTAGATACAGACGTCAAATGTATGAGAAGTTATACACGTTCAGTAGTGCTGTCTCAGGCGTTTTGCTACTGACAGACATGGAGGTGGCGCCCAGACTACTGACGTCAGTTCTAACTTTTTAGGTGCACTCTATAGCTTGCTTATAGCTTGCAGACGACTCACACATGAAGGGAAGGAATGATCTGACTGTCAATTTAACAAGTTTGCCAGAAAAAAAGAACCAAGTATTGTTTAGGAAATATTATTTGACCCGTTTTTTGTTTGACACTCTCAGTCAAATCGGGTCAAATTATATTTCCAAAACCATATTTTAATAGCTCAATGTTATAGGTTGAACTCCCGTGTTATTGCGTTATTTAACGATCTCTAATGTAAAACGTGTTATTGTTTTTAGATGAAGTGATATCCGCCAATATCAAGCATGCCCTGAAACTTCTGAAAATAAAACCTCTCAACCATCTTGTACTTCGCTTTATTCCTATAGATATAAGGCTGCTTTTGGCTGTATTCAGTGTTTGTAGTACTTATTTCATTGTCATCATTCAATTTTCTCACATGTACGATTAAAATCATTGACACAAAAATTGTGGGTTGGTATTATGTATTTGCTTAGTACAGTATAGTATTTGACAATACGTTACATATAACTGTTTTTATTTTTTTTATCTGCCAAGTACAAATACCTATTATCTCTAACTCCTTTGAATCAAACATATTTTTCCTAGTTGTCATTTTACTAGATACACGATTATATTCTACAGTTCTGGTCCCTTTCGAAATCAGTCGAATCCAACTTCTGCCGTCCCTCACTACCTCCAATGCAGAAACCTGATGGGTCGCTTGCCCACACCGCGGCAGAGAAAGCAAATTTATTTGCCGATCTGTTTGCGAGCAACTCTCGTATAGACGCTGGCTCGAAATATCCACCCACCTTACCTCACTGTGATTCTTTGATGTCTGAGATCACAGTGCACAATAAAGAGGTCCGTAGAGCCCTTCGCAGTCTGACGTGAACAAGGCCAGTGGTCCTGATGGCATACCAGCAAGATTGTTGAGGTATTGTGCGCCTGAGTTGTCTCCTGTACTGACACGCTTGTACCGCCTCTCTCGTGTCAAAATTGTACCAAAATCTTGAAGCTTGCCAATGTGCAACCTGTGCCCAAGGGTAGCCGTGCCGACCCTAGCAACTATCGACCGATCGCCATCACTTCCGTACTCTGTAAGGTTATGGAAAGAGTTCTGAACTGCAAACTGCTTTCGTACCTCGAAGACAATGATCTTCTCAGTGATTGTCAATATGGCTTCCGCCGAGGGCGTTCCACGGGAGATCTTCTAGTGTACTTAACGCATTGCTGGGGCGAGGCCATTGAAAACCACGGCGAAGCAATAGCAGTGTCGCTGGACATTTCAAAGGCCTTCGATAGGGTGTGGCATGCGAGTCTGTTGAGCAAGCTTCCAGCGTACGGCATACCCACTGGCTTCTGTAGCTGGGTGGCTGACTTCCTGAGTGAACGGTCGATCCGAGTGGTCATAGACGGCTGCTCCTCTGACCTCAAGGCTATTGACGCCGGAGTTCCTCAGGGTCTGTACTTCCGCGACGCTTTTCCTGCTGCACATCAATGACCTTCTATCTTCAGGAATTGTTGGGTACGCAGATGACAGTACTGTCACCGAGAAATATCTGTCCGGCGCAGGAGCCAGTGGTGATGAAATCCAAAGATTGAGAAAGGCTATGATGGAGCGTACGAGCCTGACGTTAAGTAACGTCTCCCAGTGGGGCGAAGACAATCTCGTCAGCTTCAATGCTTCAAAACGCAGGCGTGTCTTTTCTCCGCAAAAGGAGTCCTTTCACCTTTTCTCCTACTTTTCGGGGTACATCTGTTCCAGTGACCAACACTCTTCAACTCCTTGGCATGGAGTTGTCCTCTGACCTCAACTTCGGCACCACCATCGAGTCCAAGGCTCAAATTGCAGCTAGAAAGTTGGGCGTCCTGAATAAAGTCAAGCGGTACTTCACGCCTGAACAGCTTCTAACTCTTTATAAAGCTCAAGTCCGATCTTGCATGGAGTACTGCTGTCACCTTTGGGATGGCTCGGCTAAATACCAACTTGCTGCACTGGATTCGGTGGAACGCAGAGCCAAGAGATTAATAGGCGATAAAAACTGGTGGCGACCAAGCTCACAGCCTGGCTCACCGCCGCAAGGTTGCTTGCCTATCGGTCTTCTACAGATTGTACTTCGAGAGTGTGCGCGTGAGCTGCATGAGCTCATACCACCGTCTCCTTTCTTCCTTCGGACATCCAGACGCACGGCCGGCTACCATCCGTTCTTAGTTGATATACCCACATTACGCACTAAGCGCTTCAAATCATCTTTCATTATGCGCACGGCTAAAGAATGGAATTCCCTGCCTGCGTCTGTATTTCCGAGTGCATATAACCTGAATCTCTTTAAGTCTAGAGTGAATAGGCATCTTCTGGGCAAGCTCGCTCCACCGTAGATCCCATCTCTGCTCTAGGGTAAGATTGGGGTCAAGAGTAAGCCCATCTTAGATAAAAAAAAAAAAAAAAAAAAATATTTTATTTGACATTCTACCTACAACTGAGTACAAGATGACTTGGTGGTTAGTAACCACTGGAACGGCCTCTCGTATATAATGTTTATCTATTTCATCTAATATTTTCTATACTAGATGAGGTAGGACCCTGTATATTTTTTAAATTAAGTAGCAATACCCTAGTGAACCCATTTATATACATTTCGTTGCTGGCGATTCTGGGTTTTTGTTGTATGAACATTTAGCCAAGTCCTTTCGAATTGTATATTTATGGTGTAGAATAGTTCCATTAACTAATTGGTCTAATTCGTCTTATAGTAATTGTCTAAAATTATTCATGTACCTGTTATTATTTTCGGGTTAGGTGACTTTTGCAAACCTTAAAATATGCTTGAAAGTTTTGAAAGTAAGGCATATAATAAACCATCTCAATATAATATGGTTTTTTCACTGTAGGTGTCTAAAGGACTTATATTGTCATAATTCAATTTTCTCACATATATGTGCTAAATTACTATCCAAAACTTCTTTGATCAATAAATGTGCTTATTTGCAAAAATATACCTAACAGTTTTTAATTTCCATATTTGCCACGTGTAGACCTCAATATAATAAATTATTGTTTTTTTACTATACCTAAGTGTTTATAGGACTTATTTCATTGTCATAATTCAATTTAGGTACATATTATGTATGATTAATTACTACATAACTCTTCTTTGATCTGTAAATGTGTTTTATTTTGCAAATATACCTAACACTTTTTCATTTCCATATTTGCCACGTGTAGGGAGGTGCTTACAAGTATCAACTCCATTATCTAAATTACATATTCTGATTACTTAAGTATATTTGATAGCTTTTAGTAAGACAGTACCAACTAAGAGTGGCAACTAAGCATTACTTACGTACTATTTTTACAAAAATGAGAAATATATTCAGAAACACTTGTCAAGTGAGATTTGGCAACATAACAAAATCTAGGCCCAAAATTGCCAGACCTCTAGTAGTTTTCTTCATTATTTCACAGTTTTTCTTTGGAATAAATTTTGGATTTGCTGGAATAGTTAAGAAAAAGTATAGATCACTCGCTCAGAGTTATACTATTTGTCTATCTCTGTTCCATATAAGCAATTTGGCAGCTCCGTTTTTCTACATGCCTCAAGTAGATTTCGGTATTTGGTTTAATATCTTTGAATACCCAGCATATTTTATCGTCCTAAATACTTTGAAATATACAGTGTATAATTTCCTACGTGACATGCACGAAATATATGAGTTGAAAAAGTCTGAACTGATGGTCGCAAATTTTATTACATTATTTTACTTTTTATTCATGTTTGTGATCAAAATTATTGTAAATATAGTAGACTGTTCGCAAACTACATCTTCGTACTGTCCGTTTGACAATATTACCCATTTAATTTTGTATAGCATACCTGACTTTGGGATGGATGTACTAGCTGTGACACAAATATTAATTTACTACTGTTTCAAATGCTATGCTAGGAACTTAAAAGAACTCTTAGATAAATCTGTGAAAAACATTAATATTGTTGAAACCAAATACACCGCTGTGGCTGTTAGCTATGATAAAATACGAAACTTGTACGACAAAATGGTGAGCGTTAAAATGACAATAGCTGAAGTTTTGAGTGTTTCCGTTTTAGTAGGTTCGAAGTATACGAGTATTAATAAGTAATGTATAATTTCCAGACATTTCTAGAATTATTTATCGGACTTCCAAAAATGATGGTTACTCTTTGGTGGATGCTTTTATTTATGACGAAACCTGTAAGTAAAAAATTCATTGTTACAATCTTGCATACGTATTATACGGGGTGTTAGGTGTAAGCTAATCGTGAATTTTGTATGGGAGGTTGGAAGTTTTTTGTTTCCCACCATTGGCTCCATAGTAATAAGTTGTTCAGTTTGATGGTCTGATCATGCCTGCAAAGTTTTCGTTACACCGTCCCTAACACTCCGTATGCCGTATATTTATATTAAAATGTATACTAGATAGATACAGTTTCAAGCCCTTTTTTTCAGAACTCACTGATCCAAGCCATAACCGAGCTAACCTTCGGCGGTCACATCTTCGTACAGATAGCGCTTCCGGCGATTACCGCGGAAATGCTCAACTCCCAAATGGACGCCATTAAAAACCTACCTACTTAACGAATATTTGAGAGTTGAAACTGGTATGATTGCTGTATTTTATTTATTTTTTAAACTTTATGCACATCTGTACTCTTTAAAAGTCTACAGTAGGTAAAACCGAAATGATCTAACCATGCATGCCTGTCAGATCTGACTTATATGAGCCCCCTAAACTTGGTAGCCTAGAGAGGTTGGAAAAAAAGACACCAGCTCACCGATATAAACTTGTATGTCTGGCTGATTTTAAAGATTAAAATATGAATTTTATAATTATCATTCTACCTTTATACATTTTTTCTTTCCTAGATGAGAAAATTAAAGCCGACATAGTTCGAGTTGCAACTTATATGAGGCGTCGTCCGTTGAACCACCTAGTGCTGCGCTTCATCCCCATCGACTTGCGTCAAATTATATCAGTGCTAAGTTTGTGTACCACGTACTTCATAGTTATTATACAGTTCACGCATATCATTGACTAAGTATTCAACAATAGATTTGATTTTCATTTTGCTACATTTGATTTTAAGATTTTGCTTCAACTGTAGATAATCCGTCGGGAGTTATCCGAAGCAACTTACACTAGTCTACACCTTGTCTACACATTTCTAGAGGTATATTGTAGCACATGCAGTAAGAATAAATTCAAAATCTCACAGTATTTTGACATAATAATATTATGGGCTTGTTATTAAGCTTATCGATGCGTAATGATGATGAATTAATGTCATACTTCTTTTTATAATGTGCATTGTGACACGAAACAATAATAATTATTAACATAAAATAAATATATTATATTGTATCGTATTAAAATATTTCTTGCTACGGCGTAGCAAACGTAGCAACTCGTGGAATATTCCTGAATACGGCATCAAAAGTGGAAAAATGTTTAATTTTGACACTACCCAAAGCATCTGAAAGGAGCTAAGTTTTTGCACCCTAGAATCAAATTATTACACTATATTTTTTCTTAACAAGTAGGTGGTTATAATATTTTTTTTAGAAGAACACCTATATTTGGCCAAAGGAATGACTAACCAAACCAACCTTACCTCATTATCATTAGGCAAGTTACAGTAACGATGACGATAAATACCAGGTAAATACCTACTGGTAAATACAGTGACGTTGTTGCATGACAATACAACAAATTATTTCTGACACATGAAACCTCTAATGTGGTGAGATGAATGAGTGGCAGGTCGTTGGTGGCAGGTCAATTTGTCGGTCTGAATGGGCCCGTCGGATGCGCTGGTCACGCGGGCGGACCTTGAATTATCCGCAGCGAATTCACACCCGCAGCGCCCGCGCAATCGCAGGCCTAACATGACATGATTGGCATTGTTATGGTGCGTAGGGCTTTTGTACACTCAAGTAAGTGGTGATAGATTTCTAAATGGGCATTTTAATTGGAGAAACGAATCGCAAGATGGCGTTTTACGCGTCCATATACTTAAAGGATTAGGTGTCAAATTTTGACACTGATTCCATCAATCAATGGCAGCGTTTAACGCCATCTTGCGGTTTAGTTAGTCATTCCTCCAACCACCAAACCAGCCTCTCATTATAATAAGCTACAGTAACGATGACGGTAAATACCTACTGGTAAATACGGTGACGTTGTCGCATGACAATACAACAAATTATTTCTGACACATGAAACCTCTAATGTGATGAGATGAATGTGCGGCAGGTCAATTTGTCGGTCTGAATGGGCCCGTCGGATGCGCTGGTCACGCGGGCGGACCTTGAATTATCCGCAGCGAATTCACACCCGCTGCGCCCGCGCAATCGCAAGCCTAACATGACATGATCGGCATTGTTATGGTGCGTAGGGCTTTCGTGCACTCTATGTTAGTAAGAGGAGGTAGGTATCAAACTTAGTCACGAAAAAATCTTCAATGGAAACATAAGTATATCAAACAAATTCTGTCTCTGTTCAAATAAATAAAGTGGTGCAGGGCAAAAGTGTTCACCAGGATGTCTTACAGGACAAGAGAGCGAGGGCAAAGTAGATAAGTTATTTTTATAAACTAGGTTATAGCCTGTTCGGTTACCGCTTGTCTGCATATAGGTACTTATATAGTAAGCTTTTAGCAGTCGATTAGGATATTTTCTACTATTTAGAACATCTACGAAATTATTTGCGAAATTTTATTTGCGAAAATTATGAAATTCATTATCAGAAGGTTATGTTGATGTTCTACGGTAATAAATAGAAAATATCGAATATTTGGGAAGGAGCGGCGCACAATCAAACGCAAGGCAATACGAGACTGATAATTTATTGGCGAGTACAAACTACCCACATATATGGATATATACCATTCTTCCCCCCCTGTTTCCTTAGTCTAAAATAACAATTAAATAGTTTTTGTAAACAACCATTACATTGCAGAAAGAAGTGTAAAATCTACACAGTCTCTTCCCTCTATATTTTTGTATCTAAGAGTACCTATACAACTAAAACAAAAAGAAATAAAGAAGAGAAAATAAAAAATTATTTAATCTAATTTAACTATGCACATACTCATGCTACTTACACAGACTACTAATTAACATTTACCATCCGTATGTACGAATACCTACGAGTAATACGTACCTAAGTATCTATTATATTATACAACGAAAAATAAATAAAAAGAGAAACAAGGAATATATTATTTTTATATATACCTAAATAATATACTTTAAATAAGCTACCTACAATTAGTACCACACTCTTATAAAGAATAACATGGTAAAACCAAGGGGTTCAGTCGAATTCAAAACCGTACCTAGTTACCGGTTTCCTTTGTCTCTTCATAGCTGGTGAGGAGTCCCTGTTTACCTCAGGGGCATTCGAATCGATTTTTCGATTTAAATGGGCACTTATTATGAGGTCACTTCGCTACAAATATAAATAAAAACTTACAATGGCGAAATGATTACCTACATAATTAATCCTGTTATAATTTTATTGTTTACATGGACTACCTAGGCAATCTAGTTTTCTACCTAGCTTTAGCCTTCATAAAGTTATCTATGCGCAGAAATTAAGAGTAGGAAGAAATTTAGGTACACACAGCATCATGCCCTAAAGTCTTGCTTGGACGAATAAACCATCATCATCGAAGCCAATAGTGTGTGCACATGGACCTGCATGGTAAAAGTGCCTACTTTGTATGGTTGACATATAATTGTTTTAATGAAGTGCCACAAACGCATAGCTTACTCAAGTGTGATGATTCTACTCATAGCAACGAACCTACAGGCACAGGCCTTTTTGATAGTTGAGTCACACTTTTTAATAAAAAAAATATTTGGTTGCGTTTTATTTGACTGAATGTATAGTAATCGATTTTACCTTTGGAAAAATAACGCTTTCAGGAACTTTGGGGCTCTTGACCGTGGGTAATCTACTGGGAAGCAAGTAGCAGCGAGTAAAACCGCTGGACAACCGCAACAAAATCTCTATTGATGTTTCACCTTGATCATCCAATACATCGTTATCGTCAGACAAGCATTTGTTTCTTACACTTCATCAATCAAACATAGCTTTATTGAACCACTTCTTTTTGAATCACTTGGGTTTAAGCAATAGTTAGCTAATGTTGGAAAAAATATTTTATTCGTAGACAATTAACCTCCAAACTTTAGTTGGGTAGTAAGTATCTAATTGATTTTGGGAATCTTTTATGATTAGAAAAACCTTTGCACGGTTTGATGTTTTTACGTTCTTTGAATGGGATAATATTAAATTGCGTTTAACGCCCGTAGAGGTGAAATTGTAAAAGTATTATCAGCATCTTAACTTTTAACGAGGGCTTGTTTTTTTATACTTAAATACCTACTCTATGAAAAATTAGAACATTAAGGATTAAGATGCCGCTACCATAAGTAAGATGTTACCTACTAAGTAACGGTTTTCAGAATTGATCGAAATTAATAGGAATAGTGGGATACTTGTAGGCACAAGAGGTTATAAATCAGTAGACAGTGCAGAGAGGATCTCAGGTAAGAGATCTAACCTCACCTATCCGAGGGTTGCTTCCAAATTTTAATTTAGATTCATAGAAGAAGAGGACCCTAAATGGCAACATTATTGTTGACATCTTGCTCAAATGTCATGTCAGTAATATGAAAAATACGCAAACAATAAAGTTGCCATTTCGGCTCCCTTTCTTTTATGAACCAGGTTAATAAATAATATTCACATTTAAAATATTACTTGGACAAATTAAATTGTTTGTAGGTATTCTGTCTTACCTTCCTAGATGCTTGTTATAATTTACATATAATGTACATAAATGAATAGTACCATAATTTATTACATGCTAACAACATCATGCTTTGTAATTCTACAATTATAACATGCATACTTTTTATGTGATTCTATTCTTATGTAAAGGTAGATAACAACAAATAAAAAATGCATAATTTTAAGTTTTTAACTACTTACGCACATAGTAAATGGAGACTTATAGAAAATCCTGATCACCTAGCCCAAAAGCCTGAAAGTGTATGTCGTGATCATAAAAATACATCATGTCATGTATCTAAAACATTCAATACAGACATGGCATGGCATTGCATGGTGGACTTTGGCTTCAGATTTTATTCCTACGATATTCAAATTCCAACTTGATATTTTTTCTTACGATTCGCTTACTTTCATAAATAAAGATTTTCTATGAAACCTTTTACTCCAATATTGAACTTAGAGTAAAGCCTAAAATAGACCATCAACAATAGCTTGCAAAGTTGAGAAGTTATAGTGAATATAAAGGGTGTGGAGACCTCGAACTGTTTAGTCTGCGCGCACGGCCGCGGTGAACCGGTCGCGAAGTGAAGTGACCCTGCGCACGCGCCGATATACGAACCGTAAGTTGCACTCATATCAACACTGCTGGGAACTTTAGCAGGCAGATTTATCATATAGGGAAGAACAGAAAATAACACTTTTTGAAAATTCGAAAATGGAATGTCTTAACTTGCCTTTTGCCAGTGTCAACAACAAGCCGCATAACATAATAAATTCTAGATAAGCGTGCCCATTTGTACATACGTTATAGAAGAAATGCGTAGGTAAATCAAAGATAAATACCTATAGGGAATGGTGAATATTAAGCAAATTTGTGTATTTGTGCAGTGTTTAGCCTGTTGGATGAATTAACCTATGGTATCTAAAAAACGTACATTAATAGACATGACAATGACTGGAACCACTCTACATTTAAGTGTGGCCTCTATCCAGTCCCTTTTATAGGTTTCAATCTATATTTTTTAAATTTTTATTTGTTAAGTCAATTTCAGTTATGTCTTTGAAGCGTACCAGGGCCATTAAAATTACGTGCTAAATTCTCATAAAAGGACTTAATGTTAAGGATATTATCTACCAGTATCCCTTACGGCATGTGGAAATGGACGAGGCAGGTGCAAAAATAAATGCATTGCACTTGTTTTAAGTGCTTCTATAAAAAATATCTACTACTTATACTTACTAATGTTTATAAATTTATATGAATTGTGATCTAGGTAGTCTAGGTACATTTCCGTTCTCCATAAAAAAAAGAAAGAGGTAGTTCTTAAAATAAATTAATACACTTAATATATTAAACTTAATTCCTGATAAGATAAATTATCAGGGATAACTTCCAATTTCAGAAGCACTGAATTATTTTATAAGAGGCATTTTATTTCTAATCCATTCTCTACATTGTTTTTATTATGTATTGTATTTATTACGTAGCGATAACAGATGAGAACGACCCTGTGAATAGCATACCTAAAAATTACGTAAAGGTACTTGGAAATTAAGTTACCTAGTTTTTTTTTATTAAATAATCCCGCATTTATCTGCTATCTCACCTGTTGGTTGGTTGTTGTTAAGCCTAGATTTACTAAAGAAATCAAACTAGGTACCTACTAATACGTATAGTATAGTTATAATTAGGTGTCATGTGTAAGTATATATTTTATCATATGTGATAGATGGATGACAGTTGTTAAGTCAGTAGTAGTAACCATTCATTACGCGTTCCGATTGGGACGTTTTACTTATACAAGGTATGGAAATACATTAAATTGTAGACGTCGTGTCATGTAAGCCATCGTACCGAATAATTTTCATTATGGTGCCAAGTTATGAAACCTTTGTTTAGATGTAATTAGCAACTAAAATTTGTTAAATTTAATTGAGTGTCAAATTATGAAAAGACTTTTATTGATTAAGACCTTTATTTATGTCATGTTGCCGTCTTGGAAAAACTTTTTCAGTTACCGCCACAACTGTTGCCAAAAAGGCAAAGATTTATGTTCGTCAAAAACTGACACAACTGATACTACAGACTCTACTAGGCTCTCTGATTGGCCCTATATCTTTGCGTCTCTAGGGTGCTCTAATTCAAAAGGAGTTTTTAATTTTGAGCACTAATAAAATAATTTGACATCAACAAAGAGATTTTTATCTTAAGTTTATACCATAGACAACTATGTTTCAAACTTTTTCGAAGATTCAAATCCCGTAAGTTAAATGCAAGGTTGCATCCTTGGTTAAGGGGTAATGCATAATAGTTGTAATAAAAGTAGGCATTTAGATTGTATGAAAATTAAAACTTCTTAGTTGCAAAAAAAATCGTACTTTAAATTATTCAGTTATTATATTACTCTTATCGTACTTTATATTACTCTAATTTAATTAATTGCAACTGGAACACGGTGTATGAGCATATATATTTTTAAGAGCCCAACCTATATCAATCATAGGTACTAGTGATAAAAACCTTTGACTAAGCCAAAACCTAAATATTGTTGGTAATATAAAAAAATCCTTCCTTTTCATAAAAATAACTACATCACGCATGATTATCTCATGTTGTTACATGAATATGGTTCAATATTTAATTTTTGTTGAGGAAAAGCTAACCAGACGAGAAGATGGTTAGTTGGCTCTGACCATTTCATCATTTTTATAATCATCAATCATTAATGGCGTTCTGTCTTAGATTAATTAATGATCTTTGACTCTATCTATAATTTTCGTTTTTCCATGAGGACAGTATTATTTTCTAACAAAAGAATTCTATCGTGTGCCAATAGCCATCAGATCAATAATGGGATAATAATTGTTCGACCTGTTGCCATTCAGCTAATCTAAGGTAATCCCTAGATACCTAGGTCAGTGTGTTAACTATCTGCTAAAACTAAACATTTCAATTCATAAAATATCATACTAATGAAATATAATGCTTCATATATATGATGTGGGTCCTGAATCGAAGTTCGAATTACAAACGTTCTCTCTTTTACGTAAATTTTATTTTTTTGTAAAGGTATGTGTACCTACCTACCTACATTTGTGTACGCAGTCATCGAAAATTATATCTTTTTCTAAGACCATGATCAAATCACGTAGCTGATGGCTATATTTTTTTTATTATCATGATTATAATAACTGTATCTACAGAGCAGATACTTAACCTTAGTACCATACTAAACTCTATACCTACTAGTTATAAGAACGGCTTTTTGCATTGTTAACTCGAGCATGAAGGCGATTGAGGAAAATATAATATTTTATAAAAGATTCTAAACTAGAGATAATGTTTAGTTTAGAATGAAATGCCAAGACAAACAGTGAAGCTAGGAAAACCGAGCACACGCACTCTAACTGACACATACACCGACGCCATACATAATAGCTAGGATTTATAAAAATATAGACGCGCATTGAATGCCTGTTTAAAAATATCATACGTACTAAAAAACGCTCGACACGCTTTCATCGCGCGTCTTACAGTTTTGTGGTAACGTCCAATATATTTAACTGGCAATCATAATGCTAACACTGATCAAAATAACCCCATGACGTTGGTAAGGTAGCTACTTTTCGCAGAAGCCCAAGCCGGTTTGCCGTGCCTATAAAAAAGAAGTCATATACAAACATATAGTAAGATACTATAAGTGCGGTCACAAGAATACCTGTTACCGATAGGTTATATCTAGTTTCTTTATAGTCACAATGATCCGCATAACAACGTGCGTAATATCAATACAATATGTAAGTTATAATGCTGCTTAATAATAATAAAGTAACTTGAGCACTAGGACCATGCTCATAAAACTATATCTGATCGGTATACAATAGTTGCAATTAAATGCAAATGTTATGCAATCAGATCACGATTCGCTACCGTTTAACGACAATGGAGTAAAAAAGTGCGTTTCCTGAGATACATGAGTTGATTATTTTAATTCATTGCGGCAAAACAGCTGCAGGACCTTGAGCATTTGCCGCAAAAAGTCGTGACTTGCCAACATTCTCCCCCTTCCCCCGTACCCAGGGAACTGGCATCGGAAGTAAACAAGCTTACACATTAATACAAGCCGGTTCTTTGTAACATACACCGTCTATACAAGACATTCACCCATTTCCAAGGCGATAATTATATCCCAAGATCATTCATAAAGCTATTACGTGTAATCGATCAAAACCCCCAAGCAATATCGCTCACTTTATAACACTCCTTTGCAACTTTTTTATGTTTGCGCAACGTTCGTCACAGTTCCCATGCTATCCGAATGCATAACAAGCCTGATCTGGCTCGGATAAGGAAGAGATGATGCGCCAAGTTGTCGTTTCAAAATAATAAGATCACAAACCGCCCGCAAAAACGTGAGCCAGTCATCTTTATTATGGTGCTAGAGGCGCTCTGCACAATGCCGCCATTACCAAGTTACAACATCAGCTGATGATAGCAACACGACTCAAAGAAATAAGGGTTTTAATTTCAAAAGGATCCTATGTCCAAATTCTTGAAACAACTTTAGATATCAGAGTAGCTCACCGATTTGATCTGACAAGTGCACCGACAAAACTAGCTCTATCATAGAATCAAACTCTTGAAACCAGATCATATATATACCTATACTTAGTAACATAGGCAGGCATGTCTAGAAAATGTCTTGTAGCATGTCGTGTATGACATGATTAATTATGATATGACATGAATGGTAGATAAACCATTTTTTCTTCATCCTGTCGGTTGAACTTATTACTATAATTAGACGTATTTTTTGTTCCAGAATCAGCATGAGAGCCATAATTTTAGTTTGCGCTATTGGCTTATTGTCGGTATGCAAAGCAGCTACGCCACAAGAAAGGTTCGCGTGGAAAGAAGTTGATTATACATGGAACAGCCCTGCGGACAAAGAAAACGCTATTAAAGATGGGAAATTCGTGTCTGCGCACAACTTGCCCCTGGGCTTAGCTCGTTGGAAGAACAAATTGTTCATAACCGTCCCGAGATGGAAGAATGGTGTAGCTTCCTCGTTGAACTACGTGGACATCGACGGAGCGAAAGACCAGCCACTGAAGCCGTACCCATCGTGGCAGGATAACCTGGTGGCTGACTCAGCGAAGGCTCTACCGTCGAACAGTTCTATCATCTCAGTGTTTAGAGTGTTTGTGGATGCCTGTGACCGTCTGTGGGTGATGGACTCTGGATTGGCTGATATTCTTGGTAAGTGTTCAAATACTTTATGCCATTTTTAGATAAAATAAATGTACTCAATAATGGAATTTCACCCGCACCGGACAATATTTCGGTTTATGACAACTGCTGATTTGAATGACAACCTGTACAAGCCGCAATTTGATGAGGCTAAGTCAGTTTTGTATGAAATTTCCTCAACTCCTATCGTCGAAAAGCCGGATCCGGTAAAGCGCCGGAAAATCACGCGGTGCGGGAACCGCCTATTTTTTAAGATACTAATTATCGCACTTCATATGCACAATTGTTAGATACACATTAGGTGAATATAGGTAGGTAGGTACGTAAAGTAGAGTGTACCTTCCTAAGTACCGTTTATCTAAGTGATCTCGAGAGAAAATGCAAATCTGGCATGTGACAGGGATTTATATGGTTCAAAGCGACAGAGAAAGTTTAACTGCACTGGAAAAAGGATGTGAGATTATGTAATGAATGGATATGTGGACATTTAGGTAGATATTAAAGATTTTCTATTTAGCTTTTCCATTTTGCGTTCTTGATTATAAGTAGGCATAAATACCTGCCCATTAAGTAAGTAGGTAGGTGTATTGAACATTAATTAGTTTCGTTGTTATTATTGGGTACTCTCATGATTAGTGATAAGGAAAAGCACCTTGCTAGTGATTAAATTTGAAATTGCTCTTATGTGCTGTACATTCTAGTAAAGTCAGCTCATTAATCATTTCAAGTTACTTACCCTATAAATAAACTGACTAAATCTTGATCTTACATACTACGTTCACGTGCTGCGTAGGAATTAAGTGTGTGTGTACTTTCTACGTTGCTTAGATGGATGATAATCTAGCTAGTTAGTAGGCGCCAAATATACCTGCCTACCTACTTCTAGGAAATACATATATTACGTCTGTAAAAAATGGCCATACACACCACGTCTGACAAAAAGTTCGAGAGTCATTCAGAAGACTGTATGGTGTATCACGCACTGTATCACCTTAGTGAGAGGCTGTTAGCCTGTCGCCTAAAATTGCAATACACATCAACTCTCAAATCCCTTAGTCGCATCTTTCGACCACCCACGGGAAAAATATGGGGTGATGCATTCTAAACCGGAACCACACGGCAATGGAAATGGTGTAATAAAACAAATTTTATGCTTTATCGGGTAATAAAGACATAAGTAGGTACAGAGGTCAAGAAACAGAGTCTAGGTATGTATCTCTACCTACCTATTTCTATTTCTTAACAGATTCTCATTACTTAATAGTATTGGTTTTTAATATGTAGTATATAACCATGTAAATTTAAATAATACTTTATCGTAAAATAGGTATAACATGGCAGTATAAGGTAGGACTGCTTTTATCAATAGGTACCTAGGTAAATACGGTCACGTTAATAAAGACTGATTAGGTATAAACGAAGAATGTTATTACGGCCGCTGAATCATAATAATGATTACCTACTATGTTAGAAACTGTAGCCTTTTCTTTTACGCAGCAGGACTTCGAAACAACGCTAACATTACCAAAACCTCTAAATTATGCACAAATATTTACAGGGTTTGTTCTAGTCACAAAACTGAACAACTATAAATAGCAGCATTTCTTTGAAATATGTAAATAGTTGGATCCTCCGTACTATATTTAAAAAATGTTTTTTTCATAATTCATAGAAAAAATTCTAATAAAAGTTGTTCAGTTTTGTGTGTAGAACACGCCCCTTAAATATTTGTACTGGTAATAATGAGGAATCCTTTATTCCGTTGATCGCAGATAGGGGTCCACCCCCCACTCGAAACTCATCCAGCTCCAGAAAGCTGTGACGCAACGATGAACTTATTTTACGTTTGTTCTTTCAGGATCACCAAACCAAGTGACCGGGCCGTCTCTAGTGATCTTCGACCTGAACACCGACCAGCTGCTCCACCGCTACTGGTTCAAGGTCGACGACATGAAAGAAGACTCGTTCTTTGCCAATGTTGTAAGTGTTTTATCGCCAGTTGCAAATTAATTTCAAACGAGATAGTAAAATGTAATGGAGCGATTGATGCTCCCAGCATTAGTATTTCGAAAGATTTTAGTTTGCAAATCACTTTACCTACTAACTGATCTTGTATTGAGGCAATATATTTGCTCAAACTAACACGCTCACTTTACTCTTGAACAATCTTATGATCTGGTATTTAGATTATTACCTACTAAAACCTCTTCATCCAAAGTACATCGCACCGAGGTCAGAATTGTGAAAAGCAAGAGAGGACTTCTCCCATAATCGTACCATAACTTTTATCTGATTGTTTCATTATCAAGAAACTACAAATTTGACATTCAAGTTATGTTTAACTTTACATAATTTGATTTGAATTATTTACCAATTTGTATTTGTATGTCATTGAGTAGACAATAAAATTATCTGTAGTTTGACGATGACGATCATGAAGCTATGCTATTTTTCTTCTTTCAGGTAGTAGACGTGGACAAAAACACCTGCGACGATGCTTTCGCTTACATCCCTGACCTTGGCGGGTACGGTGTGGTGGTCTACAGCCTGAAGCAGGACAACTCCTGGCGCGTGTCTCACCACTACTTCCACTTCGACCCATTAGCTGGGCAGTACAACGTCGGGGGTATCCAGTTCCAGTGGACTGATGGAGTGTTTGGACTTGCCTTGTCGGAGCCTCAAGAAAATGGGTAAGTTATGGCCGTGTATAGCCTGAAGCAGGACGTTGAGCGACCCTTGACGCGTCTTCAACTAATACCTTCCACATCGACCCATAAGCTGGACAGTAAAACGTTCGGGGGCATCGTGTTCCAGTGAACCGATGGAGTCTTTGGCCCGAAGCCTTGAAAAAATCTAGTGTTCTACAACTCAGGTAAACTCCAAGCGCATCTCCGCCATTACAATTCCACTTTGACAATATAACATAGGTACCTACCTAGATTATACAATATCAAAGGCATTAAATCAGTGTGTCTAAACTAAAACGTTTGGGTTTTCCTTATCGAAGCCGAGAAAGAACAATTTTGACAAACTTTAATAATATTTATACTACCATAGTTACATATTTAATGATCTTGTTAGATTCTCTCTTTGTTTTAACACCCTCTCGCGAGTTGTTGAAATTCGCACATGGCCTTCTCGAAAAATGTAGAGACGCCTTGTAAATAAATATGCCCAGTCAGTTACTTCGTCCATAAAGTTAGAATGGGAGAATTTATCACGTACAATTCTAGCCTTGCATAGCTCGTGAATATTGAATAGGACATTCTCGATACGCTCCACAGACTTAAACACAGCTTGTGGATAGTAAACGTTTGCTTCAGAAAGAAATCTGCAATTATGCTTCCATATAAAGATTACGTTACTTTCTTTGCCATTTCTGATTAAATAAGATGGGCAGAAGGCATCAAAGTGTGATTTATAGGATGTAAATATGATATACAGGATGTAAAAAAACTGGTTCACCCCTTAAAATATTTTCAGCTGTTTTTTGTAACAGTCTGTTCTGTAAGTGCTGCCTATTAGCTTTAAATCAGATAGCATGATATAGTAGGATAAATTTTAAAGATGTAAATCTATCAATCACAACAGGAGAAACGATATGTAATCGTGAAGTAAATAAAAGGTGAGAGGCTGATAGAGCGATGGTCAATCAACTTGTATGCAAATATCGATGACACTGACCTCAAATCGAACAACGACTGGTTAAAGACCCGAGGCCAGAGCTTCGACGGTCAAAGAACTGCGTTGATAAAGCCATATAAGGTCCTTTTCAAACAATATTTGCTTCTGATTTGCTGTGTGATGCTGGCCTATGAATAGCATCATCCCATATCTTTCCCGTAGGTGTCGTAAAAAGCGACTTAGGAATGTGAGAGATGATGTATATTGCAACTTTAGGCGATAGTCTGACAATTTGTAACTACCTATTGTAATACAATATTTTGAATGACTCTCAAACTTTTGTCAGACCTTTTTTCCAGCCGTTTACGTACGATATAGGAGTGATATAAATAGTAAGTATGTATATATTTGTTTCTAAATTAGACGCCTCATTATTTTTTCCCAATCCGATTCTCTTTCCAGACAACTTTGTGAGTCCCATTTGGAACTTCCTTTATTTCTTCAAATTATTTTGAAAGTTTGTTGGTTGGACATGTCACCTACGATACAACTAGCCTGAAGAAATTTCAATTTTTAATTCGGTTTTGGAAATGATAAGGATTTATTCCACAATATTTCCTCTACGTACGAGTACACTATTTTGAAAAGGACCCAGTATAATATTCAGTCAATTCGAGGGTCTATACTATAATTTAAGCTAGGTAGGTATACTTATACGAATTTCGGAAGTCGTTGCTGTAACTTTGCATTAGGCATGAGTGGTTTTCTTTGGTTAATATGTACCTACACACGTAGGTAACTAATGTTCTTGGGTAGGTAGTTATAAAATGGTGTAAGATCCTGTCCATTTTATTTCATTGGCTTAAAGTTCATTTCTGTTCCGCCTTTTTAATAAAAATCAGATCTCCAAAAGCTGCATGAAAAAACGTTTTTCTTTTCAGTTACCGCACAATGTTCTTCCACGCGTTCTCGAGCACCAAAGAGTTCTGCGTGTCCACGGAACTCCTGCGCAACTACACTCACCTCGACAAGAACGAGGCCTTCCACGACTTCAAGGTTGGCAAACCGCTTACTTGTAACAATAACGTTAGAATGCTCGGGTGATGTCGCGCTTAGATAGTTCGGCAAATCGATTGGCAACTGTTTTTCGGACAATCAATCAATTAATTTCGTAGGGGTATGTAAACAAGTCGGTACCTAGGTAGGTATGTATTTTTTATTGTAATGTGATATACTATGTAAAGTTTATCACATTACAATAGGAATTATACCTATACAAAAAAGTTATAAATGGTTTCATCTTTAGTTAGCTTAGTTTAGCTTATATGGAGAATTAATTTAAACACTGTCTAAACGTGCGCCTAACTTTTTTGTAATCACACCGACCGAAGGTATTTTTTTTTTTTGTCGTTCAGCGACCCGATGTACCCTGGTGTCAGAGTTTTTTCAACCGCCTACTACAAGTAGCAGGCCTCTGACTATGTAAATAGTCTTGAAAAAAACTTATTTAGAGCATCAAAGTATCATACGTGATATTTCCCTAATTTGAATGAATGGCCATAGAATGAATGAATTACCTAGCGGATGCGTAGGAGGTAGTTAAGTCGGGGGTTATTATACCAACCAAACTCATAAAAAAGTTGAAGCTTCTGTCTTATTTAGATAATTCGACAATTCGATTGGTTACCTAAGTATAATTTAGGAGATATTTGGCCCGTTTGAGCTAGCATCTTATCCATGAGAGCACAAGAGATCGTTAGACACAATAGAAAACTTTTGTTCCGGAGTCATGTCAATAGGTAACATTCATCGGGTCAAATTATATTTTCTAGACTAGGTATACTTACCTACACAGAAACGTAAGTACCTACTAACTTACCTAGATGTAATAGAAGATTATTTTGTGATGAGAATATTGGGTTGATAGTAAATTGGATAGTAATAATTACTTACCTCGTAGTTTATTGAATACCTGGTAAAACCGCCTGGTAGGTATTACCTGGTAAGCATGAAACGGAGTTTTTTTCCCTAATTTAGTTTGATGATTGGAAAAAATACTTTAGTTAACGGACGCGTAATCAAAGCGGGTTTTACCAAACTCAGAAAATAAGTTGTCCCACCCAATTTTTTCGAATGTTTTTCCTGGTTGAAAGTTAGCCTCTACATTTTGTATACCTAAAACTTGTTTCCAGCTTTTGGGTGACAAAGGTGAACGAACGCAAGCTTCAGCCAGTTACTTCGACCCCACGACCAAAGTACTGTTCTACACGCAGGTAAAAATAAACACTAAAGTTCTGTGTGCCTTTTACTTAGTAAAAAATATTGCAAGAGAGCGGAAGACGAGCGGGTTCAATCTCTACTCGTGGAAATGGTTTATACAATTTTATGTAGGTAAGTAGCATATCTGGTGGGCGCATCATGCCAAATAAGCTATAGATTATTCTTTGGTAAGATCGAGATGATTGGCAGGTTGGCATGAAAGAGAAGAGGCCTTGCCCTGCAGTGGGACATTGCACAGTCTAGGTACCTACATATAAAATAATAGCAACTAAACGACCACAGCATGACACCTTTACTAAGTAAATGGCAAAATATAATTAACTTCCGTCTCCTGTATCCAAATCTGCAGTTCCGCCTACGCTATTTTGGGATAACCTTTCTGGTAGAGATAGCAGTTTTGAATACCAAATTTTTAAAACACTTCCACTGTTTTGGAAAACTTCTAAATATTTACACCGCAGGCAGAATTTGAACCTGCGACTATCGGCATTTGTACTTACTGCCGGAGCCATCACCAACCAAAAGGTTCAAGTCCTGCCGGCGCAGTTTTTTTTGCAAAAGGCAGTTTTTTAAAGCGTATACATGATTTTTTAAGGTGAACCGCGACGGCGTCGCCTGCTGGAACTCCAACAAGCCGTTCACGGTGGAGAACAACCCGCTCATCATCAGCGATCCTTCCTATGAATTCCCTAACGACTTGAAGGTGAGTCTTACTTGGTGCTACTGTAACAATAAACATCGCAATGAAAAATAAGTCGCGTGCTGCCGGCTTAGAATAGCATCACCCCATAGGTATCTTTCCCGTGGTTGTCGTAAGAAGAAACTAAGGGATTTGAGAGTTAATGTGTAGGTAATAAAATTTACGGGGACAGGCTGATAACCTGTCCCTATGGTGATACCACATCCATCCATCTAAGAATAGACCCTTGTTGTTCCGTCAAAATTACTCGCACAAGCCTCTGCCTTTTACCGCCTGCACCTATTTTTTTGCATCCTCGATTAATTTGACACAATTGAATACCTTTACACATAGATACATAACCTTATTGGGTAGTTAAAAAGTTATACTTGTATGCCGCAGGCAGAGCAGCATTTCCACTAGCCACCTTCGCTGTCGGTATTAATGTCGCCCTTATTTTCCAGAAAAGTTGAATATCAAATCATGCCTGCGGCATACGAATTTATAAACTATGCTTTAAGTAACTCTCACACGATTATTATGAATTACAGGTGGACAATGAAGGCACCCTCTGGCTGCTAACGGACAAGCTTCCACGATTCATCTACAAGGGTCTGGACCTCAACGAAGTCAACTACAGGATATTCAGCATCAGCACCACAGAAGCCATCGCGGGCAGCGCTTGCCAAGCTTAGTTTAAGCCATCATTATTTTTAAGTGCTTAGGAAATAAATAAATAATAGTACCTACCTACCTATAGTTCTTTGTCATGAATTTTGAGTTATCCATTTACGGGATACTGTACAAAATCCAGTTGTACCTAAGTGGCATTACCTGCGTCCTAAAAATAATTACTTAAATGTGGCATTTATTTCAAATAAAATCACAGCAGACGAAGATTAAGTTAACTTCTCATTATATAATCTTCGCCAAATAAGCTAATAATTAAAATTTTGTTTTATTTTGTTACTAATTTCAAAGAAGCATATTTTTAATTTGTCACATGCGCAAATCTGCAGTAAATGTGCTCGTTTTACTAACTACAGTACGCGAATGAGTTCTTGGCCATCGGGGAATGAGGAGGCGCGCGGGGGCGGCGCGCCCCGCCGTTACCCAACTACCCGCATTCACCCGCAGTCGAGTGGTGGGAAAAAAGTGTGTCACAAAGTTGTCGATATTTTGTCGTTGTGTTGTGTTTTGTGTAGAAACCATAAATACTTCTTTAATATTATTCACAAACAGTGAATAACAATAATCGAACAAACTATGGCTAAAAAGGCCCCTTTAATAAGCAAATGTCTCGAGACATATACATTTTAGTTACTTTGTTTTAAAGAAACCTGCCCTTAGTTTATAAAGACCTATTCAACGATACCCTACCTACTCAATATTGTAGGAAAAACAACCCATTAACTAATAACTATGAGTAGTCTGAACTGAACTGTTCGGCAACAATTCTCGATATCGACATCAACATGAATTAGTCACAGCACTACCGCATTCCTCAACATGGTCATGAACTCATTCGCGTACACCGTAAACCGGGGTCACTTTGAACCATGGGGTGATTTTGATCAGAACTTCCTGTTCACTTGAAATGCTAATTGCGTAAAAGTGGACTGATTTTGGTAGATATTTTTTTTGCGATGACTACACTGATTATCTGTTAATTTCTTTTCTGCGGGGGCCCTGGACAAAATATGTATTTTTTTGAAAAACGCTTGTTTTGTTTTATATCGATTTATGGCTAAAAAGTGTTGCAAAACTTTAGATGCGGCTCAATCAATGTAAGTCTTACGATTTTTTTTTCTGAACTTTGTATAGTAGTGTATATTCAGGGACCCAAAACTCAAATTGTTATTTTCATAACATTGAAACTTACGGCACAGTGTCCTTTAATTTAATGCGGTACATAAAGTGTGGCGGGGCGTCATTGATCAAAATTTATAAACATCAATAACTTTTGTTCCTGTTAACCGAGTTTGATTTTTCTTTTTGTTTTGGACAAGTTATTCGTGTTACTTTTGACTTCCATGCTAAGAAAAGGTAGTAGTAGGTAGGAAGGAGTAGGTATCAAAGTAACCCCAAAATCAGTATAACTTTGATCACGCTGTTTTTATTTTTTCTCAATATCTACAAAAATTTTTTTATTTTCACCTCTTCTTAGAGATCTACAGCACTTCATTATTGCGTATTTTTTGCTTATTTTTAGAACCATAGATTCAAAAGATACAAACAATTTAATTTTAAAATTAATCAAAGTAACCCCAGTTTACCAGTACTGTACCTACTTACACAAATCCATTCACACATAGGTTATTATAGACACCTACCTAAGCAAATTCGGCTAGTAGAAAAACTGTAGAGTTCGAGTGGTTAGACTAGTCGTTACAAAGCTTAAATCTACCTACTAATCAAATCTATTCAGATATACTAATCGAGCTGTATCTAGAAAGTGTGAAACGTGTGAATAAGCCACTATTCACACGTCGTTGCGGACTACCGTGCGTGATTTCAGAAACACTTTAGAAATATCTTATGTTTTCATTTTGCTTGCGACGACACGCTGTTATAAATTGGACGAGTATCACACATACCCTCGACATTCACAAATTCGACTGGCAGAAATTATGATACGAGTGGTAAACCAGTCGTTGCGGACTTTCGTATACGAACACTTAAGCGCAATCTACACAGTTTCAAAAATGCGCCCCAAGTTTATATTAAACGAGCAGCTATTTTACTTGATTTATACCTACCTTTAACCAAAAGAAAACATAAACTTACCAAACGTTACGAAAACGATAATGAAGAAAAAGTGAAGAAACCACGGGGAGAAACTAGAAAGAAACAGAACGACAAAGTTTCTTGCAAAGTTTGAATACTATTTCGTATTTCCCGCTCTTGAAAAATCATAGACAAGCATAAAACGGTCCGATTCACGCAAATATTTTCAGCAAATCGTAAAACATTTTGTCACGGTTTGGCTTGTATCCGAACAGATATTATAACTCGTACAAGTTTAAATGTCATTTAGCAGCCACTTGAAAGTAGCATGTATTGCATTGCAAGAAAGTGCATTTTATATATCTTGTAGGCAAAATATTATCACGTTGGTTTTTAGTGCCATAATACGTCAAATCGGGAAAACTTTTTTTAATCATTCATCTGTCATCCATTCTCTGTTTTGTGGTGTGCGATGTTGGGCTACTTGAATTTTTAATTTATTTACCTTCGTTCTGCAAATAAAGACAGTCATTTTTATACAGATATTTTATTCATACGCGGACAATGTAAGTTACGTGTAATATGTGACCCGAACAATACAAAATTTACACCGTGATATACAAAATCGACATCGACAAAATCTCATGACAAAAGATCTCGAACCCGAAGAATATTCACGGACAATAATTTTCCAAATGTGTCGCTTCGACAGATAATGGATCCGAGAATGTGCAGGCAAATCAGTGGTAGTGAGAGTCTTCCAGATTCTGAGAATGTAGAGTTTGAGGTGTCGAACATGATCGCGCCTGTGGAGTCGGTGGGCGCGCTGGGCTCGCTGGGCGCACTCGACCCGGACGCACTGGATGCGCTCGAGGGCAGCCCCGAGCCGCACGCCATCACCTGGCTCGACGACGACCAGATCGAGGACCTCGACCAAACCATACCCTTCTTCCAACGCGTCGACAGCGCCGACATCATCTACAAGAGCAAAAAGAAAAAATGCAAGATGATAGGAAAGTATGTGATGGGCGACGTTTTAGGAGAAGGTTCTTATGGTAAAGTTAAAGAGATGTTAGACTCTGAGTCCTTGTGTCGGCGCGCTGTGAAAATTCTAAAGAAACGGAAGCTGAGACGGATACCGAATGGGGAGCAGAATGTGCAGCGAGAGATTCAATTACTGAGAATACTTAGACATAAAAATGTGATAGAACTAGTCGATGTAATGTATAATGATGAGAAGCAGAAGATGTATCTAGTTATGGAGTTCTGTGTGGGCGTGTTACAGGTAAGTCTCAAAATGGAGAGATGTGGAGCTATAAAGTAAACAAACAATAGGCCAATTAAATAGAAACTTTATTGTAGTATAATGCATTTGTTTGAAGGCCAGCCTTCTCTGTAGTGTACACTACAAACAGGATGGGATTAAACTTCTCGGTCATTTTACTAATATTAGTACATGTGGTACATCAAGGCCAGGCCTATACTTACATATTGTACTAATAACATCATTGTCTATTTTTATTATTCCATTTGCATGAAATGAAAATAGGTTACTAACAGATAGGCAGCAAAGTTATATTCGGCAAATTTATTTTGGTTTTTTATAACCATTGCTTGAAACAAGTTTTAAATATTTCTTGTACAGAATTGGGTATTAATTATGTAGTCATACAAAAGTTTATAAATGTAAAGAAGTTGTAGTTATTTATAAAAAGGGAAAAATAATATAAAACATTTATTCCATTCCAAAACAAGCAGATCCAATAAAGTTTATTTGTTGTGTCTTTACTTTACAACAGGTT
The DNA here is from genome assembly GCA_024500475.1 of Phthorimaea operculella. Lineage (NCBI taxonomy): Eukaryota > Metazoa > Arthropoda > Insecta > Lepidoptera > Gelechiidae > Phthorimaea > Phthorimaea operculella. Next base: position 6,318,974 of record JANFCV010000010.1, on the reverse strand, counting down.
TAGAAACAGTTAAATACTTAGTATTAGCTGTTATCTTAATTATCAGCTAAAGCAAACTATAACAACAGTAAACTCATACTTTCTAGTGCAGATTACACATAATATTCTATTAAATTGCTTCCCAACGCATTATGAGATTAATAGGCACTAGAATATTCTTAGGACCATTGAGTTGTGACATCATAAAAGTAAATCATTAACAGTTTTAATGATTTTGTATCAAATATGTTTTTGATTCAATGTTTAAAGAGGATGGTTTTTGTTTGACCTTGAATAAACTTGCCTACACAATATTTTGTTGTTCTTATGAGATTTTTTCTACCTTATTTTTATAAGATGCAAATGTAAACATCTATTTATATCAAAATGTATCAAACTTGTAAATAAGAAATACAATTTTAGAACTCAAATAAAGGACAATTTCCCACACTCCACCTAAGGCTATCTTGGAACCAAAGTGACTAAACCATTTTTCCTTTTTTCTAGGATATGTTAGAAGCCAGTCCAGGCAAAAAGTTTCCTCAGCGGCAGGCACATGATTACTTCACCCAGCTGCTGGATGGCTTGGAGTACCTTCATGGCCAGGGTGTCGTCCACAAGGACATCAAACCTGGGAACCTGCTCCTCACGCTAGACCAGACTCTGAAAATAACAGACTTTGGGGTAGCCGAGGTGAGTTACTTGTTGTTTTGTTTTTAAAGTGTAATCTGTTTACAAGTAGAAGCCCTTGACCTTAATCCAATGGACACAAACACTTTGTTATAAACAGGTGTAGGTACTCATCATTAAAAATAACTGGGTTTTCTACAGATTTTTTATAAAAATAAACCAAGGCTGTGCACACATCCTGTGAATAAAATGTCACCTTATTATAGGATGGGTCTGCTTATAAATAAAGGTTGTACATTTATGTTCTGAAGTTCTTCTGAAATGTTGAACTGTATTATATGGTAGAAATACTTTGTTCCAGGCACTAGATATGTTTTCCCCTGAAGACACGTGTTACACAGGGCAGGGTTCGCCCGCCTTCCAGCCCCCAGAAATAGCGAATGGTGCTGAAACATTCTCCGGGACCAAAGTTGATATTTGGAGCAGTGGAGTCACGCTGTGAGTCAAAATATTGTTGATGGTTGTTTCAATTTAACATGCATGCATACACGCATCACGCGTTTATCCCTTGAAGTGTAAGCAAAGCGTTAACGACCTCAAAATTATTCAAGATTAGCACAGAAGCTTAGAAAATCCCTGATAGATAGGTATGATGTATTGAATATTGTATTAGCCGTGTGATGCTGGCTTAGAATATCGTCACCCCATTTCTTTATCGTGGGTGTCGTAAAAAGCGCCTAAGGGAGGTAAGGACTCGACAACTTCATGTGTATTACAATATTAGGCGACAGGCTGACAGCACAAAGTAAGTATTGGCCAAATTCTCTATTTTGTGCTGACTCTCTTCTCTTTTCGTGTGGGACACCGAGTCGTTTAATGATCCGATGAACCCTGGTGTCAGTGTTTTTCAACCGCCTACTGCAAGTAGCAGGCCTCTGACATGGTTGTGTAACGACCGCCATCATAGACAGCAACCGGGACCGACGGCTTAACGTGCCCATCCGAAGCACGGAACCATCTTGCTTTTCGGACAATCAGGTGGTTCAGCCTGCAATGTCCTAACCAGACTGGGAACAAATTCACAAAGATAAATAGCAACTTTGTGAGTGACCCCACCGGGTATTGAACCTGGAATCTTTTGCGTGGCAGGCAGTCAACTATCCACTGCGCCACATCGTGAGCGTCAAGATGGAGGGACCAAGTCTCGGATATCATAGTCAAAATTTACTATTTGCTACCTTGGTTGAAATTTTAGCTACCTCAATAGTTTTGTTAATATAAAAATATTTGGTCCCTCCATCTTGACGTCAAGATGGAGGGACCACGTGCAAACTGTGGATAAATATCTACCTATGCAGAGTTTTAGTACCTAATTTCTACCTTAACAATATCGCTTTTGTTTGTGCCTCAGTGAAAAGTTTAAAATATCGACTATAAATGTTGGTCCCTCCATTTTGACGATTCGACATTTTGCATTACGCCGTAATGAAAACGTTTTTAGATTTTCAAAACCATAATTTAGTACCTATTTTACCTACAGATACTACAGTCGTATTTAAAAGTTTGATTTTACATAATTGTTTTTAAATTTGTATGAAGCCTAACATAAGAGCCCTTTCACACGGGCGATTTTGCCATTTATCGTGAATATCGAGAGGAATCAATATAGGTCAAAATATGTATCACATTTAAATTTTTGTGTTTTCTAATCACTAGGTACAGTTTTATTTCATCGAAATCGGTCCAGTATAACCAATCGAAGGTCATAGCCCTGCAAAAATCAGCTACGTTTTCGAATTTGCCGCACCGACGACGATTTATTGATGAAGGCGGGCGACGTCAAACATGGGATCAACTAATACTGGTTATCTTAAGTAACTGTATGAAATCCAGTGTGTTGATCTATCCATACAACTTTGTCTGCTGCACATAGAACAATACTAGCGGTCAGACATATAACGTTTTCGTATTGAAATCGGCCTTGATCCATATTACCCACATTACGTTCTCGTATTGAATTTAACTTGTACTGACAATCACAATTAATATTGTGACGAGGAAGCCACGAGCGTTTGTATGGAAAGATTATCTTTTACTGGTTTTTCGTACAGTTACTAGGAAAACCAGTACAAGTTGATTTCATGTGTTGACGTCACCCGCCTCCGTCAATAAATCGTCGGTGCGGCAAATTCGAAAACGTAGCTGATTTTTACAGGGCTATACCTATCCTTGGATTGGTTATAATGGACTGATTTTGATGAAATAAAAACTGTAGTGATTAGAAAACACAAAAATTTAAATGTGATACATATTTTGACCTATTGATTCCTCTGTTCCTCGATACTGCACCACCGATAAATCACCGGCAAAATCGCCCGTGTGAAAGGCTCTTATGTTAGGCCTTCATACAAATTAAAAAACAATTTTATTATGTAAAATCAAACTTTTAAATACGGACTGTAGTATTATCTGTAGGTAGAAAATAGGTACTAAATGATGGTTTTGAAAATCTTTAAAACGTATTCATTACGGCGTAATGCAAAATGTTCGAATCGTCAAAATGGAGGGACCAACATTTATAGTCGATATTTTTAAACTTTTCACGTGAGGTACAAACAAAGGCGATATTGTCAAGGTAGAAATTAGGTACTAAAACTCTGCATAGGTAGATTATTTATCCACACAGTTTTTACGTGTCCCTCCATCTTGACGTCAAGATGGAGGGACAAATATTTTTATTTTTAACAAAATTATTGAGGTAGCTAAAATTGAACAAAGGTAGCAAATAGTAGAATTTTGGTACTAAAACTGTTATGAATAGATTGGGAATCCGAGACTTGGTCCCTCCATCTTGACGCTCACGCCACATCGGCTGTCGACGGCTGCTGACAGTCTGTCACTATAGTATATGGTATTTTTCTGAAACGGTACTCAAATATTTGTCGAACGAAGCGATAACGCTAGTAGTCGCTAATGCTACCCCGTAAGGGAATAAGGCGTGATGTATATGAAGTATTGAAGCACCTCTTGAGGTAAAATATTCGTTTGACTCACTGATTACATGAAACTGAATCAATTACTTTAGTGACTCACGTAGACTGAGTGATACATCGGAAGGGTGAAGTCAAGTGTGAAATGAAATGATGCAATGTCCTATATCCATTTTTGCATATCAAGCAAGTAATTTGCATCGAATAAGCGAGTTTTCAAGGTGTTGGTCATTTCATTGTATGTGAAATTTCTGGAAGAATGCATATTTAAATATGACTAAGTGCAATCGTCACTTTACTAAACATTCTGCAGCTCATATACGTTTTCATTAATTCTAAATTCCAGGATTTAAAGTGGCTGAATCACGTGAAAATACGAAACCTTTTTACACAGATGGAGACTTAGAGAGAGACAGAGTAGGGATGGAGTTTAATTACTGCTCATTCTTTTAAGAGCCTCCTTAGCTTTTACGTGAATAACTGCGTCAGTCCTCTTTTCAAACACCAACTTCTCTTCCTTGTTACTAGTTACCCTTAATACTAAATGCTAAAACTAAATACACAAATCCAGCTCACATGTCTAAAATTTCAGATATAACATGACAACAGGGAAGTACCCGTACGAAGGTGACAACGTGTACCGATTACTAGAAGCCATCGGTCGGGGGGAGCCAGCACCCCCGCCCGACTACTTCGGGACTCCGCTGCGGTCTCTGCTCATAAACATGCTTAAACGGGACCCAGAACTTAGGCCGAATGTACAAGAAATTAGAAGACATGCGTAAGTATTTTACATACAGTAGCTTTATATAGTTACATTGTGTACCGATTACTAGAAGCGATCGGTCGGGGGGAGCCAGCACCCCCGCCTGACTACCTCGGGACTCCGCTGCGGTCGCTGCTCATAAACATGCTGAAACGGGACCCAGAACTTAGGCCGAATGTACAAGAAATTAGAAGACATGCGTGAGTATCTTACATACAGTAGCTTTCTATAGATACATTGTGTACCGGTTGCTTAACTATTGGTTGAGAAGAGCCCGCGCCGCCGCCCGACTACCTCGGGACTCCGCTGCGGTTGCTTCTCATAAACATGCTCAAACGGGACCCTGAACTTAGGCCGAATGTACAAGAAACTAGAAGACATGCGTAAGTATAAATAGCTCCTAGTGGTCTCAGACGAAAGATCAATAGCGAAAATCTTTCTCAAAGATTCTCTACGGCTCTACGGTATGTATGCGACAAGATAACAGAACCGTAACGTTTTGAATTTAAAATCCTCGGTCATCATGATTCACGACCGACAGTAACAGACTACCGCCACCTTAGTATGCCTGTATAAAATACCTAAACCGTGCAGTGGGAGTATGAAATCTAAATCATATTCAATTTTATTGAAATGATGTTTTTAAAGTCATTTCAATCATGAGTTTTCCGTTAAGAAAATGTACGTACAGTCAAAACAAAGGGACTTATTACTAACGGAAGTGTAGTTTGAGGTCTAAGGCACAGCAGCTGAGGTTAGGTGTTACCAAGTCGAGGATAGACCATGACCCCATGCGTGGGCCACTAGAACTTTTTACACACACTTTTTTATTCTGTACCTAGTAGGTATTTGTTGACTTTTTTCTAGTATCACAATAATAATGCTCAACTCATCTCGTCTCAAGGGCGCTCTTTTATTCAGCAGTCAATATTATTATGCCAAATACCTACGGCCTTAGCTCTACAAGCACTTACCGCTACAACTAATGTAAATGTACGTATGCATCATTGTCTGTGGGGAAATACGTCTATTTTATAAAAAGACTGTAACCAAGGGAATATAACAATACCTATGATATTTGATGCGGAGTAGGTATAACCGCATCCGACTTTAATGAACTTTAAACTTATAAAAACCTACCTTATTTTTATTTCTTGGTAGTACAGGGAGGTACATTTACAATTTACTTACAATGCGTCATTCAATTCTATAGACATTATTTTATCATATCATTATTTACTGAAACAAACACACAAACATAGTTTTTACTCGTATTTGTTTAGTCGATTAGAGAAAGATAAGACAGAAGAAAGGCCTGAACCCAGACCAGGGATGTCAACCTCTCGCGCGCCCATACTATAGTAGAAAATACAAACCAGTCCTATGGGAAGCTCAAAAGTACGTCAAATGTGTGAAATGTACGCTATATTATAGACATGATTATAGAAGGAAGGGAGCTACTGCAGCTAGGGTTGCAAAATTACGTAATTTTACTAAAAATGCGGGTAAAATACGCGTTTTTTACGGTAATTTATATAAAATACGGTAAAATTACCGGCTACTTATGTATGCTGTTGCAGGGCTATCGCACTATAAAAGTTAGTAAAAGCCGCGACAGCGCAATACATAACACTTATAATTGCCTCCTTCTCGCACATTACACCAAATTGTAACACACAAAATTGGAAATTGTATGTCCACGGTACGGCTTGGTACAACTTGGCCCGGCGGGCGACAGCGGGGCGGGTTTCACCAGAGAGGGGGTTGAGTGTCGCTTCTCTCTTAGCGTATGGTGAATGGGTGTATACTGGTAGGCTCCATTTCTTACACGGGCTCTGAATCTTTAAGTAGTAGTATGATTCGTTTTTTACCCAATCTTACCGTATTTTACCGAAAGTTACAAAAGTAATTTTACCGCTTTGCATCCCTAACTGCAGCTCACCGGATTGACATGCGGTAATATTTCGCCATCAGTATGGGCCATCCCTGCTTTGCGGGATTTGGTCCTCGTGCGAAAACGGGTATGTTTGTCATCGACATTTCAAAGATTAACTCCAGCAGATTCTAATTCCATATCATTAACTGCACAAGCTTTACTTAATAATCGTAGTGTTTACATCGTAATTGCGTTACATATCACTTGTTTATGAAGTTTGATGAGCTCCGATTAGTTTTACATCTTTACCATTGTATTTATTTACTGCATATAATTCTCAGGTGTCTGCATTAAATATTCTGCTTTTCATTCTACCCACATTATTGTAGGTATGGGTTCCTCTAGGTATGCAGTAAAACGACATTACACCGAACCGATGCCATCCATTTGCCGATGCACAAACGGATGCTAACGAAACGCGTTTATTTTCCAAATCATTATCGTCTGCCTGTCCTTATCCCAAATCAGTTGGGGTTGGCCAACAAGTTTTTTTAGAACACAAAATCATGTAGCAAAAAGATTTGGCAATATTTTATGTTTATGACCGGCCGCCTGCCTGATGTCAACCCTCTTTGGGAATGCTATGTAGGTGGTATCACCGCCGAGGTCAAAAACTGTATGTCGCCTTTATTTTCCTTATATACCTGTCCTAATGTATATTTTCTCGGATTAGCAGTTTATTTTTGTAACTTGATTCTTGTTGTTGTTTTTATACTACGAGTAGGTACAAAGTAATATAATTTACAATCAGTTTCGTACACAACTCATGCACTTATTCATTCACATAAGGTTCGTAGATAGTTATTGAAGTAAATACCTAGGTAAACTTTGTATCTAATCTACATTTTATGTTGTTGTTTACATTTCGGTATTACGGCTTTATTCATTACTTACCAGTGCTATTTTGCAATACGAGTAGTTATTCGGATATGCATTCATGATACAGATTTAATTTACTTATAATACATGCGTATATGATGCTTTTATATTTTGCGGGGTAGGTAGAGCGTACTATTAATTATACTGTGGTAGAGCGTTAGCGTTAACGACCATGCGCTAGCCAATACTTACTTTGTGACCATACTCAATCGCTAACGTCACATCTGATTTAAATTTACCCACAAAATATGGATGGACTAAGTACCTGGGGAAATTGTCATTGTGATCGATAGTGAAAACCGCAGGTGGAAACTTAAAACCGGCGGGTGATAAGATAAGGAACAGCTTTTCTTAGGGAACATAGGGCGAAATGTGAAAAAAGGGCCTCCCATACAAAATTGTCGATCAGCTAATTTGAGTTAGTATGGGATGCCCAAATCTTTTACTTAGATACACAGATACAAACAAATACAGATATTTTCTGTCTTGGACTGGCTTATTTCTCGGAGCAAAATAAATCTTGCCTCTGGAGAAAAACTATATTAGTCGCGCACAAACTTAAAAGTAATGATACGTGTAGGTTTTACGTAGGTAGGTATTTATTATCGTTGCATATCTCGATTACAAAATCGTTCTCATCATGATCATGTCAGCATCATGTGAATGATGCACTACGTACCTTGTCACACAAGACGATCTGTGTATGTGCAGTTAAGTTAAATGTCTACTATCACGTTGGAATATGCTTAGATCAACGAACTTTTTTTTATGTATTACGTTAATTTCATAGTAATTTGTATACTCATCATTGTCGTCCTAGTTAAATTATTTAACAAATAAATATCTAGAGATTGAGATTGATGTAGGTACTCGAAAGATTTTGAGGATAACGGTTAACAACAGATGTTGTAATGCACCTAATCTAATCTACGAAATCAAATAGTTACCAGCAGTTTTTGGGTAGAACATGCGTAAGCAAAAAAAAAACCAGTAGCTGTCTTTATCTTTGTACTTATTGTTTGATTCCGAAGCTGATCTTAGCGCAGTGGAAGCAAATTAAAGTTATCTTAAAATCTAAAACGAAATGGTCGATCAGCCTCGGAACAACATTTGACTACGATTCGTAGTGCTCTTTACTATAGCTAAATAAAATAAATTTAATGAGAGAATTTTGTTCCGGAAAGTGTCCGGCCGAGAAATTCTTGTTTCAAAGTCTACTTAAACAGGACCTAGCAGCGAATTGCTTACCGTGCGAATTATGACGCCGCCGTTTCCTTGTAAGTCTAGGTTTTGACAGGAAAAAAGGTATCAGGTTTTGAGGAAGACATTTGGATTGGAATTTAGGTACTAGACTTACTGCACCGGACACCAGCTCGTGTGGCATTCCGTTCCTCCGACAATTTTGGTTTCACCTTAGTTTTCACAAGCACTTGGGTTCACTATTGTTCATAGTTCGGCCACGTTGGCCTCAATCAGAATCCTGCCCAGTTCGCATTCAAAGCGCACTAAAACCACTATTCACTTGGTTTTATTACCGCACAAGAACAGGAACTCTTCCTGGCAGCAATTGCGCATGCGAAACAAAGATTTCTCCCGCACACCACTGCTCGCGAGCAACACGTTTTACTGTACAATACGCGAACCAAAGGACTTCTCCGCATGAGAAATTACTTAAAAATATGTGGCTAACACCGGACGCGCGAGTGACTAAAAGTAAGGTTATATCGCCGACGGCCGCGTGGTATCGAACCGACTGAACGAACAAAGGGAAAAGATGGCGTCGGCCGACTAGCCGGTGTCAGACGAAATGGCGCGAAACTACAAAACGTATGGTACGAAACTAAACATTCACCCGCCCGGACCGACCCATCGGTCCGCTCTATCATGGCAGGCGTGATAATGTAGCTACTGCTCGCTTAAGAACTGAATCCCCACCTGAACTTCTGCAACTCGAGGAGTGCCATCACTACCCGGAAACAGGTTGAGAATGCGCCCCGGCGCCAACGCAGTGGCGGTAGGTTGGCATCCTTAACCAGAACGAGATCCCCAATGCAGGGGTTCAGTCCTGTCCGTCCACTTAAGGCGTTGCTGCAGAATGTGCAAGTACTCAAGCGACCAACGCTTCCAAAGTTTTGAGTCATTTGCTGCAACAACTGATAACGCGACAAACGATTGCTATTCACCTCCGTATAGGGATATTCCGGCAAGGCGTTAAGTGGGCGGCCAATTAAGAAATGCCCTGGCGTCAGGGCCTCTAAATCATTTGGGTCTGAGCTGAGCGGACACAAAGGACGCGAATTGAGTACAGCCTCAATTTTACAAAACACGGTCGCCAGCTCCTCGAAAGTCAAAATTGTTACCCTACGACGCGCAACAAATGCGTCTTAGCGGACTTTACAACCGCTTCAAAAATACCACCCCAGTGAGGGCACGCTGGTGGATCGAACACCCAGGTAATGCCCTGACGGGAGAGGCCCGTGCTGATGGCTTCTTCGTTCTCCCGTAAGAACGTTACAATTTCTTTCATACACCGATCAGCACCTTTAAAGTTGGTACCACAATCCGACCTGATCAGCGCTGGTCGCCCTCGTCGCGACGTAAATCTCTCCAGCGCTGCCAAAAGGCCTCCGTAGATAGGTCGGCCACGAGCTCCAAGTGGACGGCCTTGGTGGCTGGCACACGAACACGCACAAGTACGCCTTGATAGACTTTGCGTTCCGTAGGCGTGATGCCTTTACCATGAAAGGGCCTGCGAAATCCGTTCCCACACCTGCAAACGTCCAGGCCTCCGTCACCCGGTCCGGTGGAAGATCTCCCATCTGTGGCTGCATTGTGGCTGCCTTCAAGCGGTAACAAGGCAAGCACCTAAACACAACGCTACGTACCGTTCGTCGTCCCGATAAGATCCAGAACTCGCGCTGTAGGATGGCCAATAGCGCATTACAGCCCGCGTGCGAGTTTTTCTCATGACGATCCCTGACTAAGAGCTCAACTAAGGGTCCCCTTTTTGGAAGTAACAGTGGATGCCGAGCCGAAAGGGCAGGCTAGCGTTCCGAAGTCTGCCTCCAACCCTGAGCATACCTTGCTCATCCAGGAATGGGTTGAGGCGCACAATTCCTCCCTTCAGCTTTCCACGTCCATCCCTGAGCAGCCTGACCTCCTCTTCAAAATGTTCCGCCTGGACGACTCTAACTAATGAGCATAGAGCCGCATTCCGTTCCGCAGGCGAGAGGACAGGTGTAAAGTTCCGTTCTGCTTGAGGCTTCCTGCAGTTGTTCACGAACCGTTTGATCCAACCTGTCACCCCAAGAAGTTTGTCGAGGAGCTATACCGTTCCAGCAAGAAAGCTGGGTTAGGCTTCGGTACGAGTTGCCCCACGTTCACTCGCAAACCTCGATCAGGTGGCCCAAGCGGCGCCCTGCACTCGTTGAATGGCCATTCCTGCGGCGACTCAGTCAGCCATTGAGGTCCCCACCACAGTGGGTGACTCACCAAATCAGGTGCCCTGCACCCGCGCGAAGCGCAGTCCGCTGGGTTCCATTCTCCCGGTACGTGCCTCCACACTAACGGAGTTTCCGACCCCGTAATCTGTGACACCCGATTTGCCACGAAAACCTCAAGTGTATGTACCGACGTCTGCAACCAGCACAGAACTATCCGACTGTCAGTCCACGCGTACACCGTTTCATCCAAGTTGATGGTACCACGCAGATTGCAGGTTACATGATTTAGCAAGCGCGCTAGAAGAGCTGCCCTGCCAATTCCAATTTGGGGATGGTCCATCTAGTTCTGACTGGTGCCACCTTACTTTTGGCCATAACCAGACGCACGTGCACAGTTCCCGTTGAACTTGCTGTCCGAAGGTATACAGCTGCCGCGTACCCTCGCTCCGAGGCGTCACAAAACCCATGTAGGGTAGCCTTACATCCCACCGATGGGACTAACTTGCGGGGTATCGCGATGTGCACAATCCCTGGTAGGGTGGTCACAAACTTGAGCCAATCCTTCAACAACTCTCCGGAGAGTTGGTCGTCCCATCCTAAGTTGGCTAGCCACAACCTTTGTAAAAGCACTTCGCCATGAACGTAACCGGGGCGATCCATCCGTTAGGATCGAACGTTCTAGCGATTGTCGACAGTACCGACCGCTTAGTCCAAGTTTTCTCCAAAGGTCGGGCTCGATCTTGTACGTGAATACGTCATGCGTTGGCCTATATTGCACCCCGAGGATGCCCAACGTATTTGGATTGTCCGGGTTCTCAAAGAGGTGCGGGTCCTGATGGAACTCGCCTGGCAAACCAGCCAGGAGCTCTGGGCAACTGGACAACCATTTCCGCAACTCGTAACCTCCTGAACCCATGATCGCGATCAGCTCGTCTCGTAGAATTAGCGCCTGCTCCACGCTATCAGCACCCGTGCAGATATCGTCCACGTAGACGTCGCGATCCAGTACTGCTGCGGCTCGAGGATATCTTACCCTTTCCTGTGCGGCCAACTCTCGCAGCGTACGTACTGCCAAATACGGACTTGGCTTAAGTCCATACGTCACCGTGTTAAGTTCGTATGTGACCATCGGCTCATCTGGGCTCTCACGCCACAAAATCAGCTGATACCGACGGTCATCCGGATGTATCATGGTTTGGCGAAACATCATTTTGACGTCTGCGACGAACGCTACCTGGTGTAACCGAAAGTCTGTGAGAATGTCCACAATGTCCCGGTTCAATTTAGGACCCGCGTGCAAACATTGGTTCACAGACACACCATTCGAGGTAGGAGCAGAACCGTCAAACACCACCCGTATTTTCGCCTCAGGTGACTTCAAGACAGCCAGGTGTGGAATGTAATAATGCTCGACACACCTCCAATCCAGGCTGGACACCGACATGTGGCCCAATTGAATATATTCCCGCATGAATTCTATATACTTCTGCCGAAGTGCTGGGTCTCGCCTCATCTTCCGCTCCATTCCGAGTAGTCTCCGTTCCGCGAGCTGTCGCGAACTACCTAAAGCGGGGCGGTTTGGGAGAAAAGGTAGCCTGGTCACGAATCTGCCTGACGGGCATCTCGCAGTGTTGTATTGATAGAACAACTCGCACTCGTCATCCTCTGGCTTCCGTCTGTCCGCCGTGGGCGGCTCTTCAGACTCCCAAAACCTCTGCAGCACCTCTGACAGCACACTACCATAGAGGACCGGATCCCTTCTGGTAGGTCCTGAGGTCTCCAAACTGGGCCGAAAACAACATACCCCCCTGTGGTATCTACGGCCACCAAACCAGTTTCCTGGAGTACCTTCTTCCTACCGCACCATAATCTCCCGAGGACGTCTGACCCGAGAAGTACGTCCACCGTACCAGGAGTATCAAAATCAGGATCAGCTAACTCCAACCCTGTGGTTAACCCTCGTACCGTTGGTGGTAACCTAACCTGAGGGAGTTTCCCAACCACTTCATCCAGCACCACGGCTGAGACTTGATAGCTGACCCTGTACATGTGCTACCTAATGTGAACTCAAAGTTCGTCTGACCCCGAATGTCAGGCACATTTAGGCCCCGATGCCTACAGCTTCATCCTCACTTGGCTGTACATTTAGGCCTAGCCTACTCACCAGCTTACTCGATACAATACATCCCTGAGCCCCTGTATCCAGTAGGGCTCTTACTTGAATGGTCCGGCCACCGTATCCCCATACCCAAATCTTAGCCGTTGGCAAAAGTACCGTGATTGGACGGGGAGCCGAAGCTGATGAGTAGGCGGCGATTACCTAGCGGGAATCTAAACGCGGTGAGGCCGCGTCCCGCGGGGGTATCCTCGCTACCCAAACCTGTGTATGGGTCCCACTCCTGCTGGTAGGGAGGTCTGCCCATAAAGGCCATGGCTGGAGTTCTATAGTACCCCGACGGCAAACGTCCGTACCGAGGTTGCGCCTGTAGCCGCGGGTACTCAGGCATAGGCGGAGGCATGCGTGGGTCTTGAGACCCAACCAGGTGGCTCAAGCCCGCAGAATACTGCATGTACCCTGGTGGCTGCCTAGTGCTCCCTGACACCCGCCCGTTGGATCCCGTACCTGGGATGGGTGTCCTTGGCCATGTTCCTGTGTCGTTCTTCCCCAATCCGGCACCTGGTGCCGTGCTGGTGTTCGTCCCCACGTCCTTGGGTAAGTGGGCTCCGTCTGTTGACGTCCCCCTGCCTGTCCCTGTGACCGATGCGGAGGTGGGGTCCTCCTTGGAGGGTGGGAGCGTTGCTACCTCCCTTGGTGGGCAGGCTCCCTTCGCTGATCCGATCCAGCGCTGCCCCCGGCGTCTCCGGAGCGATTCATGCAAAGCAGCGGATGGTGTGCACCCTGGCAGTACCTACAGTTGGTGCTTGAAGGGCACTCTCGCACCTGATGCGGCCCCAGGCACCGAAAACACCAACGCCTCTGCTGTGCCACACCCCGTCTCCTCTGAACCCGCTGCGCAGCAAACTCCTGACACGCTGTCACCCCGTGGCCTGTCTCCTGCAGTAGGCACACCCTGATTCCAATGCGGTGTTGTACCGCCTGGGTTGCCTACTGTTGCCTCCTCGCGCCGGTGCACCCGGCCGTTCCGGGTGGCGAGGGGCAGAGGTCTCCTTGCGAGGGGCTTCACCAGCCTGGACGTCCACTCGCCTGCTTTCGGCCTCGAGGAACGACTTCAGATCCTCGTAGGTCGGGAGGTGGTCCGAGGACTTGCCCCATGGAGCTGCTCGAATCGAGCGACCATTTCGCTCGGCAGGCGGCGAAGCACTGTGTGGACCAAGATATAACCGTAGCCCGCCACTGGCAAACCCTGTCGCTCTAGTGCGCTGACCGCGACACTGACTGGGTGGAAGATTTTCTCGCGGAGGTCCGTACCTCGCGTTATGGTTGGTATTGACAGCCACTGGTCTAACAGCCTGTCTACAATCAGGCGCTTGTTTCGATACCGGTCGGTAAGGATCTTCCACGCCACCTCATAATTGCTATCCGAGACAGCCAAATGCGTCAGCAATTCATGAGGCTCTCCATGTAGCCTGGACATCAGCTGAGCCATCTTGTACGCCGGCGTTATGTCCGTCCGTGTGTGGACCACACTGCTATACAGGTCCTCAAACGCCGGCCAGTCGGCGTAATCGCCTGCAAAGACTGGAACCGTAACAGGCGGAAGAGGCACCTGTAATCCTTGTCCCACTTTACCACGGAATGGCTTTTCCTTTCCGTCACGTCGCCTAGATATGTCCGCAGCTGCCTGCTCAATGTCCTGTGCCAGCTCCAAGCACTGGCTTACATCGCCCTCGACCAGCTCCTTATCTTCAGGGTTAGGAGCTTCCTCAAGGAGCATGAGGCACTCTGTGAGGTGTTCCGACACAACCCGAACCCGTTCATCTGCCTGTAGTGCACTTTTCAAGAGCGCGTCCTCCCGGTCCTCGCGGCCGATCATTGCCGCTGTGGTAGTAAACCACCTTAATTCTGTCTTTATAGCAGCCTTATACCTGGCGATCGAGGAGCCATGGTACCAACTTTTACACACTCGACTTAATAAAAACGAAAACCAATAAACAAATACCACAAAATAAATGTTAGTTGACTGGCCTAGACCTTACCGATAAGGTACCGTTCACTAGGCAAACAATACAGTCACAAAAAAACCGAAACAATATTTTCCAAAATTAATAAAATATGTGGGTAATATAAAAAACACGCTTAATACTAAATTACGGCTAACTATGTTGCAATAAAGCAACCACGCTCTGCTACCAAAAAATGTTTGATTCCGAAGCTGATCTTAGCGCAGTGGAAGCAAATTAAAGTTATCTTAAAATCTAAAACTAAATGGTCGATCAGCCTCGGAACAACATTTGACTACGATTCGTAGTGCTCTTTACTATAGCTAAATAAAATAAATTTAATGAGAGAATTTTTGTTCCGGAAAGTTTCCGGCCGAGAAATTCTTGTTTCCAAAGTCTACTTAAACAGGACCTAGCAGCGAATTGCTTACCGTGCGAATTATGACGCCGCCGTTTCCTTGTAAGTCTAGGTTTTGACAGGAAAAAAGGTATCAGGTTTTGAGGAAGACATTTGGATTGGAATTTAGGTACTAGACTTACTGCACCCGGACACCAGCTCGTGTGGCATTCCGTTCCTCCGACAATTTTGGTTTCACCTTAGTTTTCACAAGCACTTGGGTTCACTATTGTTCATAGTTCGGCCACGTTGGCCCTCAATCAAGAATCCTGCCCAGTTCGCATTCAAAGCGCACTACAAAACCACTATTCACTTGGTTTTATTACCGCACAAGAACAGGGAACTCTTCCCTGGCAGCAATTGCGCATGCGAAAAACAAAGATTTCTCCCGCACACCACTGCTCGCGACAGCAACACGTTTTACTGTACAATACGCGAACCAAAGGACTTCTCCCGCATGAGAAATTACTTAAAAATATGTGGCTAACACCGGACGCGCGAGTGACTAAAAGTAAGGTTATATCGCCGACGGCCGCGTGGTATCGAACCGACTGAACGAACAAAGGGAAAAAGATGGCGTCGGCCGACTAGCCGGTGTCAGACGAAATGGCGCGAAACTACAAAACGTATGGTACGAAACTAAACACTTATTATTGTCTTTCCAAGCGTTTATGATATTTGATAGCAGGGTGTCTTATAGAAATTTAAATTGGACTGAAAAGGATAAAATTTATATGATTGTATTGTAATAATAAAATTGTATTTACCTGATAACTGCCAAAATTATTTATCTGATAATTTATCTAATAAAGCAAATAAATGCTTTAAATGCTCGGAAAGATTATAATAATACTAGCGGCTTGTTAGCTTCGAGAAAAAGGCATTTTCCTGGCATGTGTTACACATATAAACCTTCCTCCTATATCACTATTGCAAATCCGTTGCGTGGTTTAGGAGGAGTTAGCGAATTCCACGACAGACCGACAGATACTATGTATCAATTGAAGTAAATAATAATAATTCATTAATAACTTTAAAATCAGAGAAATGTGACTGGAAAGAAAAATTAAGCCCTATTCAAACTACAGCGGCATCCGGTGCGTGAGTAGTAGAACTCAATCCCTCACCATTTTGTACCAATCAAAATTTTTCAGTAAAATTATTCCGCCCGTTTAGATGGGATGAATGGGAAATTCTTCGTTGTACAACTTCAAGTATTTAAGATTTAATTGTATGATACCTAGTACCTACCTTCGCTACAAGGTCTATGTTTTGTACATTCAAATAAACGTTTCTATTTATATTTTCTATTTCAAAATTAAAGATCATTTTTCTCTTCAGCTGGGTGAAAGCGACGCCACCTCTCGAGCACGGCGAGAAGTTCGTGGCGGTGCGGTCGCGGCGCTCGGACGAACTTCACTCCTCCACCGTCATACCTTACTTGGTAGAACGACACTATGCATCGGCTCAAGACTACTTCGCCGAGCGAGATCTCAGGCATGGTAAGTGATGATGATGATGATGATGATTATTGGATCAAGCAGCATTAACCAAGCGGCGCTCGGACGAACTTCACTCCTCCACCGTCATACCTTACTTGGTAGAACGCCACTATGCATCGGCTCAAGACTACTTCGCCGAGCGAGATCTCAGGCATGGTAAGTGATGATGATGATTATTGGATCAAGCAGCATTACCCTACCTTACTTGGTAGAACGCCACTATGCATCGGCTCAAGACTACTTCACCGAGCGAGATCTCAGGCATGGTAAGTGATGATGATGATGATGATGATGATGATGATGATGATTGGATCAAGCAGCTTTAACCAAGCGGCGCTCGGACGAACTTCACTCCTCCACCGGCATACCGTACTTGGTAGAACGCCACTATGCATCGGCTCAAGACTACTTCGCGGAGCGAGATCTCAGGCATTGTAAGTGATGATGATGATTATTGGATCAAGCAGCATTACCCTACCTTACTTGGTAGAACGCCACTATGCATCGGCTCAAGACTACTTCACCGAGCGAGATCTCAGGCATGGTAAGTGATGATGATGATGATGATGATTATTGGATCAAGCAGCTTTAACCAAGCGGCGCTCGGACGAACTTCACTCCTCCACCGTCATACCTTACTTGGTAGAACGCCACTATGCATCGGCTCAAGACTACTTCACCGAGCGAGATCTCAGGCATGGTAAGTGATGATGATGATGATGATTATTGGATCAAGCAGCATTAACCAAGCGGCGCTCGGACGAACTTCACTCCTCCACCGTCATACCTTACTTGGTAGAACGACACTATGCATCGGCTCAAGACTACTTCACCGAGCGAGATCTCAGGCATGGTAAGTGATGATGATGATGATGATTATTGGATCAAGCAGCCTTAAACAAGCGGCGCTCGGACGAACTTCACTCCTCCACCGTCATACCTTACTTGGTAGAACGACACTATGCATCGGCTCAAGACTACTTTACCGAGCGAGATCTCAGGCATGGTAAGTGATGATGATGATGATGATTATTGGATCAAGCAGCTTTAACCAAGCGGCGCTCGGACGAACTTCACTCCTCCACCGTCATACCTTACTTGGTAGAACGCCACTATGCATCGGCTCAGGACTACTTCACAGAGCGAGATCTCAGGCATGGTAAGTGATGATGATGATGATGATGATGATTGGATCAAGCAGCTTTAACCAAGCGGCGCTCGGACGAACTTTACTCCTCCACCGTCATACCTTACCTTGTAGAGCGACACTATGCATCGGCTCAAGACTACTTCGCCGAGCGAGATCTCAGGCATGGTAAGTGATGATGAAAATTGATAATAGCGACTCCGCACCGAGTCAGTATTAAAGCTGCCCTAGTCATGCAAGATTG
This sequence comes from Phthorimaea operculella, assembly GCA_024500475.1. Classification (NCBI taxonomy): domain Eukaryota; kingdom Metazoa; phylum Arthropoda; class Insecta; order Lepidoptera; family Gelechiidae; genus Phthorimaea; species Phthorimaea operculella. The sequence goes on along the minus strand of JANFCV010000010.1, from coordinate 6,300,939 downwards.
ACCAATGGGTGTAATGTGGGAAATACGCTCTAAGGAGGAAAAGTTGACCAATAGCAGCGTGTGTGTATACCAGAACAAGCAGTCCATTCTGCTTATTTGATCAGAAATGGATTATGTTGAGGAATGAGCGTTCATGTCTTTGTCTCATGTGTCTTTTATTCCCATTAGATAGAAATTAGACTTGACATTTTTAGGTCTGATTGCAATTGCTCCCAACTATAAAGTGCGCCACACACCAGAGGCCGCACGGCGTATTCACGGCGTGATCGCATGCGTAGCGCGGTGTGCGGTCTCTCATAGGATCCCATACGATACAACGTCATCTCTACGCGCGTGATGACATCGTGACTACGCCATGCGGCGCGGTGTTGGCGCCCTTACAGCCTTTTGAATAACGATTGTTTTGCAGAAGAGGAGGAGTTGGTCGTAACGCGTTCTGTGCGCGTGCGCGCCCGCATTTGCGCGTTGAGTTAGGTTCGTTGCATGGCGTGCGAGTGACCCCTTTCATTTAACATACAAACATACTTACATACTGGATGAAATTTTACTAGTGACCGATAGCGAAAACTTAGGACCGCCTGGTTATATGATAAGGAACAACTTTCCCCGAGGAACATGGGTCGAAACATGAAAAAAAAATTAGATCTCCCATAGTATTTCAAATCGGCTGATCAACAATTTTGTATCTTTTGTACCAAATTTTCTATGTTTCTATGGGCAAACTTGTTCCTTATCACTAGCCGATTTCTGTTTTCGCAATCGGTTACTAGTTAAATTTCACTCTAATCACGCCTTTATCCCTTGCTGGTTAGGCAAAGCGTAACACCCTAAAATACAGTACATATTTTCATATCACAAAGTAATCAATAATCATTTAACCAGCTTCAAAAGTGTTCTTATTCCTGCAGCTAGAATAGTTTTGATATTATTTTATAACTTGAAGTGTGACGAAATAATTTGGCTAGTTTCTTAAGTTCATAAGAACCCTTGTCTTCTCGTAGACGAGTTAACATTTAGGTAATATCATTGGTACTAACAGTGAAAGACTACAGAAACTGTGTTGTTTGACTGCTTTTCTACTAAATTAAAATGCTTAGGATATTTATAATTTGTTATGGCGATATATGTGTGTGTGTAATGTGTGTATTCAAGAATCACTTCAAAGTAGATCGCTAGGGATTTAGCTATTTATGACTGCGGTCTTTCGTCCGATTCATTTCCCTTTTAACTAAGATCGATGTAACAATTTGATTGAGTACAGCTATAAGCACTATTAAAAAGACTCATGTTTGTCATAGATCAAAATCATCTTAATATTTTTATCTTCTGGGTCAATCTTCAAAAGGCGCAATATTTGCGCAATTTTTTAATAGGGTAAAAAAATACGTTTAAAATCAAATTTTCGCGTAGGTAACGAGAGACTATAACCTAATGTATCACATGTGTGCAAGGCACGCTGATAGAACTAGGATTTAAGGAGATACTGACACAAATAAAAAAAGCTTAGTTACGGTAATGAAACTGTTACTGGTAATGATTTATTTAGGGTATGGTAATGAAATAAAAAACATAAATCAATAACTCTGTATGACACCACATCTCGATTTAGTGGGGGGCATGCAACTCTGTCTAAGAAACCTCTTAAAGCCAAGGATGGACAACTCTTTTGTACAACTGAAGAACATCTAGACAGATGGCACGAACATTTCAGTGTGGTCTACTCATACTTGCTGTTAGTGAAGCGGACAGCAGTTTTAGAATGAATCCTGACGATTTGCTTGATGACCGCCTCAACTGTACACTAAGTTGTCAAAACTATTGCCAACTTTAATCTGGCAAAATCTTCTAGTTTTGACAACATTAAGGTAGAGCTACTTATGGAATACGCAGTGCGGTCATCTGAAATCACTGCACCCTTTCATAGCACGAATCTGGGAATGTGAAGATCAAGCATCCACAAAATGGAAACAAGGGCCGTTGATTAAAATTTCGAAGAACGACAATTGGTGATGCATAACAATACTTTCTTCTGCTGCATAGGTTCTAGCTAAGAACCTGCTGGGCAGGATGTCACCTCACATAAAACGAACCTTACGCGAAGAGCAAGCTGGTTTTCGCCTTGGGCGCTCATGTGCTGACCAAAAAACACGCTCCGGATACTGATAGAGCAATGTGTAGAACTGCAGTTTGAGGTGTACATAACTTCGTTGATTTTAAAAAGGCATTTAACACCGTAAAAAGGAGTGCGATGCTGGCAACGCTAAGAAGGAGGGGTTTACCACGAAAGACAGGTCAACATCATCAAAGCTTTCTGCATCCACAGCACCTGCAAAGTGGTTCACGAGCAGACCCGATAAAAATAATCGCAAAAGTCAAACAGTGATGTTTTTTACTTTCAATTTTCTATAGCAGCAATTTCGGGGCAGCACCATTACCAACAGTGGTGACTCAGACGAGGACGTTGACGGCGGGACAGGATAAAGAAAGCCAAAGGTGTATGCGCTCAGTTAAAACCTGTTTGGAAAACAAACATCCTTACCCAACTTATCAAAATCTCACTTTTCACCTCGCTCGAAAAGTCAGTGTTGTTGTACGGCTATGAGTAGTGGAAGGTAACTAAAACCTTGTCGAACAAAATCCAAGTTTTCCTAAATAAATCGTTGTATTCATACTAGGTATCTACTATAGTCTATACCCAGGCAGTCACCAGTCGCAAAGGAAATTGCTCACCGTAAATGGAGTTGGATTGGGCACACTCTACGCTAAAGCGACGACAACCTAGCCAAGATTGTCTTCATGTGGCAGCCAAGCGGGCAACGTCGACGTGGCAGACCTGTTGAAACCTGAACGCGTACAACACAAAGTGAGCTGAACGCAGTTGAGCCTCCTGGGACTTCAATATGGAGGAATGGAAGAGGCTCTCCAGGGCCCTTTATATAATCGGATTACCAACCACTGGAAGTCAACAAAACACTACATTTAATTATTCTAATTACTGGGAAATCAATATTTTACATGCACATCAACATACAGAAAAGTATTTGAGCATTAACTGCTGATACTTATTTATCAATTCTAAAAAAAGAAAAACGTAAAAAAGAATTTCTCATCTCCGTCGCGGCAACGTCATTACCGTAGCCTCAAAAAGGTTACGGTAAAGACGGTAATGAAGGGCCTGGTAATGAAGAAATCAAATATATTTGAGAAAAACTCGCATCTTTCCCGCCTTTTCTCATAAAAGCTTTTATGGTTACCTAACACTACTTGAGAGTAATGGTTATAAAGCAAACAATTAAAGATATAACATAAACTTAACTCAATAATTCAGGCCGTGTAATGAAGAATAAACTGGTTGAAACACCAAATTACGCACTTCGATCTGATTTTGTCGCGAAAACGTAGACACATCCACACAGTACACAACGTCCGCCGATCCATTGACTCGCGGCGAGAGAAATGACGGCGTTTTGCAGCGAGATCAAAGGAAATTACGACTACCTCAAACACAAATAAATCTGCACATGGTAATGAAATTTTTATCGTGACAAAAGTTAAGGTGACAAAAACAATATGTCTTCGTATTCCAAATTATGAATAAAAATATAGATTTGAAAGCTTAATGATTTAGTATTTAGGTACCCTGTAGCAAGTGATGTTCTCCGCGCACATTTTGGAAATAAACTTTTTTTGTCGTTTCTGATCAGAGAACAGGTCATGGTAATGAATTTTGGTACAAAAAAATTATATCTACCTAATCTACTATCCTTTTGTTGTAATTGTTTTTGCGCTATACTAAATAGGTTGAGGCTCTCCAAATAAGGTAGAAATTTTAGCTCTGCGAGTAATCAATGTGTGCATTTTCTTTCGGAAATTGAAAATAATCATGCTTTGAAGATTGACCCTTCTGTGCATTCTAAGGGTAAACGACTACAGGTAATCCATGATAGGCTGTTCGTCATTTTTATTTTATTTTTACTTTTTTTAGGCGACGGCGGGTCCCGCACACTATCAACCGCTGAACTATCCGACGCAGAATCAACGCGGCGCAAACGGCGGTGGAACTCCTCGTGCGGGCGCTTACCCTCGTGCCGGCTCACGTGATGCCCTCTCGCTCGCACCCGAGCACAAGCCCATAGCCCCATCCCGCTCCCACCACTGCGACACTCAATATGCGCACAAGACAGCTAGAGGTATTTTTTGTCTGTTCAAGTAGTGTCTGTAGAAGTGGCCACGTAGCGTGAGCAAGATAGACGAATGAGCAATCTGCTAAGTCCTAAAAGTTTTTTTCCTGTATCGTCATTCGAAATCATGGCGGTCAGAAGGTCAGCTCATGCTGGTTGAAGTGCAATTTCTTCATCGTCCAGCATAACTTGATAGCCTTTTGTCGGTACTGTATAAGCTGTGTCTACTGTACTACTTACACTATGTGGTTACTTTTCTACCTAAGTAGTGAGAGTTTAGATGACGTGGATTTCACGAAAGGTCATTCTAGCAAAGCAATAATCGAATTGAACCTTTAGGGCTAGTGGTGGACATTTGTTGATTGAATTACGATTTATTTGAAAAAAAAAATTAGGTATGATCTCGCAAATTAAATCGCGTATTACGAATTCCACGACTTCTGTTAACATACCCAAAGGAAAAATAAGTGTCTTTAAAATGTGCATAAAATTTTGCGACAGGATAAATTTAGGAAAGAGATTTATAGGAATGCTCCATTCTGCATCTGAACGAAAAACGTTTCATTTGTATTTGATCTAATAAAATTAGCTGCCATACTTGAGTATAGACCTAGAATAATAAAAGTAGATTCAAGTATTCACTATGCAACATTGTCGCGCAGCTTTGTATATCAACAACTTCATGCGTGTATAGCAATTTCACGTGTGTTGCTTGCGGAGATTTCCATGTTTACCTATATGCAGCATTTGAAAAATGTGGTCCGTGTTTGTTGTTCGACATTGTCCCGCGGCAACATACTGTTATATACAAAGTTGATTAACAGCGCTGCTAAACAATGTTGATAAACGCCTTAAACCTTATTTACCTGAAGTAGACAGTAGCCAGTAGGGCTGTACCGCGTGACGGATCACGTGAAAACCAACTACCTCGAGAGAAAATATTTACACTGTTCTGAATCGATGTTATTTCATAAGGATGTGCTGAGTGTCGCAGTTTGTGTCTTGTTAAAATCGATTTTGTAACGTAGGTAAATTGTTTTGTGTCGATTCTGGCGTACGCTTTTGGTAACAACTTGTTGGCTACTTGTGTCGCAAACTAAATATGAAATATACAACGAAAAACTTTAAACATTTAAATTCTGATTATCTTTAATCAAAGTACGCCTGCTGTTAAAATTAATAATAAATCTGCCATTTCTAAAGAATAACATAAGGCGTAAAAAATGAAGTAATTGAAAGAATATCTTTAATGTTGCTAAAGGATGCGCTGCGCCTGAATCGACAATAAATTCAGTCTTTGTCTTTAAATGTTTCATCTTTAAAATTAATCAGTCGTTTTCGGTTACTTATGTCGTAGTGTTGCCACTTAATTTGCCAAATAATAATTAATTACTTCTATTGTACTAAAAGTCGTATTACTTTAGCAAGTATTTTTCATTGTAGAGCATTTTTGTATTTGTTTAAATAGTAAGTCCTTTTTTTTCTTCGATTTTCTTGAATCTTAGCGTGACAATAATATACCGTACAATCGGGTGCTTTTCGATATACCCATTTAAGTGATGAACTCACATAATACTGGTTTTACTTTACATGTTGATCTCTTAAATGTAACTAAAGATGCAGCCGATTGTACCTATCTTATTTCATAATAACAGTAACATAAAAATTGCATGTGAAGCTATTATTAGTATATCGTTGTTTTGCTATACCTACCTACTGCACCCATATTTCACGATCCTTCTTAATAAACATATTTTTATACAACGAGGATCAAATTACTAGTTGAATTTAAATTTGCAGCGGTAGGTAGGTAAAACAATACACAGTATGTAAAAAGTCTGAGAATATTCTAAGAGGTAATCTTAAAAAAAGTTGTAGTATTCAGTTTGTGGTCTGTTTTTTTAACATACATAACAATAATATTTTCATCCCCTCTATTCAAAAAACTACGCTTTGGTCGTACATAAGTGGGATTAAAGTAGGTCATTTAATCCCAAGGGATTAAAATTCATTTGAATATGGAACACAAATATTTGCAGCCAATCAATCGAAAATTTACTACAGATGGGTTTTTTCTCTGCAACACTACCTGTTATCTGCTATTTTATTGAGTATTTTACACCTAGTATGTAGCTCATAAAAGACCTAATTCGTAGCAAAATTTGAAATTAAAAAGTGATGTGTCAAATTTTATTTTTCTTTTGGCGCGATAACTGGCCGGCAATGGGCAACAACAATATAACCTCACAATAATATGAAATAAAATGTATAATGATAATGGTTTTGTAAATATTGGATGTTTATAACGCAATTTATGGGATGTATTGTAAAATAATGGATAATCGCAAGCAATTATAGAACTTCGTAGATTAAGTAATTATTTATTGTTTTTCTCATAGAGGGGATGAAAAGTAGTATGTATCACTCGGGTATAAAGTTATTTATTCTCGGGCGACTTACATTGAATCCCTCGCTTCACTCACGATTCTACTTTAAAATCCCTCGCTACGCTCGGGATTTTACTCTAGAATCCCTCGTTCCGCTCATGATTCAAAATAGCGCCCTCGCCCTAAATATATCACTTTATTCCCTTGTTATAAAAACTATTATTTATTGGGTAAGATAATCAGATTTTCATGTAATACTGCCTTAGCGCGCACTTTATTAGTTTGTGGTCTGTTTTTAACAATTTATTGGGGAAAATAATCAGATTTTCATGTAATACCGCGATAGGGCAAACGTTGTAAGTGCGTGGTTCACTTTACTTCAAGCGGTGCAGGTAAAGTGAGTGAACTTTGCGCAAGCCCGCGCATTGCGACGCGGCCTTCGCCCTTAAAATACCATTACCATGGGGTGTCAAATACCTGTCAACTACTATTTATTTGTTTACTGCAAGTTTACTGATATTTCACACCCTATGCTTGGTTGGTTCTCACATCAGGTCACGTGATTAAGAGACCCTAGGGTTGCATGTGTTCGCCGATTAGCTAACAAACTGTAACCGCGCGATACGATATCTGGATACTTTCTCAAATATTTGTCAAACGTACATGCTTACAACGATCATAACCTACAACCGTTGTTGCTTTACCTGCCCCACAGGAGACAGAGGTGTGATAATGTGATTTATATTTTGTAAGTTTACCTCTTGAAATATTTCCAGCGTTTTCTTGCACACAATACCTACATAAAATAAATATGTAGGACGTTTTCTTCTAAATCCCTATCTCTGTAGATCTGTTACTAGCGTGTGCATTTTCCTGGCATTTGGGATATGAATGTTTACTATTGTTAGTATTTAGATTACGAAAAGTACAAGTTGCAGCAATCTTAAAACACGTCATTAAAACTAGTTATTGTCAAAATTTTCATGTTCAATGTGATGTATATTGCAAGGACAGTGAATGATAAAAAGTTGGTATACATTATTTTTTAGGTTAAACAGATTCATTATAATTCGTATTTTTATAGCTAGAATGTATACCTACTTTTTGCACTGTTCACTATGCAAAACCCTAAAAAATGGTTATGGTTCACTAACTTAAAAAACTTTACTATTGAAAATATTAGAATTTCCCAATAAAAATAGAACACGTACTAACATTTTCACGGTTGACTTAGTATTTACTCTGAGACCTCACTTCTTGCAAACACCTACTTTAGTTATATAAATTAATAAACTTTAGTTTGATGTAATAATAATAAAAGGTTTTCGCTATTCTGATAATAATTATTTAAAAGTTTGTAAAGATAATAAAAGAAATATGTAAATAATAATGTCGAATACTACTTATTTCTGTTGATCGTTTGTAAAAGATATCTAAATTAGTTAATTAGAAAAAACTCCATGTTTAAATATTGTTTTCGTCTGGTTTGTAGTGCAATAACTTTAGAAGAATAAAATACTTAAACATAGCTATAAATTTAATTTAATTAACTGTTTAGTTAAGCCATATGTTAACGAGATTACTGAGAAGATGATCTCTTAGCATAAAATGTTATTGATAAAGTATTTTATACTTAGTGATAGAATTAACGATTATACTTTGCCCGGTTGTGCTGATACAATTTATAGTAGATTATCGTTTTTGTTCATTATCGTTTTTGTTCAAAATGATCACCGCTTTGTTGCGCGCGAGCTAGTGTACGAACCACTCTGGTCATACTAGTTCTGATTGGTACCGCTAGATGTCGTTGCCTGTTTCGAACAAACTTCATTATTTCAGCGCAACTGGCCAAAGATTTTGCATGTACTTCTAATAAGTGGGGTCTCATCTTGCTTACCTACTACTATTTACATGAAATGTAATTATGTTGTGCCTGGGCCTTTAGCCTAGACTGACTGTAGCGACGTGAAAGCAGAAAAAAAGAGAATAATAAAGAATTATATTGTAAATAAACCGTTACAAGTAACATTTACTATCTTTTTTTTATTATTTTAGAAATAAGATAATTATAAGAAAGAGAAAGTCACAATCACATATCCCTGGATAGGATAGGTATCTGAAACTTTGTTCCTTAAAGTAAATTTCATGTTGATATCCTATTTTATAATTAGTACAGATTTTTTCAAAGAGTCATAATCTCGGTAATTTTAGGAATCAAATGGCAGCTATAGGCTGTGACAGCCATAAGAAAGTGACAGATACAGCTAAGAAAATATTCAGCAGAAACCAGAGAAACCTCGGATGAAAGAAACCCTAGCAGAAACACTTACGCTCAAGGTAAAACTTGGTTTAAAATATGTTTTAAAATACGGTTGGTTTAAAATATGCTTGGTTTAATAATGGTATAAAATGCGTTAAGCCCTATTTAAACCTAAGCGGAACGAGCGCGGTGATTGAATTTTGACCAATACACAAGGGATTGAATTCCGCTACCCACGTAGCCATTCGGGTAGGGTCAGGTAGGGATCGGTGACTCAGGCGGGTACATTGACTCACGCTTATATTTCGGAATAGGACAGCTATATCTATCTGTATTCTTAACATAATGATAGCTCTTGACAACCAAACACATACAAACCAATCATCCGTCCACTCCAGTACGGTTTGATTGTGAAAAAAATGTGCGATTGGTTTTGCACCTCTAAAAATGCTTTTCAGGGTACCACACATGTATTTTTATCGGTTAAGTTTGAAAGATTTAGGGAAATGTAATTATTTTGATCGAAAGTGGTGTTCAAATACTAAGTAATAAGCTAGATTTGCTAGCTCTTAGCGTAGTCTGGTTATATTCGTAGGCTAATGATTTCAAAATAGCGTCAGCGTCTACACTGGCTCAAATTTAAGTAGTACACAGTGACTCTAACATTCAGTACTGGCTCATCTCTCTATTTTTAGAAACATTAACAGACAATTGTAAAATATTTCTTATGGCAATAGCAATGATATGAAAAGAATACTTTGATAAATATAATTAATTAAAATGCATAGTTTCAATAAATATTTTACTTGCACGACAGGGTTGCCAAGTTCATATAAACTGTTAGAGTCACTGTGTACCACAGGGGTTGAGTCAGTGTAAACAGGTACAGGTACACAGTGACTCACATTTTTTTTTCTAGAAAAAAAGTGTCTGGTGGCTTAAGTGTCGTGTTATTGCAAAAATTGATAATGCGAAACGAAAGAGTATTAATCAATACATCCTCGATATGAATTTCAGTTTGATACTTCAAAGTTATCTATAAAATTTTATTGATTGAAGAAATCCGAGTCACTGTAGCCTACCTGACCCTACTGCTAGAGTTTTAATATGGCTTAACTATTGCATAGTTTATTTATACATTTCACGTACATTTGCATGCACTACCATTCCAAAATTCCAACAGAACGAAACAATGGCATTTCCATAGATAATGACCAGAACACTTGTCTCTGCCACTTGCCGCCTTTCCTACCTACGTGTCACAATATCAAGCAGAACAGCTACTAGGTGCCGCTATCAAAGCACAGGACGGCTTTGTAGAGTAGGGAGGTACATACTATCGCCAGTAAATCCACCTACCCCTATAAGAGACCAACATATGCTGGTTTTCTTAGAATTTATATGAAAAACCAGTATTAGGCGATCCCTTAAACGGGTAAAAGAATATACTGGCGATAGTACCTACCTGCCTACTTGTTCACCTATGTATGTGTAAGGTCTAAGGTAGTACCTTCAGTCCTACATGTAATTTTTAGGTACCTACAGACACAGGATCTACATTAGTAATAATAAAGGAGAAGTTGAAAGAAATACTTTGAAACCTAAATAAAATATCTACCTACCTACCTAATATATGGATGCCCTGCCCGCCAAGCATGTCAAAAGCTGTCCATCCTAGATAGACTTCAAAAAGATGCCTTATGTGTTCCATATTGTACTGCTTGCAAAGCTGTGAAGTGCCCAGTGACTGATTGACATATTAAACCAGATACCTAAGTAAGTAGGTACCTACAATGTAATGCGTGTTGTGCGCACAATGCGCGGAAATGGCGGCGCGAGCCTTTCCGTATCAGGTACTGCGCTGGTTGAATTGTAACCGCATCGAATTGGGGTAAGTAGGTCTACTTTACGCACTCAAGTGAAATGGAGCTGCTTAGAGTAATTTGATGTTTGAGATGTGGTGTGGCAGCCCCCAGAGACGAAGGGTGACTGACATATTAACGAAGGTAGGCCAAATGAGCAAAAAGAAAAACTAGATTGACGTGAGTGTGTGGATTTGTACATTTCTGAAAGGGAAGCTGATTGGAATCGGCATGTATGGACCCTTCGCCACTGGCAGCTATCTACCGGGTACCTGTACCTACAGGGTGTCTATAGTCGGTTGCTCAGACAGTTGGACCAACTCCTCGTTTCCGTCTCTTAGTTGCGAGAAATCATCATCGGATCTTAAGGAACAGATGTCATGACTGAACTTTTATGAACTGAAGTTTAAAAGCATAGGTAGAGAGAGACTACTTAGTGTGATAAGATAACTTAGATGCAGACTTTCGCAGGCGTAAATTCAAAAATGAAGCTTCGGAGTGAAGATTTTAAGACTTCTGCAGTAGGTATACCTACAATGATACACCACACGGCACACCAGCTATTGAGCATTAATAAAATAACGTGTTTATTTGCAGATTATTACTTACGTCGTGTTACGTACGGAATGGTGTCATCGCTCGGTTCAAATGAAGTGAAGGGATACCAAACCCTCATTACCGTTTTTCTCATTGTCAGTGGAGTAAAGTTCAAGGCATCACGGGCACAGGTACACACATTTTTACAAGCTACAATGTACCTGTCCGCGTTAGATCTGTATTAGCATGTTATATTGATAATGACATGGCTAATTTTGATGTCTGAATCTACTTTGATGACTTGATTGGAATGTGGAGCTGACTAGAGCTCGAGTGTAGGTAGAGCATTACCTACTTACTTAGCCAGGTAGAATTTACCTAGGTAGTGATAAGGTAGGTTAGTCGATTACCGCCTGTCGGGTTATATCGCCTACGTTGAAAAAAGCAGGAAAATCAAGAATAATTTCCAAAAATCTGCATGGAATAGCAACATTGTAGTGTTGCCGTTCTGCACTGAGCGCGGTGAGCTCCTCACACGCGCGTAATGCTAGTGGCAGCGTGTTGTCCGTGGGAGATGTTTCTGTTGGCTGCGCTTAAAAAAATACGTGAAATCATGAGGCAAGTTATAACTTCATTTTAAAATGTTTGATAACTTTCATAGACTATTTTAGTTAAACTGTATATTTTGCAATCTAAATTTCATTAAGCTTTTTACAAAAGCATCTCGGATATGTTTTTTTCGAAAATCTTTGTTAGATATGTCATAAAGGTTAATACCGCCTGTGCGATAATAGACTCCTTATAGGTGATATTACCCAGCTGAAGGCGTTGTTACCCACCTGTAGGCGTTATTAACACCTACACGGAAATCCAAGAATAACTTTGCGATATTATGTTTATTTTTTATGAAATGGTGGATAATCAAACCTACAGGTAGGAAGAAAGATTTGTTTTTGAATTTGTTCTTTTTTAATTAGTTAGTTTTAGTATGGTAGGTGTAATTAGACACCTAGGCAGGCGTAAATAGGCTCCAAGTTTAAAAGCGCCTACCGACGTTTTTTTAGCAAAACATCAATTTTTCATTCTAAAATGGCCTAATGTTATATATTTTCTTATTTGTTTCGATGTCGTTGTAACAAAAAGAGTTGCAAGCAACTATGACGTTAGTAATCAAATAATTTGTGTTATGTGTTATAAAATTGAGAAATCATAATTTAGAAACAAGGAATGATTACTGATTAGCCTAATATTATGAAGACAGCCTACCTAATACAATGATTACTACAGAAATGATCTCAATTAGAATATTACAGTCAAGTAATACTATAGGCGAATTAAACTCCCACGTAGTTTAATTCTGCCAGCGCGACTGTGTTTTGTCTTTGGTTTTATTTCATATTTTAAAAGTATTATGTTACTCTGCTGTATGCTATTTATAAAAAGAATATTCAAATTATATGACGCGCCTGTTTTCTTATTTAAATTGTTATCTTTTATTAGAAATATTTGCTTTCGAAGTTACATAGGCGGTAATTGACTAACTTACCTTAGTAGGTAAATAGAATTTCTACACTTGAACTAAGTTTTTTGTGTATATAGATTGGTAGTCGTATGCGTATAATTTGGATAAGTTAGTAGGTATCTACCTACCGGTACAGTTGGATACGAGTACTGATCAGTCCTGAAAAACGAAAGAATGTAGAAAAATTAACTGCACATATTTTAAGTGGTGCAGCCTATGAAACTGAAAAACTTTCCCCAAAGAACGTAGATCAAAATAAAAAAAACGGCCAAGAGCATGTCAGACACGCTCACAAGTAGGGTTTCGTAGTCAACGTTTTTAAATATCAGGTCTTTCAGCGTTACAAAGTTAATTTTGTTGCTGGTTTGTTTGCAGCTGTATAATTACCAACCGCAAATTGAAAAACATTAATATTTCCTTAATCTTAAGTGGTACAGTACCTACCTATTCGTTATAGTTTTCATGGTAACTTCATATTAAGAACTATATTCCATATTTTTTTCAAATTTTTAGCTTGCATACTTTAGAAGTTACAGCTGGAACAAATTATGGCTCAAAAACGCCCCTTTTAAAAGCAAATAGCTGGAGACAGAAACATTTTAGAGACTTTGTGTCAAAGAATCCTCCCCTTAGTTTTAAAAGACCTATTCAACGATACCCTACTCAATATTACAGGAGAATTTTTATTTTTTGCATGTATTGGAAGGGGGTCCAAAACACAATTAAAATATTTTTTCGCAACATTTCTAAATTTGGGTCAACACGATCTACCTTCACACCAAATTTGACGTCGATATCTCCAAAACTGACGAAGTTATGAGGGCGCGGCATACAGAAAGACAGACTTACCAAAATGATAAGGGTTTCTAGTAGACTACGAAATCCTCAAAATGGACTTCCCATACAAATTGACTCGCCTTTTGTACATAAGTCCAATTTCTTTTTAATTTTTCGACCCATGTTTCTTGGGGAAATTTATTCAGCTTCATGGGCTTGTTCACCTCTTAAAACATTTACAGTTATTTTTTGTACGTCCTGTATTTTCGTATAAGTACTTCGTAATATTTTGAGGAAGTTCAGTTTCGTTTCAGGAAATGTTACGCCTGTAAAAGAAACATAAACCTGAAACTGAAACCCTCTGCAGATACATAGGTACCTGTCCGAAAAGGAGGTTGGTTCCGTGCTTCGGAGGGCACGATAAGCCATTGGTCCTGGTTGCTGTCATGATTATCTACTTAGACGGTGGTCGTTACACAATCATGCCAGAGGCCTGCTACTTGTAGTAGACGGTTGAAAAACCCTGAAACCATTGTTCATCGGGTCGTTCAACTCGGTGTCATACAAAAAAAGAAGAAGAATACTTAGTATTTGCGGAGTTTCGGTATATTTCCTTCAGTGTCTAACACGGTGAGATGATGAATGAGGTTATAATGGTTTCAAGCCATTCTGAATACCTAGACAAGCATGAAACCACATTGCTAAAATACCAACGTATCAGACATTAGCAGAATTACGATTCTTGTGCTCATTCATAGAATATTAAACTACGTGTCCCGTGAAAGGATGTGCCGAGGATAACCACTAGTCGTTTTAGTCCTTGGCAGGCTAAGTGAATCCGTATGCAAACTAGGGATGTGAAAGAAATCGTTCTATATATTTTGTACTCGAAAATTGTTTTTTTGCGGCAAATATTTGCACCAACGAATTAATAAAAGTCTTGTGTAACATCAATTAAAATACACGATATGTATTTAGGTCCCTTGTTACATTAAGTCCCTTGTAATATTTTGTTTCGATGGCAAATATTTATGACAAAAATTATTATTGCATAAAATCAAGTAAAATAGATGAAACATCGATTATTTTATAAAATTGATGTTTTCTTTGGATAAAATCGTTTTATTATATTAGACCGACTAGAAATAATCGATTATCGAAAAATCGATTTTTGTTACTAAATTCGCAACCCTGATGCAAACCAACTTAACTACATTTCGCGCATTTAGCTTTACGTTTATATCGTCAGCAATGCAAACAACATCCAAAACAGCATTGACATTAATAATTATGATCATTTCGGCTATCATTTTGTTTCGACCTCTACAAATTAAACACGGGAAAACACGAATATTATGTATACAGATAAAAATAACGTGGAACCATTTAGACAACAGCGGGCCTATTCAGACTCGGACCTTGCTCCTAATACGGTAATTGTTTTTGGAGATATTTGAGATAAAAGTTAAACAAAAATGTATTAATTGTCTTAATTACCTGCTTGTCAAGATAGGCATCTGGAAGTAAATCACGGGAAATCCCACGGGTCCGCGGGTCAATGGTAGGTAGGTATTCCCTTGTGAAAGCTCTTTGTTTCAAAGGTTCTGCCTACTGACTGGGTGGGTAGAGCCTCATTTGATAGCAACAAATGAAAAATCCACTTAAGAAGGCTGTAGTTAAGCCGATACCCGAGTGATGTCGGTTTTACGCTCTAGGTACAAATGTGTCTACTTATTCCCCTGTTTTCTTCCTGAATAATGCATGTAGGTAGAGCTATAATTCATTTTTCATTACATTAAAGCCTACGTAATGCGTAATTTGCTGTTTTAGTTTTTATGGAAAAAGAAAATTGGTCATATTTTCTTGCCGCAACTATTTAAAATAGGGGCTGCCTATTGTAGGCCTTAATGTATGTAATGAAAAAGAGTTAGAGCTCTACATGCGTTATTTGGGAAGAAACCTGGGGAATAAATCGCTAGGGCCTAGGGCATACTCTTATCTAATCTTTAAAAGTAATTTGGCACTAACCCGTGTTTTCCTTCTTTTCCTTCGAGTAAGTACCTACATGTATCTTCATTGTTCAAAACAGTTTAACTCTGACCTTATTAAATATTCTGATTATGAAGCCATAAAGCAATTTCGAAGCGCATATAATAATAAATCCGGCTCGTGTCTGGCATGGGAGTCGCAATGACATCTATGGGCTGCGTTGTGTCATCTTCAAATGGTATTCATTTCCCAGAGCCTGCGGAGGTCAGGCAAATGCCAGCAGCGGCGGCATGCGGAACTACCAGCGCTACTAAATTCATTGCATTCGATCACTATCGAGTGAAACGTAAAGGTTTTCCTAATTGTACAAAATACCTACGTGCTGCAGTTAGTGTTTTCTCTTTGTTAATTAGATGGATGGTGATTGCTGTTTGTTGACTCTCCTATCACCATTCTTCCGCTAGGTAAGTATATCTCATTTCTGTTTTTTTTTACGTAGATATTTTACTATTAAGTACCTACTCTACACATAAAAACAAAGGTTTCTGAATACTTAGAATTTGTGTTCTTCGTCTCTCCCACATTCTTCTCAACAGTCTCTCAGCTCTTGATCTAAATGTATCTTAAAAGATTTCATTCAAGATTCCGCAATACAATAATTGTGACACGAATACCTCAAGCAATAAACGATGATAATGGTCTACGTTCCGCACAATACCTGTCTGGATCGCTGTATAATTGATGGGGTCGAAACTTCGAAACGCAGACAAATGCTCGATAGGTGACGAGCCAGTGAAAGCGACCGATCCGGCAATTCCATTGTATCGCGATGTGATTGATCCTCGATAACGGCGCGTATCATGAGATGCATTGTTCTATTCCGGCCATAAGATATGAGAAAATTACTTACATAAAGTAATTGAAAACCTGCTCGGTCGCTTGATTCGATGCGGATGTGGCATCAGTGTGATTGCAGGAGTTTGATTGCTTTTTTATGGCATTCTTATGGCCGAAGTGGTGCCCAATATCTACGGAGAGTTAGGTGAGGGCCATATCCAGCAGTGGACATTGCTGTTCATGACACAGCATTTTAGATATCGTTCCCAAGTTTACCTTAGATAAGATGACTGAGAAAGTTTGTTCGATCAGTCTCGTCTACTCACGACTTACCATTTTGTAACTATTGGGTTCATTGGTTTGATTACTCATGAACGAAGTCATGACATAGCCGTGTATCTACGATCTCAGGATTTGTATTTTCATATGCAATTATTGTGTATTAGCACTAAGTGCAGACATATCGTAAAGGACTATTGTGCAAGGCAGTGCAGTGCTGGTGTGTGATGAAAACCGAGCCTGCGCCTGCGCACAAAATAGAGAGTTCACAGAAGGACAGCTCGACCCCTTTTCCGATATTTTGCACCTACACCCTAGGTTGCTACTGTCTCTTTCTGAGCATACTTACTTAGGTACGTTACTCACACTTACCTACACCATAACGCTGTAGAAAAATATTTGCACTTGCATTGCGAGTCCACCCGCACAAAACTCTGTTGACACTTAACTACTTGCCGTGTTGACACTTAACTACTAGCCGTGTTGACACTTAACTGCTAGCCGGTTTGGTTTCACGCGTAAACGGCGGTTTGTAGATGTGTGTGAGTGTAGTGACGTTTCCTTCTAGTCGTCTCTCTGTATTGGGCGCCTCCCAATACTTACTGTGTGCCACGGCTGTCACGTGTGCACGAATCAAATTACGTTACGATACGACTAGAAGCCGATGTGGCGTGTCGGTAAACGCATCCAAGGGACTGTTCTGTACCAGCAACCAATAAGAGTAAGCTGAAAATTTGTGAAAAATAGGTACGATTTCAAGGACGCTGCTTCAATTTACTCCATCAAATATCACTTCGCTCATCAAAGGACGAATCCCACCGAAATAAAAACCTTGTCATCTTCGACACTTCAAAAATGTGTGGTTTCACATAGGTGGCATTGGGCCGTTGAGGCTTAAAATAAAAGTAGTAAAATACGTAACAGTCGAGTAGCAATAATAGTAGGTAAATGAGAAAATTCGCAGCAATGTAAACGAGTGAACCCCTGTAGATATGTCGTTATTATTTTCAATCTACAATCAATCAAATTCCGCTGTTTTTGTATGCAGGTAGAGTAGGCTCGTCCTTGTCAATTTGCTAATACTACCTCGTAGAACAGGTTCTTATAATTGACTCTACATTACTATATCTATCTACTTAATGACTAAAAGCTTCATCACGTTACTTACCTTGCTCTAACTAATGCAATCTTTAATTCAAATTTGATCGACAAGTATCGGATTTACAAATTTGTTTGATATGGCATTGTATCGGAGTTATTTCGATCAAAGTGATCAAACTATCTATCCATCCATTCCATTCACAGCTAGGGATGTAACGAAATACAACCATTGATAGGTATATCGACGCCCAAGAATATCGATAGGTATATCTAAGACATAGATCTGAATACAAATAATTAGTACCTGGTTGAATTCCTCAGATTTTCAACAGACAACAAACACGCAAAAAAGAAGTGAAGCAACGAAGTTTGGAAAAAATGTAAGTGCAAAAGCCAAGATAAGTGCGGTGGTTATATGTGCGTCCTAAAATTTTGAGTAGTTATTATTTTAAACTATTTTTTTAATTCTACTGATTTAATTTAAGTTTAGTAAACACTGAGTGCTAACATATCGATATATCGGAGTATTAGGTATGTATCTAAATATAATAGAAATCGACTGAACTCGATATTTTGCATCCCTATTCACAGCGGATCGGCCGTCTCTTGCGCAAGAGTGAATAGCAGTGAACAGTTTTAGTTTTTGCGCGCACTGTGGAATCTACGGGTCGTGTTCAGTTTAGCCTACGTATTGCTGCACAGAAAGTATTATTAAAATGACACTGGTAATATATTGATAATTTGGAGTAGTAGGTTCCTAATCGATATGGACTGAACTTGATATATCGATATGTTGCATCCCTATACACAGCGGATCGGCCGCCTCTTGCGCAAGAGTGAATAGTTGTAGTTTTTGCGCGCACTGTGGAATCTACGGGTCGTGTTCAGTTTAGCCTACGTATTGCTGCACAGAAAGTATTATTAAAATGACACTGGTAATATATTGATAATTTGGAGTAGTAGGTTCCTAATCGATATGGACTGAACTTGATATATCGATATGTTGCATCCCTATACACAGCGGATCGGCCGCCTCTTGCGCAAGAGTGAATAGTTGTAGTTTTTGCGCGCACTGTGGGAATCTACGGGTCGTGTTCAGTTTAGCTTACGTATTGCACAGAACGTATTAATAAAATAACACTGGTAGGTAATATATCAATGTATTGGAGTAGTAGGTTCCTAATCGATATGGACTGCACTCGATATATCGATATGTTGGATCCCTATCCACAGCGGATCGGCCGTGTCTTGCGCAAGAGTGAATAGTTTTAGTTTTTGCGCGCACTGTGGAATCTACGGGTCGTGTTCAGTTTAGCCTACGTATTGCTGTACGGAACGTATTATTAAATTAAAACTGTTAATATCTCAATATTTTGGAGTAGTAGGTCCATAATCGATATGGATTGAACTCGATATATCGATATATTGCATCCCTATTCACAGCGGATCGGCCGTCTCTTGCGCAAGAGTGAATAGTTTTAGTTTTTGCGCGCACTGTGGGAATCTACGGGTCGTGTTCAGTTTAGCCTACGTATTGCTGCACGGAACGTATTATTAAAATAACACTGGTAATATACCGATATTTTGGATTAGTAGGTCCCTAACCAACATGGAATGAACTAGATATATCGATCGGCCGTGTCTTGCGCAAGAGTGAAATGTTTTAGTTTTTGCGCGCACTATGGGAATCTACGGGTCGTGTTCAGTTTAGCCTACTTATGCACAGAACGTATTATTAAAATAACACTGGTAATATATCGGAGTATGAGGTCTCTGATAAACATCGAATGAAGTCGATATATCGATATGTTGCATCCCTATTCACAGCGGAACGGTCGACTCTTGCGCAAGAGTGAATAGTTTTAGTTTTTGCGCGCACTGTGGGAATCTACGGGTCGTGTTCAGTTTAGCCTACGTATTGCTGCACAGAACGTATTATTAAAATAACACTGGTAATATATCGATATTTTGGAGTAGTAGATCCCTAACCGATATGGACTGAACTCGATATATTTATCGATATGTTGCACCCCTATTCACAGCGGATCGGCCGTGTCTTGCGCAAGAGTGAATAGTTTTAGTTTTTGCGCGCACTGTGGGAATCTACGGGTTGTCTTCAGTTTAGCCTGCGTATGCACAGAACGTATTATAATAAAATAACACTGGTAATACAACGTGTTACAAAACAACCAATAAATCTGAAAGGGTGTCGAAAGGTCCGATGCAAAGAGTCAATTAACAAAAAATTAGAGCCGTAGTTTCGTTTTTGTAAACAACGAAAAAATCATTTTTTTATTAAATTACCGTTATTTTTAATCGTGGCATCGCAACACTAATTTTGACAGCTCAAAGTTCAAATGAAGTTACCGACGCGGCGAAACGCAGTTCGGTCTACATTGCTGGCTATTACATGAATGTCATCAATACAAGGAACTAAGTCAGCCAGCAATGTATGCCGAAGCGGTCTTTGTTCGCCAGGTAGGGTAGCACCTGACCTAGACTAGTGATGTGATTATTTTATCGACTGATGATAATGAAAAATATTCTTTTTTTTGGTTAGTTATGTAACAGGTTGTATATTGATATTTTGGAGGGGTAGGTCCCTATTCGATATGGACTGAACTCGATATATCGACATGTTGCATCCCTATTCACAGCGGATCGGCCGCGTCTTGCGCAAGAGTGAATAGTTTTAGTTTTTGCGCGCACTGTGGGAATCTACGGGTCGTGTTCAGTTTAGCCTATGTATTGCTGCACGGAACGTATTATTAAAATAACATATTGGTTTATAGGTATTAGTCGCTGTTTGGTGATTGCACGTACAGTTTATGCGTTTTGTGTAATTATAGTGGTTTGTACGCTTTCTGATGATGGCTCAAAATGGACGGCCTCGTACGTGATATACAACTTGACTGGGATTAGTTCAATTCATAGCATTTACTAATATAGATTTATTTTTCAATACAGCGTCATTGCGCATTTAGGTTTGTTCATAAATTAAATGCACGCTTAGCTTAGCAGGTAATCCCGTATCATAAAATTAAACAAGTAGCCCAATATTTTTATTAATACTTACTCATCATCATACATTATGCATGCATGCAGAATTTATGTAAACTCTACATTATGAGTAGGTAAGTATGTATTTATTGTGCAATTAAATATGATTAAGTAAGTATCTTGTAAGTATATGGCTGAATTGTAGAGCAAGAGGGAAATAAGTATGTTTGAACTTCAACGGGCATAGTATTATCGCCAACAAATCCACCTACCCATTTAATTCACCAAATTTTTCAGGTTTTTCTTAGTATTTGTATAAAACCAGTTTAAGTTGGTCCCTCAAATGAGTACGTGGATTGGCTGGCGATAGTACAATGAGCACGTGGTTCAGCGGAAATGGGAAATGGCGTGTAGAAGTAGAACTGGTGCAGTAACTTGCTCCAGTGACTCGCATGCTAGTTGCAGACGTGGGTAGGTATGATATGATAGCGCTTGCGTGTCATTATGTGGCACCGGGCACGCAAAAACACGCGCTCCAGCCCTTTTTATACGGGAAAGCGGCAAAAAGATTGTCAGTATTGCTGATAGGAAATCGAGCAAAACTAATAGTGATACTGATACTTATAATTTTTTTCTTTATATATTTGTAAGTAAAATATCTATAGTAGGGTACCTGGTTGAACGAGATTCCTCGGTTTTTCAACACATGTCGCTGTTAGTTTACAAAAATCTCCCGAATAAGAACGATTGGAAGCAACGTGAAGCAATGACTTTTAGGAAATGAAACCTAAGATTGATTTAGCCCCTGGTGGCTACGAAAATAATCTAATAATAACCGGAGTTCATGTATATCTCCCGGAATAGACGTTGTATAAGTATCTCAATGCACAAGTTGAACTTTACATTCAATGCAAATTCTATCTGTCTCCTATCCTGAGCATTCGAAAGGGAAAGCTCGTGTTGCCAACCAATTATTTGAAGGCTGCAGGAGGATCCCCTAGACAATATCGTCGTGTAAGCGCCATAATGGCAAAAGGCGAGATAATGCAAATGTGAAATGCTTCACACGGCACGACATTTCGTTTGAGACCATCAAACCAAGCGATGTTACACCAATAAAAATTACGACCTCGTACATAGCTACATCGGCTATGATAGTTTCGACAGTACGATTTGAACGCATTACATTAATTTTCGTGTCGTACTAGTTTGACATTTGAAAGAAGATAGTATCGCTCACCTGTTGACCCCGTAGGCTGGATGGGATGAGCGAGTGAGTGAGGTTCGCAGACTGTCGCGAAGTGTACGGTTCGTTAGGTTTGGTGCAAAAAGTCTGTTCCTATCATGTAGTCTAGACAGAGCACCACTTTCGATTTTGTAATAGGTAATAGTTTCAGCGTTACAATGAAATGCGAACATAAAATGATCTAATAGAAAAATCTTTTCAAAGATTTACGAGTTGGACATATTTGATTGACAGATAGGAGGAGACATAGGAGATGTTATAAATACCTATGACGTATGTTTTACAAACAAACGGAAAGGAAAGTAGGAAGGCAGGTAGTTGACATTTGAATCAAATATACATACTGTCAATACATCATTTATTTCAAACCCACTATTGAAGTGACATGTATGCATGTGTATGATTATAAGGAAAGGTTTGTTTGCTGAGGTAGTAGGAAGTAGGGTATTTAAATGTGCGTGAAAGTATTTTAATCAGTCAAGTATTCCTAACACCTATATTATAGAATTGAAATTAAGGAGTAAGCCGTGTGGTGCTTAGAATAGCATTACCCCATATATTTCCCGTGGGTGTCATAGGAAGCGACTAAGATTTAAGAGTTGATGTGTATTGCAATTAGGGTGTCAGGCTAAAAACCTGTCACTATGGTGATGATACACAGTCTTCTGAATGACTCTCAAACTTTTGCCAGACGTGGTGTGAATGGCCGATTTTTACAGCTGTTTATGCTCTGCCTACCGACGTCATATGTGATACTAAGTAGTTCGCCTCCTTTTTCTTGGTGATTGCAAGAGGGCGCTCTATGTAGGTAAATGAAAATAGCTATCCCACTTCAGCAGCAATCCCAGATCGAACTACCAATACACACAAAGACACAAGCAGAATCATCCAAGTTGGGTAGAAGTTCATAATTAAAGATGATGAATGAATGGTCCGGTTCGCTTACACTGTGGGTGGAGGTCATAGGGTCACGATGCGCCTGGCGTGGCACACTACGGTCGCGGAAGCGAGACACGTCTCGGGAGGGGGTCGTGAACTCGTGATATACCTCTAGTGAAAGCGCGTCTGCCGGTTAGATAACCCGGCCCTAGGCATTAGGCAGTACGGTCTGCAGGGAGCTGCTTTTGTGGGAACGCTCGGTGCTCGTCACTAGGGTGGACGTGCCAGTCGCTTACTGATGAAGGACAAATTTTGGCTTCAGCATGCTATAATTATGTTTTGGGAGAGGGTCATGAACTCGTGATATAAATCTCCAGTGAAAGCGCGTCTGCCGGTTAGATAACCCGGCCCTAGGCATTAGGCAGAGCGGTCTGCAGGGGAGCTGCTTATTCACTGTGGGAATGCTCGTCACTGTAGGGTATACGTGGCAGTAGACTTTAAATGTTATTATCAGAATGCCGTGTGGGGTAGGATTAGAATAGCATCACCCCATACCTATCTTTCTCGTGAGTGTCGGAAGAAGCGACTAAGGGATTTGAGAGTTGATGTGCAATTTTAGACGACAGGCTGACAATCCATGTCTATAGTGATACACAGTATTCTAAATGACTCTCAAACTTTGTAAGACGTGGTGTAAATGGCCGTTTTTTTACAACTGCTAACACTCTTCCTACCCCGCAAGGGATATAGGCGTGATACATGTATATTATGTATGTTGTATGTATCATCAGAAAGTTTCCAATGTAATGTAGGAGAAAAAAATGTCTTATATGTTTTATTTTAAGACAAACATAATACTCAAAGCAGATAAAACGCCTAGATTGTAGCTTTTTTGGAAATCTGTAATCAATAAAAAGATAAAAGTAAGTACTAACCGAGGTCTGTTCTGCCTCGAATGTGCATGCTATTTACGTATCTTAGCTATAAAGAACACATGAAACATTAGTGCAATTCGAAAATATTTCGTGCTTTAGGTGCTTGGTGTGCAACTGGTACGTCCACCTTACCTACATCAGGAAACTGAGTCACTCGGGCGACGGTCGTCGTATATTTTCATCTCGACCGGAGCACGTCTTTGCGATTGTCATTTGTTTAATGACCGCAAACAAGCTGTAAAATGGTATCCCTAAGGGCAAATTGTCAGTTATGGGATTTGTACGATAAACTTCATTTAATTTGAATTAAAAGTACATAAATTTCTGCTGAATTCATAACGATTTCACGATTGTCATTATCTCGAGCTACCTACCTGACTTTGAAGCTTTTGATTGTATAAGAATGGCCCTTGAATTGGGTACAGCTTTTTGTTAGAATTAAAGCTTTGAATACAATCTTAAATAGCCAAATGACAAAAACTGTACGTAAAGGTAACCTATTCTACTACATATAGTATCTAAGTAGACAAGTAATTAAATACAATGCCTGCTATTGTTGTTAATATTTTCCTTTGTTTATTCATTGTGCGATTATGACCTCAGATTGTCGTAGCACTATCGAGAAAAATCTCGTTTTTAGGACTCACAGCCATTTAAGTTCGAATCTGTGGAAGTCTTTGTCTGCATGCATGCACGTACTTAGATGATTGTAGGTATGTAGATGTTAAGCTAGTGTGTTGTTGGTTTAGAATGGCATCACCCAAATTCTTTCCGTGGGCACACACCATAAGCGATAAAATATGGGATAAATTAATTCAGGAAATGTATTGCTCTCGCCAACCGGCCTGCCAAGCTTGATGAGTATGAAAAATATTTCTCATTGGGGAGGCTCATGTCCGGGGTCGTCCACAATAAATGTACCAACCTAACGCAAAATTTCCAAATTTTTGACCCCTTCCTCCTACGTTGTATAGACGTATTGCCATTTTAGTATAGAATATAATGCCTTATCAGACCCCCCCTAAAGTGCGTTACGTAATATGTGAACGACCCCTAAGTAATAAACAGTTCACATTATATCATCAGTAAAAATAGAAGTCCGTAAAATATAACACATTAACTTTCATAACACCCAATCAGTAGGTAACTGATTTTATCGCGTCAATTAAATATTTGGTCATAATCGTAAAACAAATAACGAAATGAAACTGCATTTGATTCGGAATGATTGCGATTGCTTCATATTGACATGAAATGACCTAACCTTTCGATAGCTATCACTGTTTCGCATAATCGCATAAAGGTACAAATGGCAGCAAAATATTACCATATGACGGATCATACTACATTTGTTATTCCTTATAAGTGTATGAAAAACCAGAATATGTTGATCCAATGTGACTAACGCTTTTGCTGATTGTACCTCATTATCAGGGTCATCTCTATGTATTGAGGGCATCTAAAAAGTAATTAATGCTAAGAGATCGATTAATTACGCGCGTATAACCAACGTTGACGGGCGTTTGCGCAAGGGATGCGACCGACGGCGGTTTCTTTGAAGCTGATTTATGAATGGGACCATCAATCTCGTTATGACACCAGCCAGTTGACAAATGTATCTCCTAACTAGTTTGGAAACAGTAGCCTTATTGAATCTTATGACGAAAAGTTGTTTACTTTTTAATCCTTTTTTGCGTGGGCAGCTACGGAGTGCTACGCCGTAGCAAATCAATAAAATTGTACCCAAAATGTTGTATATTATTGTGTGTTTCTGGCTTTCGAGTTGTTAAAGGCGACTATACATATCTAATAGATATATCACACAGAGAAAAGGAGCAGCAATCCCTGTGAAATACATTAAATCAAGTTTCCTTCAAGAGACTTATTTGGAAGGTCTACAGGTAAAAATTAAGTAAAGTCCTTCAATTATACCTAACATTTTCGGTTTAATTTCCTTGCACCGGAGCTTAGATTAACTGCTGAAAGTTCAGGGCGACACGTAATGTCGATGCCTTTTGAACTAAGTAATGACTTTATAATAAGTAAGTGTTGGGAAAAAAATATTGAGTAATAAAAAAACTGTATGCATAACAACTTTAAACTCTTATCTAGTGCGAAATGTAGCACGTTGCGATGTGATTTGTTTATAACAGTTTAACCTGTAAGGTCTATATTTGCGAAAACTGTGCAATGTGTGGTGTGGACTCTGACCAGAGGTGTTCGTCTTTGTAGGGTTGTCGACTTGCCATGCGTCCGGATAAAACCAAACAGGTATTTTGGAACGGTAAAGAAAGTCCAAATTAATTTTTTCGTATTTCGACCTGTGTTCTTTGGGAAAAGTTGTTGCTTATCACCAGCCGGTTCTAAGTTTTCGCTATCGGTCACCAGTAAAATTTCACAATATACCTATAAACTAAATAAATAAAAGACTTAAGTTTAGCATTTGATACGTAAAAGTGCCATGTTTAGACCTCTTGCTCTCGTCCATTACCTTCAAAACCATTGATTCACAAAACGTATTAAGCAAGGTAAACGCAACCCAATATGAAGATGCCCATGCCCATGTCCAGCAGTGGGCTGTTGACGAGCTGACAACCCTCGCCGCTCGTTAGCCGCACGCCTCGGGCGCCAAACATTATGAAATCAAATTATTTAAAGCGTGTTGTAAGCGCTTATGGGCGACCTTCGCCCGCGTGAGAAGCGCCCACCGCGCGCGACCCCGCATTGTCGCCGGTTAAATAATCGACAACATGCACCTTACAAAACAACTCAACTAGACAAATTTTGGATACTTACCAGTTTACCACCGAGCGTCTGTGGCCGCCATCTTATTTGATGCGTCTATCACTTTTGAGTCGTTACCCAACCATGTCAGAGGCCTGCTACTTGTAGTAGGTGGTTGAAAAACTCTGACATAGGGTTGGACGACTCGGTATCTCACTTGAATAGAATAAGAAGAGTCGGGATCATGCTTCAAACACGGAGCAACGTGGAGGTTCCTTCCCGTGTGCTCGATGGGATCATGTCTGAACTCCTCTGCGTCTGCGTATGTCGTCAAATTTTAGATTGTGTAAGTTAAAAGAATTTACGTGGATGACGTTATATTCAAAATTGCGCTTAAATACGCCGGTTTGTTTTTGTAACTAGCGACGCTACGTAGATAAGACGTGGGTGCGCAAAAAGCCACTACTTAGAACAATATTAGGCAAAACAATTAAGCAACCACATTACTTCATTGCAACGTAACAACAATACCATAAAAGATTTTTTCTCGATTATGCCGTAAATTATCAGAGTCGGTTATCACCGGCGGTTGGCTGTGGGAAACCGCTAAGAATGGGCCCGGAACGAAAGCCGAGCCTGGTCGCTAGTTCCTCAAACGCAACCTGAACTTCACAACATAATTGCCTATTTAGCATCTCACGTTTGCAATTACAGTCTTCTTGTCGTGTGTGAGAATTTATGTTAGGCGGGTACACTAAAATTATTAGTATACAGTTTTATGAGTTTCTTTATCCAATGTGTGGCCCACAACCGAGGAAAACATTTTACGGAGCAAAATTAACATTTTACGGAGCAAAATTACACATGAATTTTAACAAGTTTTCTACATGGTTTTCTAATAGAATTTGTTTTAATAAAAACTGACTTGGTCAGGTGGTACATTTTATATGGGAGGTACTACAGTTTTAACCTATGTTCTATGGGGAAAATTGTTCAGTTTTATGGGTAATTTCAGCTTCTAAAATATTTGCTCCTTCGTCGCCGTATTTTACCGACGACTGTCCTAGTTCAAATCCTATTTAAACAACTGTCTTGTCGCTTTTGATGTTACTTTCTAAAAAGCCATGAAATCAGTAGTAAGTTAATCTATTTAGGTAAGTGATCGGTAGCCGGTAGTTAGGATCGTTCAAATTTGCATTGGAGATGAATTGATATGACCTTAAATTTATTTTAATACCTACGTCTTATTTATAGCTTGTCATATTAATTTAAACTAGGTAGTCCGGATTTGAAATAAATTGAAATATTACCTACAGCCTATATTTTTACGATGCTCATAAAATATCAATTTAATCCAAGTAGTTACGTCAAATGTATAACATCAAATTACAGTACAGTAGTGTACGAGTAATTTGAACACGAATAGGAATAATTCTCAAATACTTATGTACCTATGTATGATACGATTTAAATTACTGCAATAGATAGAAATATAAGTATTAATCAAAATTTTATCTGTGCTATAAAGGAGTCGACTCAATTAGTAGTAATTTTATTTAAATCCATGCGTTTTTTACCACTTATGCATTTAGCGTTTAAAAGTACATTCAAAACGCTTTAGATACAATTTGATAGCAGTGTAATAATAAAGAAGCATCCTGGTGATTGTGATCTCGGCCAAAATTTGCTTCCGCAATCAAGTCATGTGTATCGCCCGGCGGGGATAAGGATACGCCTTTTAGTACTTCCTTAGATATGAATAGCAGTTTTGTTATACAGGGTGTAAGGGACTACTAATAACTAAAACCCTCAGAATACTTTTTAGGTGAATTTAGACTATGAAACTGAACAACTTCCTTTAACAATATATTTCAAGAGACGTAGACAAAATGCAGTCGATTGTTCGTGTTCGTGATTTATTAGACATGAAAAGCATTACGTTATACGGGGTGTAAGAGACAGCTCTTTGAATAATAATTGGGTACATTCAGACCATAAAACTAAACAACTTCCCGTAACAAAATATTTCAGGAGACGTAGACAAAATGCAGTCGACTGTTCGTGATTTATGGGAGGACAAATTGTTTGGTTTTAACTTCTCCTGAAATATTTTTAAATGGGAAGTTTTTCATTTTCATGGTTTGTTTTGTATGCACCCTTTCAGAATTCAGAGAGCTGTCCTTTACACTCCGTATGGTTTTCTTTATGCTCATTCGTTCTGTGCTTCTATAATTTTACAATGAGTGGCCCAAGTAATGGCATTTCCTGAGATTGCGTAATTAACGCCTTATTGCGTTAGGTGTTAATCTTTACGAATAACTTGCGTGAGCGTGTGTAAGACATTATGAAAGAAAGGAAAATGTTTACTTAGTAAACTGAGTACTTAAGAGCCCTCCACATCACGGAGTTTTCATACAAACGTGTTCCCTTTTCTTTCTGAATAATGCATGTAGAGATTAATTCTTTGTTTATTACATTATTGCCTACTATGGGCATGCCCTATGATATATCTTTTCAAAAAAACAATTGCCAACGAAAAAAATTTGCAATTATTTTTTCTATAGAAACATAAAATGCTTTATTTCGTTACATTATTATTTGTTAATGAGATGTCTTTTCTTTTAAAAATATTTCGATCTATGTTCCATGGGGAAAGTTATTTAGTTTAGTGGGTAATTTTATCCTGTAAAAGTTGCCTTAATGTTTATTACATTACAAAACAAACATAAAGCTCTACATTTTTTATTTTGGAAGAAAACAGTATGAAAACGCCGAAAACTGGCATCACAAAGGTATCATCTTAAGACTACAAGGTATTCCAGTCTGTCAAGCATAATGAGGGCGTCAAGAAACCACGCGTAATTTGTCTGATGCCTAAGTGCGAGCTGTTTACCTGGGCTTAATGAGGCTTTGCCTACAGTTTGCGCCATAAAATGCACCCAATTTAGCAACGATTCGGAGCATCTAGCCTGCGGCAGGTCGGCTGTAATGAGCCAGCAGTGAAGTCGGTACTACACAACCATGCCAACAGCACGGATTCGACGTACATTGGTGGTAAGCTTGAGCATGTTCTGTTGAGACACATAAGCTAGCCAGCAATGTAGGCCGTATCCAGCTCTGTCAGTGGATAGTGAAATAGCAACTCGATTTAGAATAGTTTGAGCTGTGAGCGATCGCTGAAAGTTCCCACGCTCGCGTTATCGTCGTATCGGCGCATGCGCATCGCGTCGTGCCTGCCGCCCGGCACCCTGGCGAGACGAGAATCACTGCAAAAGGTTCCAACACTTTGAGAATCAGCTCTTTCGCAAGTGCAACAGATATAATTATTACAAAAACCCGACTGCGATAAATTAAAACTAGAATTTTGCGTTTAAAATCCATGAATCTATGATACTTTATTATAGCCAGTGTCACTCGCGCTGCTGAAACGAATCTAACGACACCTCATTTGTTAACTTTTGCCCAGCCTTTTGGGCTATAATTCGTAAAAAGAATTTCTTACCCACATACATTCATACATACATACTCTCGAAAACGTAACCCTCCTGAGGCAGTCGGGTAAAAAGTACAATACCACATACCTACTACCTACCTTTGTGTTCATTTAAGCAGGGTCAATGTAAAAATGTCAAAAGGATGATCCTAAGTGTATCGGTGTTTGACAGTGATGTACAGAATGTGAGAGATCGTGCTTGTAGTAACAGGTACTTTAAGTAGTTGCCAATATTTCAATGATCTCAAACAACTTTCGACGCAACCTGACCTATCTTAATACCCACTCGTGAATTGATAAATTAGTATCAAAATTGGTATCGCAAGATTAAACTAGTTTCATCGAAAATAACATGTCTCAAACCTGACTTGTGGTAAAAACTTTGATACTTGACGTTCAAGATTTATCTAATCTAGGTGCTGAAGTTGTTGTTTCTTGTCTCATGACTTTGTGTCTTTGGGTTTTGTCCCCTTGCTCGGGGACATTGCACAACATCAAATGAGTGTTTTGCACAAGTGCACACCAACATATTCATACCAACACAATGTACGGTTCTGGGAATTTGAAAGACAATTATTTTTCTGTACCTAAATTATTATTTTGTAACCATGCGTGTTTATGGTTGATTTTATCTCGATTGTTTTGTACTTTGACAAAAGAATTTAAAAGTTACCGCTTGTTTGCAGCTAAACCATAATATAATTCATAACTTAAGAATAATGCTATAATTACCTACTACCTAATTAAGTAGCTACCTACAGGTAGGCAAGTCAATTCTCAAGGTGAAAATACCACACCTCTTATGTATTTTCAATATTTTATAGCCTTTTGTACAACATTGTTCAGTATGCAAATTACTTGTACGGCATGCAGCGGAGGATCATGAACTTTCGACACACTTGCAAACAAACTGACGAGCCGATAGTTTCGTCAGTAATGGAGAATAACAATAGATCATCTACGTATACACGTTACCACAGTTTGCTCAACACAGGTATGCAATCAGAGGCTGAATTGGCTGGATCTTCAGAAGCTTATTGTTTTATTAATCTCGGGTCAGGCTAACTAACCATGAAGGCTGAAGGAGCTAGCTAACTAGTAATAAAAGAGCATTTGAATCGCGAATTAGCGCTGATTTCTGA
The DNA here is from genome assembly GCA_024500475.1 of Phthorimaea operculella. Classification (NCBI taxonomy): domain Eukaryota; kingdom Metazoa; phylum Arthropoda; class Insecta; order Lepidoptera; family Gelechiidae; genus Phthorimaea; species Phthorimaea operculella. The sequence goes on along the minus strand of JANFCV010000010.1, from coordinate 6,269,788 downwards.
CCCCAGCACAAAGCAATCTATATTTATTGAATCCGTAGTCTAGCTACAAGAATGAAAAGTTTGAATCTATGCAATTCTCAACTGCTCCCAGATGCAATAACAATAACTTAAATTTTATTACTTTAACCGTTTATTTACAACAATGTGGGCAAGCCATTCATAGAAATTAAGATGCTATAAAGATTTATTGTAGAATGTGTTTGATCTTGACCTTAATATTGGCGTAAGGACAGATAGTTGGTAAGAAGAACATTAAAAGTAAATGGAGCATTATGTATAGTCTCATCAGTCCCAGAACCAAAACTAACGTAAAACATCTGATTAACCTATTCAGACTTGGACAGTTACATACATCCTATCTCCGGTCCCAATAAACTCGTCTTCCTCACTCCATATCTGTTTGCATCTGGTTCCGTCCGTACAACCAGCCTCCGGTGTTTGGTCAGCCACCATGAAGAACATCCGGATCAAGGCCACGACCATATTGTGCCGGCTTACTACTGTAGCTACATTATTATACCGGGTATAAGGGACGGTATGTCGAAAACTTGGCAGATAATTTTTTACAATCGGACTTATGATGAGAAGCGAAAAAAAATATCGATTTCCCATAGAAAGACAGCCTGTTCTGTTTTTTTTCGTTTACCGACATAGCTCCCGTAGAAAAAGTTCTTCCGCTTTATGGTCTCATCACACCAGCAAAGTTTTCGTTACACCACCCCTAACACCCAGTGGCGTGCACAGGGTTTCATGTCTGGGTAGGCAGTAGATATGAACTGAGGCGGATCTTAGGTGTTATACGCACCGCTTCATTTTCCACTGCACGTTTTACCGGATCCTTAAGAAACCATCCCATGCAAAAACTGGATTTTATTATGGCTCGCATCAAATTGCGACTGAGACGAACGGCAAAAATGTGCGGTGCGGTGCATTGTAACAAAGTAAACAAACTATGCACACTAACAACCCGAACCAGCCGCATCTGTCTGTTGTAAGAAGTTAAATGAATACAATTCGTGTTACCTTTTCTGAGCGCTTTTTCCATCCAAATTGTACAATCTGCCTCTATCATTATCACATCACACTAACACATTAAAATTAACTTTAAAAGTTACAGAAACGGGTGTCTCAACTTTTTGCAAACTTGTAAACATAGTCATAACTTCATCAGGTTGTTTTCAGTCAACTTGTTTTTAACAAAAATCGCACCGTTATTAGTCAAACACATTTAAAAATATCTATAGTTACTACTTTTTTAGCATAAAACAACAACGACAACAATAAGTAAACAAACAACAGTTTGCGTTTTCTAACCTAAATCATAATAAAATACTTTCAATCCTGAATGAATCTCATTTCCCAAATAAATGTTTGGAACCAAGGTATCAACAAATTGGTCGGATTATACGCGCCAAAACCCCATGCACGTAGCGAGCGGTTGTCTATGGCCATTTTACTTTTAATTGCGTTTTGTTGCATTGTTTTGCGTTTTGTTTAGCGTATGCAAATGGAATGTTGCCGAAAATGCTACTAATATTATATAATCTGTGGAGTAGGTGCTGCATTTTCACGCACACTACTTAACATTTTGCAGCTTAGTGTGAGTGTAGAGAGCTCACACTTACAGTGTATTTACGCTAATTCACATTCATACTAGTGGTATCGGGCGAGTTCATGAGGCAGCGATCGAGTCCACTTATTTTGACTGACATATCGTACTTGAGAGATATGCGGGGATTAGTAGCGCGAAATAAAGGCGCGAAAGTAAGACGGCCATTTATTACGTTCCATTTTACGTTACATTATTGTTCTAAAATAAATTAAATTATTACTAGCGGGTGAAAATGGCAGGGTAGGCAGTGCTTTTATGCCTTTATGGACTGCACGCCCCTGCACCCCGTATATGTATACTACTAATATAAATTTAACCGTGTGATTTGAGGGCTGCGTGTAGAGTAGAGGTGCACACCAGAACTGCTAAGGTTAATAGGACTATCCATTAGAGGTAATGATATTTCTGAGGATGTTCTATTAACTTCAACTTATACGGTCAATTGTAGAGATCACCTTTATAGCTGCAGAATAGCTATTCATCAGAACACAAAAGGTAGATTTCATTTCGAACGATTTATCATTGCATTCACAGAATTATGTTTGCCATTTCAAATTTTCTAAAGAAAACTGTCGTAGTAAGTATATTACCTAGCAAGCTTTTCCATCCATTAGAATGCTGTAGTGAGTAAGTATTATGTCATCTCATTTCGCTATTTGAATTATATATTATTACCTATGCTGAATGTATTACGAATGTAAAATAGGTAGTTGACCTAATGATACCCTGGTAATGCATGTTCTTGTTTCAAATCACTGGCACTCTATCAGAATCATTTTCCTAACAATCTTAGGAAGTGAATCAAAATGTGTAATGCATTGACTCTTCGTTGGTATTCATTTTAGAACAAATTGGTTAAAGACACGCAATGAACATGTCTATGAGCAAGTCCGAGGTATCGTAGGATCGGTAAGGTACGGAATGTTGATGTTATGTCATCGGTAGTGGGTAATCGTAGATGATGCGCAAGTCGGTTTTATAAGCAAAGTAAAAACAAAAAATATTATTTAAGTTCAAAGTTCAGTAGTGTAGTAGATTGAGGTGATTGATGACCAAATCTAATGCCAAACTCATTTGGAATGCGTAACAATTTCTATTTTTAGTTGTTTTTTTATTACACTAATTAAGGACATGAGCTTTCTAGTAAGTAAATATACTTTGAGGGATTTTTCGTAAATCAGGCTCAAAACAAGCAACTTCTTTGCGATATTAGGAAGGAAACTATGTAGGTTCATTCGGTATAACATTATTATGTACACGTAGCTTCAGATATGATTCATTCAGAAATAGGCTTGAATGTCTATACAATTCACTCACAGTCACGACATGTCATCGATGTACGTAATAATATGGTTGGAAACGATTTAGTTGATGACCTTTCTGATTTGCTGGCGCACACCTTAAAATACTATGAAGAACTTCCAAAAGCGACTGTCAAAGATATATAGTAGTAGAGTAGTGAAAGTTTTTAACAAGTATTTTATACAAAAAGCTATTGCCTGTGACCAGTGACTATATTCACCATGAAAGAGGAAGGAAGATCCAATATCAAGGTAGGTATTAACATTATTTTTCATATGTTGCAAAGTACACAAATTGCTATTGCATAAAGCTTTTTATTTTTTCCATTAAAAGTTCTAGCTCAATAACACGTTATTAGTGCATTATGGTAAAGATATATGGATGGTAATTTTTGCCAGCGGATGTGCTGTTTATGCAGATGATTTTGTGGTCGGCCTGAACTGAATTACTTGAAAGTGAGAGTTTTTAGGTCATCTAACGGCGGGGCAAGATGGACTAGAGTCTAGATCTACGCAGAACTGGTATGGGAAAACTTGCAGTGGGTCAGCAAGATCATTATGTTGTCAAGGAGTTTTTGATAACCATTTATTTTTCTATTTGAACTCTTGTCATGCATGACTCTGTCAATCGTCTCTTCCTGTGTGTCACATTATAAACAAGATCTATAAAAATATTTTATTATTTCATGGACCTCAATATGGTAGCAGAGCGTGTAAAATGTGTTAAAACATAGGAAAAATCGTTCTACATAAGAGAGCTATAAATTCCGTAAGAAAAACCAAGTTTAGTACCAAAATCTTTCGCCAAAATAAAGATGTCAAGCTCGACTTGCAAAATCGATATAGGTCGATTAGAAGGTACCAAAACTGGCCAACATGGAAATTCAAGGTAGGATTACTACTGCGAGGAATACCCGGCGGATTAGATGCCATAAATGGCAAGCTTAAAGAGCCGACTAACCCAGCAGTGACGTGTCACCTGAAAGTACTGCGGAATATGAAAAAGCTCTACAAAAGTACAACGAAACAGATAGTGCAGCTATGCTAATACTCACTGCAAATATGACCGACGAAAATCTGCAGAAAATAATGCGATTTGGTTCTGCAAAAGAAGTATGGGAGGAACTCTGTCGTCTTTATGATGGAACGTCAGATGACAAAGCTTACGACTTATGTATGCAATTCTTCGGCTACAGAAAGGACCCAAAGCATGACATGGCTACTCACATTTCTACAATCAAACAACTCTGGTTTGAAATGAAAACTGAATTAGCCAAAGACGGAAAATCTGAGCTCCCAGAAATCTTACTGATATGCAAGATACTACAGACGTTGCCAGAAGATTATTTCGCCTTCAAGTCAAGCTGGACCCTACTGTCCAAAAAGGATCGCACAATAGAAAACCTTACTTGTCAACTGTGCGCACATGAAAAAGCCCTGATGACTCGAAATGAAGACAATCATTCTTGTGCAGAAGCTTTAATGGCCAACAGCAGTGAATTTAAGAAGAAAGTCAAGCAGTTTAGATGCCCATACTGCAAACAAACTGGTCATAAAATAAAACAGTGTCAAAAATGGATTTCTGATGGAAGACCACCAAAACCAGTTAGCAAAACGAATCAAAATCTTAACCTTACGCTTACACTTATGCATGTTACAACAGCTAAGAACGGAGAATGCTTTACAGCTGTAGAACCTGAAGAACACGACGGCTGGTACGTTGACAATGGTGCCACCAGTCACGTAACATTCCGAAGAGACTTCTTCTCGAACTACCAATGCTAGCACTCATACCGTGACGACGGCTGATGGAGCTGTAATAAAAGCTACAGGCATAGGAAACGTTGATTTGAAAGCAACTGTCAATGGCAAAGTCAACAACATTCGATTGTGTGACGTATGGTACGTTCCTGAATTAAAAAGAAACCTTTTCTCAGTGCTAGCAGCACACGATACTTTGAAAAACAGTCTATTTGTTTCTGAAACGGAAAATGCCGAATAAACGTGAACGGAAAGATATTGTTAACAGGCAAACGACATAAGCATGGAGGGCTATACAAACTGAACGTTGAAACAGTAAAGAACGAAGCTCCAAACCTGAATGTTTTGACTACTGACAATATTCTACAGTTATACCATGAAAGGCTTGCCCACCAGAACAAAAGACACGTAAAGAAAGTTATCGAACGCGAATTGAACATTAAAGTTCGACTTGATTCAGAATTATGTACTGGATGTGTTTATGGGAAGACACACAGACGAAAATTCGGAACAGAGAGAAAGCGACAACTCCGGGTGAAAGGATTCACACCGATGTATGTGGCCCATTCCCACCATCTTTTCTAAAGTACAGATACTTTGTACTATTCAAAGATGACTATAGCTCGTACAGACATGTATACTTCTTGAAGCATAAATCTGAAGTTCACCTGAAACTCGAACAAATGCTTAAAGAAAGTAAAATGGCTGGACACGAGTTAAAGAATTACTCTCTGACAACGGAGGTGAATTCGATAATGAGAAAGTGAGAAACATACTACAAAAGCAGGTATAAAACAAAGACTCACTATGCCTTACACCCCACAACAGAATGGGAGTAGTGAGCGCGAAAATCGAACTCTAGTTGAAGCCGCTCGCAGTATGATGCACGCTCATGAAGAGTTACCCCTTGCCACATGGGCAGAGCTTATCTCAACTGCTGCATACGTGCTAAATAGAACCGGACCTACATCTCAAGAAGGAAAATCGCCGTATGAACTATGGTTCAAGAAAAAGCCAGAAATTAAACATCTGAGAATCATTGGCTCTCTATGTTACTCTCATGTCCCAAAACAAAAGAGAACAAAAATGTCAAAGAAAGCTCAAAGATGCATATTAATTGGATATGATGGCGATGATGGGTACCGTTTACTAAGCACAGGTCATCAAACATTAATACGGTCGAGAGATGTGACCTTTAATGAAAACGTGATCAGATCTATCGGGTTTGACGAGTCTGAAGAAGAACAAACAAGCACCGAGATAGAAATTTCCTTTCCCAGCAACAATAATGATCATGAGATGCATGATGCAAGGGAGGAAGAGCACAGCGATCGTCAACAAATCGTTGAACAAAGCGCTTCAAGTGTGCCTCATGCACCACAAGATGACATAAACACTACGTTTGTTGAAGAAGAAGAAGAAATACCTGAAATCGATGATGACTACAATAATGCACCATACGAAACTGAAGAGCTCGAACAAGTAGAATCAGAACAAGGCGAACTAAGTATTCAAGAAATCGAACAAGAGGGTCAACGCACCTATAACTTGCGCGATAGATCTACAATACAAAAGCCTCAAAGATTCAACGACTGTGTACTTATGTCTACGTCAAAAAGTACCACATTTGGTGAAGACCCCAAGACATACAAAGAAGCCCTGTCAAGTCCTCAAAGAGATAACTGGATCAAAGCTATGGACAGTGAAATAAACTCACTAAAAGAGAACAATACATGGATTTTAGTAGATCTACCTGATAAAAGAAAAGCAATATCTTGTAAATGGGTTTACAAAACTAAAACCAATGCAGATGGTTCTCTAGACAAGTTTAAAGCACGACTTGTAGCTCGAGGATACACACAGAAAAAGGAATAGACTATGATGAAACCTTTAGTCCTGTCGCAAAAATGACTACAATAAGATCAGTTTTGAGCGTAGCAGCGAATGAGAGTCTACACCTTACGCAATTTGATGTGTCTACGGCGTTTTTAAATGGATCTCTTGAAGAAGAAATCTACATGAAACAGCCAGATGGTTACAATGACGGTTCAGAAAAGTATGCAAACTGGAACGAAGTCTTTATGGACTAAAACAAGCCCCACGATGTTGGAACAAATGCATTGTTGACTACTTGAAGAACATCGGCTTTAAGCAGTGTGAAACTGACAACTGCCTGTTCATCAGAGTTAAAGGCAACAATAAAATAATTCTGGCTCTATACGTTGATGACGGACTTGTTGCCGCTACAGATAAGAAAGACTCGAAAATTTATAATTGAACTTAAGAAAAGGTTCAAAATAACTACGAAACCTGCCTCGTATTTCTTGGGACTGGAGATAGAAAGGTTTAAAGACGGACTTAAACTCTCTCAGAAACACTACACTGAAAAGTGTTAGCTCGTTTTGGAATGAGCGATTGCAAGCCAGTCAAAACACCTATAATCAAAGATGCTCCAGCAGCAAACAAGAAAGAAATCGAGAATAAAAGTGAGAAATTCCCTTACAGAGAAGCTGTGGGAGCCTTAGCTTACCTCATGGTCGGGACCAGACCAGACTTGGCCTACGCCCTAAGTGTGGTGTCCAGAACATTGGCGAATCCATCCCAAGAGGATATCGTTAAAGTTAAGCGTATCATGAGATATCTTAAAGGCACTACAGATGCAGGAATAACTTACAAAAAGGGATACAACCATGGCATCTTAGAAGGCTACAGTGACTCAGACCATGGTGGCGACATTACAACAGGAAGGTCAACTTCTGGTATTGTCTGCCTCTATTCAGGTGGAGCCATATCCTGGACAAGCAGAAGGCAAACCCGTAGCCATATCTAGCACGGAAGCGGAGCTGATAGCTGCCAGTGAAGCAGCCAGGGAAATGATCTGGTTAAAAAGACTGTATGAAGATATAGCAGTTCTTAAAGATACCCCTAAACTTAACGTGGACAACGATGCAGCTATTAAGATTGCTCACAATCCAGAGATGCATCGCAGGACGAAACACATTGCGATAAGACACTTTTATGTTCGAGAGCTGGTGTCCAGCAAAGAATTAAGTGTTGAATATGTGCCAACAGAGTTCCAGCTGGCAGACATCCTGACAAAGGCCATTCACAAACCAAGACTGGTTCAAATGTCGGCGAGGATTGGTCTATCCCTGTAAATGCAATAAATGTATACAAAAAGGGAGGATGTCAAGGAGTTTTTGATAACCATTTATTTTTCTATTTGAACTCTTGTCATGCATGACTCTGTCAATCGTCTCTTCCTGTGTGTCACATTATAAACAAGATCTATAAAAATATTTTATTATTTCATGGACCTCAATATATGTCACATCACGTTTACTTAACAAGAGTTTCTTTGAATTATGTCCTCAGCCGGGTTTGTAATTTCATTTGAATCATCCGTCTAATATGGCTCTAAGTACCTCAATAAACAAATGCGCAGAACATTTCCATGAATTGAAAGGTCCTCGATTCATCACGCCCACATTTCTAAACAATAGTTTTACTTGGCAGGTTTATCCGCGTGTGACTCATCCTGATAAATCAAATAGTTTTGTAGGTGTACCAAAATATTTGCGTTTTGATTCTGCACGCGAAAAGGCAATGGAGTCTTCACATTAGCATACAATAGAATAGTTCATTATGTGCTAGTTAGACTAATATGTACTTACCTATTGATCTTCTTGCAGGTGAGTGGCATTTAAGGTAGGAAGCTTCTGGTACCATGGGTAATGTGACATATTATCTACCTGTTGGAAATAACCTTTGCCTATGCATTTGGTTGCAATCAATTAGTAAATAAATAAATCGAGTAAAATATATTACCCCATTAGAATTGTCATAATCATGTAGAGTCAAGTCATAGTTTTATACTAGCAGGTACTTTGTGGAGTTTGAGTTTGACTCTACGTCAAATTTAAAATGCACCGGCTCACTCATGTATTTCGATTTGTTTCACAAGTTCTCTGTCATAGTAATTCCAATAGTTCCGATGTTCATACATTTATTTTCATGTTCATTTTCCAAAACAATTTCAACAGTCTCGAACCAATGGGTAGTTGAAAACAAACTGGTAATTAGAAGAAAGAACGTGAAGGTCGTTCATTGATGCGCCAGCATTGTCCATTCAAAGTGTTCAAATCATCAAACAGCCTTTATGGTAGCAGAATAATTACTCGTACTTACAAAAGATATGAGATCAAATTAGCTTCTTCATTGCGTACGCATAAATATATTGGCCCTTGAATATAAAATTAACAGCTTAATTGACTTTGATTGTATTTGCTCCAAGAAGACCACCTTCTTCAAAAGCATCCTCGCCGACCTCCAAAAATATAGTCCATTTATCATCGTAACCTTAGTTTGATTTTATAATGACTGCATGCGTTTTATAACTAAACAAAATGGTGCTGTTAAAATGTAGTTAATAGTATTAATAATTCTGCGTAGCATTATTGGGTTTGGTTTACACACAGGCTTTTGGTGCCGCATAGTTCACCGCAAGCCGTACGTTATGGCGGCGGCGTTGCGGGCGTAAAGGCTTTTTATACGAAAACGAAATGAAAAAGTTATTTTCAGTACTCATTTATTGCTACCTGACATGACACCTTATTCTTAATTAATTCACCAGGTTTCATCAGGTCATTCGCCGACTCGGTGTTTCAAACGATAAAAGAAAACATTGAAGGCAAAAGTTATTGTCGAATGATAATGCGATATCAGAAGTTCAAGACGAAAATTACTTCATGTTATTAGTAGATACACCATCCATCATTTCCTTTGAATTGAAAACAGACACTAAATTGAAAGTTATTGATAAATGAAAAGCCTTCATTTCGGTGGGTAGGTGTTGTGTAGGCAGTTTAGTACCTGTTGCGGAAGTTGAATTAAATTAATTTGAAATGAAGACTTCTTACATTATTATCTTTGCCCGTAAGAACAGAAGTGAATATCAGTGTTATGGTCATAATAATATAATAGGCCAAGAGTTTAAAAAACCTTGGACCGTCACACAATGAGCACGGATCATCAATTGACCACCGGATGTTACGATTCTATGCGCCGGCGCTGAAGATTAATGATGCGACTAATTAGTGTTCATATTTCGAACGTTTGGGAACCTAGTTGACTATTTATGGTTCACAATTAGGAAGGTAATAGATAGACTAGGTATATAGAGTTCCATAGAGAACTAATAATATAACACGATATTACTATTAGGTACATGACATACATTGAAACATATAAGGATTATGGTGGCGTGTTGGGACTGTTATATGCCATTTTGTTTGATATATGATTAAAGTCATTACTCATAATATGTAAGTGCTTTATTTTCAATAGCAAACTTCATCTAATTAATAAAGATAAATACGATTTGTTGCAAATTTAAGTTCTTCGACTGTATTTTCCTCAGTTGTTTTGGCAAGTGAGTAAAGTAGTCAACAATTCGCAAATAATGTGACAAATAAACTTATTACACAACAGCCAACACATCCTTGTCGTAAAACAATGTCATTGTTTAGTGTTCTTTGTGTCGTTAAATGCCATTTTATCTCGGGACCTTTATGACAAGCTTTGAGTGGTTTTGTCCTCTAATCAAGATGCTATTTATTTGCTTTATTACATCGTACAAAGGTTATGTGAGTATCTACTTGCGTATATAATAATAAGTTTCGTAAAAGATAAAATAATTATAATAAGATTCTAATGAAAATACATTAAGCAGATATAAGGTGTCAGCCGACAAGCGTGCATAGCATAATATGCACCTTGACACCGCAGATATTATAAATAACAGATATCATCAAATTTATTTTAGAAGACCATCATCATCGAAAGTGATTACAATAATAATAGCCGTATAAAAATGTTAGGTACGAAACAATGGTTGTACATAAATACGGCTTGGGAAACTTCGGCTTGGAATGTGAGCATCCTCCACGCGAAAGGTCAGCTCGAGGTCGCAGGCGCAGACGATACCACCAAAGAACAACAAAGTAGGAGTTAGGAACTGTAAAATGACTTCTTACAAATGGCAAATGGCAAAACTTCTTATAAATGGCCTGCTGAAATTTAGGTTTGTACCGCCGTTACTGCAGTGTCGCATGTCAATCCTTTATGCTGCTGAATTTTAGTCTCAAGGGTTCTACCGGTTGTTCCGGTTCTACTGGTTGAATACTGGTTACTGGTTACTTTATTTACTGCGCGAACACCTCGAGTTCCCTAGACACTTTAGATCACAAGCAAGCTTCATATACGAATTCGTTTTTCTGAAAGTCTTCTCCGACTTCATACAAATAATAAGTAAAATGTTGCACGCATAAATTTAATAGACAGTGAATCTGAAGTTATCGCGTAATCTAGGCTTTCTAGGCAAATTAATCACTATTAATCTTGTTAGCGTGGCTGTTTTTAATTCAATAACATGACACAAAACAATTACCCACCAATCAAGTAGAAGGTAAACTCGATTAAAGTCTATCTCGCATGAATTGTTTAATATAATGCGCTTTTAAACGGATTACCGAATAGCCGTGTGAATCAATTTTGATCAAAGTGAACCACTCGGGGCGGCCATTACGCTGGCTCATCGGACCCATTACCCGTAAACGTTTTATACTGCTTCCTAGATGGTTATTGTACTTACTGGTACATTTATTTCAAGAACATACAGCTTTTAAGGTAACTTATTTTAATGGAGTTGCTAGTTTTTCTGCATTTTACTGCGATTTGAAGGTTTTCTGACTCGATATATCAGCTTTTAAGAAAAAGATTTTGTGACGCATTAAAAGCTCTTAGCTAATGGAATAAATTGTAGATTTACCAACGCTGACTCATCAAAATACACATAAAACGTTTCGTCGTATGCAATACAAGTCAAATAAGCCTATAAAAATTCCGCAAGCGGTCAGCTGCCACGATAAATTGTGGATTTTGTCCATCTTCTGCTTATCTAGCAAAAATCTTGTCAGAGCACGTATTAGCGGATGTTACGATAGGACGCGACCTGCAGCGCCCCGCGGCTGCGGCATATGATGAAACTTCGCAACTGGAATTCCATAGGTGGCTTCGCTAAGGTGGCATTTTCTCTACACTGACATATTAGTTAGCAGTGAATATGCTGTCTTTTCCGTAACTTCTGGGATTCAAAATATTTATTATTATTTTATGTAACATTATATCTGTGCGTACAGCCAAAGGCCTGATTCTAGCTTAGCTAGATAATGAGTACATATACGACCCTTTCATCGAAATATAATTTCACTTGAGAGTAGCCATTAATCGTTCACGCCGGACGCGCTCTATCATTCATCAGGTTATCTGTGATGACTTCTGCTTTCTGCGTGTCGTAACAGCTTTGAAACATTCGACAAGCTACGTTCCATAAAGTTCATTCATAATGAATAACAATAATCCTGTAATATTATAATTATGAATGAACAGCAGCTTTTATCAGCTGTCTTCGTGCCAGACACAAGTGATATCAGATACCAGATGATATTACAAAAAGCAATTGAAAAAAAAACAAACAAAACAGCAGGATTTACAACTGTCCGAGCTCGATCGATCTGATGGAAGTATATTGTCTTCGCTTTCGAATGCCATCAGATCGCGCGCGATAATATTATAGAATAATCTTCTCACGGTTGTAAATAGAGCTGTTGTAAAGCAATTCTGTCCTAAAAAGATAAGTATTGATTTCCATCCTGGTTGATTAGCTAAATCGGTCGTTGCTATAAATTATAACCTGTTCTGGATTGGGTTTAGTCTGATATCACTATAAATAAGTAAGCGGAAACGTTGCAAATCATCTGCTTATTTGTAGTTCAATTGCACAAGTTTAAATTGAGATATGACAACTACCTCGCACGTAAAATCTTTGATGTCATTTTCAAAGTTTAAAAAATAAATATCCAAGATATACCGATACCAAGTGATAAAACTTTTCCATGACATACCACATTTAATCTAATGTAATCTGAAATTCCTAGAAAACACTGAATACTACCTACTAGTGTTTTACGAACTTACTGCAACCCATATGAATGCTTTGGCGACACTATGTCTGAAGCAGTTACGCTCTAGGGTAGTCGCATCACGTTTCCATAAATTATATTATTCCCGTTGTAATGAAGCAGTAACAATTTCCTAGCAGTGCGCAAGCGCAGGCAGGAAGGGCGCCCATCACGCACTGCAGATAGGCACAACGGGTCAGCCTTGCGTTGCATAATTTCACCTCTGCAGCTGCGATAGCACATTGGCCCTCATTTTTGCGTACATTTCTTAGTTTCTAGTGGTAAAAGTTAACTTTAAATCTTGCATTTATTTTTTAAATACTGAAGCCAAGTCACGAAGGGAAGGGTGCCCGTCACGCACTTGCAGATAGGCATTAAGGGTCAGCCTTGCGTTGCATAACTTCACCTCTGCAGCTGAGAATGCACATTGGTCTCGATTTTTGCGTACATTTCTTAGTTTCTTTTGTAACTTAGTTATCAAACTAAGTGGTAAAAGTTAACAAATTTAAATCTGGCATTTGTTTTCTTAAATACTCAAGCCAAGTCAGGAAGGGCGCCCATCACGCACTGCAGATAGGCACTACGGGTCAGCCTTGCGTTGCATAATTTCACCTCTGCAGCTGAGAATGCAGATTGGCCTCGATTTTTGCATACATTTCTTAGTTTCTTCTGTAACTTAGTTATCAACCTAAGTGGTAAAAGATAACTTTAGAGCTGGCATTTGCTTTCTTAAATACTGAAGCCAAGTCAGGAACGGAAGGGTGCCCATCGCGCACTGCAGATAGTCACAACGGGTCAGCCTTGCGTTGCATAATCTCACCTCTGCAGCTGAGAATGCATATTGGTCTCGATTTTCGTGTAAATTTTTAAGTTTTTTTTGTCATTTTATTAGTAACCTAAATAACATCGAAGATCAAAACTACTGTCACTTAATTATCAATTTGAGTGGAATTACCTTTACCTAGCTAAAACCTCCATCTTTTTCTTTGAACTTAAGCATAATTCAAATAGACCTCGATAATTCTGCCTCATTCTGCGAAATGTCTCATTAGCAGGTAAAGTAAAGAAAGTGTCCTGCAGAATTGGAACCACATCGTAAACACAACTTTATACCATCGCTAGTCTTTATCACCATAAAATAAAGTTGCTTTTCGTGGAAAGTTTAATGCTGCTCATCCGTACACTGCGCCTTTCCGTCGTGTCGCGGCTGGTCGGATTGCAAATGAAGTAATAGTTGTGAAATATACGTAACCCTATGAGATAAATGTTATTACATTTGTCTTACTATTCATTGCACAACTCAAATTGCATTTAATTGCTTTGACTACTCGAGTGACGATTACCTAAAGAATTTTCCACACGCTCCATACAAAAGACATCAACGAGAGCAATTCCTGAAATATTTTTATTACCCTACTGTAATCCCTACTGCCACAGGAGGTTAATGTTTTTCGAGAGTATGTATGTATGTAGGTATGTGTGTACCTATTGTGTCTAGAAATTCGTTTTCACGGTCTACAGCCCAAACGGCTGGGTGGATCTTGACATTTGAGTTGTCGTTAGATTTGTCGTCAGATTTGTCTCAGCAACGTTAGTGATACCTAGTGGCTATACTAACAATTCATAAATTCAAAATGGTGGATTTTTATAGTAAAATACAACTATGAAATTAAGGGTTTCCGCAGTCGGGGTTTGTTTTTTAATACATGTACTTATTTTATTCTGAAACTGAGAAATTTTAAGCATCTTTGATTATGGTAATAAAATTATAGAAGTAATGTGTATAGTTAGTAGTGGTTAAATTGTGGCCTCGATTCTGTGAAACACTATCTTAGCTTTATCTGTCATTAAAAAAGATATTCCACAAAATTTAAAAAAACTGGGAATGTTTGTTGATTTTCAGTATTTTCATAATTACTTACCATAAAAAGAAATAAACCTGGTGCTAATACGTAAGCTAATAGAATAACATCATATTCATAACATGTTTAATATAGATCTCTATCACTTAAGTAATCTAAGTATACTCATCTTGATGTCAGTAATAAGTAATTACTTATCTGACATGCGGTAACATAAGATAGTAATTGTAACTTATGCATGAGTAAGCTACGACTATCGAACATAGGACAAGAAATACAACTTGGCGATATTGGAGCTTGCATAAATTCTCACAAATATCATTATTACTTGTATATGCAGAAAACTAATAAGAAATCTAAAAAACTTAGGCGAAAAACACAAGGTATCGTCCGTTCGTGTGTAGTTTGTTCGATTTTCCGACTTATTTTCATACGAATACGGTTTGTGTCGAACGGTTTGATAGAAGCATCCGCCAAAGCAGCGTTGTGCGATGCTGTTTCTCATAAACCGTATTCGTATAAGGTATGGTAGAGAATCGAATGAATGACTCACAAACAGACGTTGCGTATGTAATTCAGTGGTGGAATATTGATTACCAAAATTTTGAATGCACCTTGTTTTCATTAAAATTAACCTTCAATACAAGCTTTTCTTTCAGTGTGTTTTTCATTTGTTAATTTCATACGTTTTAGGATTTGTTTCATAATATTTTAATGGGACAAACTTGGCGTCTTACCCGGGCTCCTATATTCGAAATGTTTATCCGATGTTGTTGGCGGAATTAATGTATTGGGTTAATATGCCAATGCCCTCTGTAAGGTATACCTACAGATACTCGTAGATACGCAGGTTGGTTAGGTATTTCAAAATATTTTGGTACTAAAATATCTTATCCGCTGTGCTATTTTGACTCTCTAGTGGTTAGATCTTACAACTTTGCTGGTGCTAAGTAAAATACAAAGTGTTTACAAATACTTAAACCATAACATCACGTGGGGTTACTAAGCCCATGCAATCACAATCACAAAAAAGTTACACAATTTACTTATTACAATTTAACTTTAAAATGCAAAAACTATTCAATTTGGGAACAATTTTTTACTTCACTGAGCATGTAATTTTTTGGTATTAACTTCACCCTCTGTATATACTTTTTAGTACTTACTAATATACTTCTTGCAAAACACGAAGTCACTTCTACATTCTATGTTACTAATTTGTTTTTGCAATAAGTTGTAAATATTTATGATTTCATCCAACATTTTACAAGCATTTATGTGGACACGGCGTATCTACTTTAATTAATTCTTGCTAGATCTTACACATTTTTAGCACCTCTCGCGAATAGATATCGATCGCAAATAGATAGGATATCTTGCTGGATCTTAACGTAACTATCCTTTTTTAGCACCTTGCAAGATACCTAACGCAGATACAAGATGCCTAAGTTATGTAAAATGCTTTTTCCATATTGACTGCAAAAACAGCATGAATCCTCCCAATTTGGGATGCAGGGCAAACTTGGCACGCTAATTGGTACTTATGTAGGATAAGTCATTCTCACAGAAATACATAATAATGTGTACAAAGCGAGAAAGTCTTAAACGAAAATACTGATTTCTGTTCTTGGGGATTTTACCAGTGTACCCTACCTATGTATTCAGATTTAAAGTCATCATCATCTTCCTGCACTCTATTGCTTGGGATCAGCGCACATGTTTTTGTTTATACACGTTTGTTTATATACGGTTACATTTAATTAAGTACAAATCTCTTATAGGGTGTAATCTACTCTCAAAACTGAACAACTTTTGTTTGAAACTTTTCTTCGAAATATGAAAAACATAAAGAATTAAATTAAAATTTTAAGTTAATTCATAACGTCGTATATTCATGAGAGAAGAATGGCAGGTATCTATTAGATCGGCAAAGTCGTGGCTTGAAAGGGTGATGAGCAATAGGTTATTGATTTGATAAGCATCGTCACGTATTTTATTGCAACAGAATATTTCGCAGCTCATATCGTAATTTCTCTATAAGAAAGGCGGGTCTCACATCTGACGTCCGTTTGTGCAAAAGAAAAATGTATATCTGAAAGTTGTTATAATTCATCTACCATAATAAGTCTAACAGAGACAAATGCCATCGCAAGTTATTGCGTTGCTTCTGCGTCAACGTCAAAGTTAGCGCTGTGTTAAAAATGCGCGACATCAGATGTCAAGTGTAAGCCACGCCATGGTGCTGTGCTCTATACGATTCAACTGCGTTTAATGATAGAGTAGCTGTCAACGTTTTATTCGATTCATCCGATTTGAAATCTGTGAGCTAAGCATCGATTCAAGTTATAGTGTCATAGTTTCACAAGAGGTTGCTCCGAGACGTTGGGACGTGTTTTGCTTCTCGCATGATGTACCTTGTACCTACCTTACCTGCGGACTTTCGTTGCAGAAAGTTCGGTTCCTAACGCAGGATGTTTAAAATTTGAAAAACCAGTCATATTTTCAGAGGATTACAGTAATGTTGGCTATGATTCGATAGCTGATGTGCATTCTTTTTATCAAACTTCAACCTATATGTGTGGTCAACATTGTTCAGTTTCTGGGACAGATCGTAACTTTTTTTTAGATCTAATATAGGTTGTGTCAGTATGTCAAGCGGAAGATTCTATCGCGTAAATACTATACTGCTGTGTCTTGACACTGAGGCTCTGTCCGCACAGCGAATTTCATTCACGTACCCCAATTTTTTCTCGCATGATATTTTCTCCGTCAGTGCGGAAACTTGCGTAAGATTCTGTGTGTCACAAAAAAGCGAGATAAAATTCACGCACATTAAAATTGCTATGCGTATAGAGCCTTATAGTTACTTGAATTGAATTTGAAATGTTCAACTGCCTTACAAAGTTATTTGGCACGTACCTTCCCACATTAACATAGTCGTAAGAAATGTTAGACGTTTCACAAGGTCGGAGGATGTATTTAAATGTTTTCTTAAATACCTAATTGCGTCTATTTGCGAAAGTGCAATTGCGATGTGTTGGGAAAAAATCTTAGCAAATGGTAAAAAACGTTAAATTCTGGTTTTTATTAGTCGTGTGCATGGCAGCAATTAAAAATAACTTTTTGCTAGAAAAATGTTGAACAAGGAGGTGAAGGCTTAGCCACGACACTAATTTGCAGTGCAGTGTTAACGTCTTTTTGTAATGTTTCCAAGACAAATATCGAACCATCTGTAAGAACCTACCTAGCCAGTAAAAAATAATCTGTCTATCTTTTACGCGCCTTCAACATATCAGAAGCAGTAAAATACTTATTTTCGAAATATTTTTCTCATTTTCCTTCATAGTTTGAATATTTCACGAAAATGTGCATCCCCTTAGTTAAATAATTGCAGTGCAAAAGGTCCTATCCTATAGAAATAGGAAATAAAGTCTAAAACAAGTAAATTAATAAAAAAACTAAAACTTTCGCTTTCAGGCCCGCATGGTATTCCAGTACGGAAAGTGTAACTTCTGCTATGTAACTTTTTGCCCCAGTTTTTGTATAGTTTTCCGGCCTAGAGCGTGAGACGTGGCGCGATCGCGAACCGTCACATTGCTTGGCCCGATCGTGTGTGCTCGGTAGGTACAGTAGAGAGAAACGCGCAGTAGGTTGAAATCATGAAAACCTAGTAGTGGCGAAATGTGATATTTTAACAAGGAGAGGCCGGAACAAAAATATACTTACCTAACCTGTGCTACTGCTGAAAAAAGGAAGTGGATGGGAATCGGCATGTAGATAGGAATCCTTCGCCACTGATTACCTTTACCTTTACCTTTACAGCCACAACAGTCCACTGCTGGACATGTCCAGCAGTCGCCACTGATACCAAGTAAATAATCTTATCAGTGTATCTTGTTTATAAAAAAAAATCTGGATTTACCTGGCTTGGTCTGGCCTGTTTACTTTTACCTATAACTTGGCTAATATCATTTTTGTCTGTCGTAAAATACACTTAATTGAATCCATAATGTGTCTAGGTATTAAAATATAAGACAGATGTTACAGACTTGCACGTTTACTATGGGCAATAAACTATTGAAGTAATAGATGAACAAATTCTAGCTAAGACATAGCCACTTCATATTTTTTGGGTAGACGGCGTTTCTTCTGTTTCATACATTTAATATGGAAACGGTTTAAAGCGTCGCGATGTCGAACGTCTCGCGTCTCCATCTCATGTCTTACGTCTCGCCAGAGTTAGCGCCTAAGATGCGTTGTTGCCGTTTTTTACCTACTGTGACATGTATCGTGTGCGCAGAGTAAGTTGAGCAAGCGCATCATGGGAACCTTGCACGACTTTACACCAAGAGCCGGTAATGAGAGATGTGCTACCGTGCCTTGTTTCTACTGTGGCCCGACTGGCTCCATCGTGTGCGCAGAGTAGGTTGAGCAAGCGCATCATGGGAACCTTGCACGACTTTACACCAAGAGCCGGTAATGAGATAATTTCAGACTCCTCCTCCAATTATGTGGCCTGTAATTACATAATTATGGAAAGCGGTGCTGGCTGGTACTCAATATCGTAATATAAGTAGGAGTAGGAGAGTATGAAACCATAAAACTTAACATTTAGATTATAAAATAAATTATGTTATAAAATGAGACTAATTTACAGTACCACCCAGAAACCGTCGTCGTCGCCGAGTGGTGCCGGCTTAGAATAGCATAACCCATCTCTACCCTAAGGTGTCGTAAGAAGTGACTAAGAGATATGAGACTTGATGTGTATTGCAATTTTAGGTGTCAGGCTGACAATCTGTCAATACGGTGATACCATAACCATAACCATAACAGCCACAACAGTTCACTGCTAGACATGGCCCTCCCCCTATAGGGGGTTTTGCCATAGTCACCACGCTTGGCAGGCGGATTGGCGAGCGCAGTGCATGATGTTGCATTGACAGGGAACGCTGCTGCCCATTCCCTGGATAAGTATCCCTTAGTCGCTTTTTACGACACCCACGGGCAGAATTGGGGTGATGCTATTCTAAGTCGCGCATCACACGGCAATACGGTGATACACAGTCTTCTAATTGACTCTCAAACTTTCATCAAACGTGTAAATGGCCGATTTTACGGCATTTCCAAAGAGGGTTGACGTCAGGAAGTTAAAAACGGAAGTAAAAAAACCAATCGGTGGGTGATAGAAAATTGACGAATTATTTTGCTACATGATTTTGTGCTCTAACAAAACATGTTGCGGTGACCCCAACTGATTATTTGGGAAAAGGACAGGAAAATATTTTTTTGAAACTTTTTATGAAGGAAACAACAAATGTCGCCTGTTTTTAGATTAATGATGTAAATAATAAATGATGCAAGTAGGTAGAATAATAATAAAAAGGATAATTAAAGCAATTACTTCTACATAATCAAATCATTTATACAATTAATAATTGAAAACACAAGTTTGCCTGGCTAATCTCGTCAATTAAATTACTGCCTACTATGTTATAAAACAATAGTTACGTAGAATTTGTAATTACGTTATGATAGAGCTTCGTATTTGGTATGGGAGTCTGAAACAGTAGGCGCAAATATGACGTGGGCATCGTAGATATTCCTTACAATGGATAAGTACTTTAGTGCATTCTTGAAAATGCTTCTTACAAGCTGCATGCATTCTTACTGCAAGTTTATACATTGACAGCCTTCCATCCTACGCGAGTCAATGTTTCGTGTACCTTAAGTAATTGATTTATTTTGGTAGGTTGTTAATTAATACATTGGAAATTTTGAAATTGATGCAGAAAAGATTGTTATTTACGCTGGGTTAAAACGCTGACCGACCAACATAATTTTTTCTGCTTTGACACTTCCGTATAGGTATCTGTCGCAAGTTTTACGTATGGCAAAACTTAATTTCATCATAAACGTGGGTTTTTGATCAAAAACCTGCACTAGTTTAGAAAGGTTTATGATAAAAAAAAACTATAAACATGAGTTTGTTTAGTTTCCTGACAAAATTATTATGCTACAATTCCAGACGAACTGCTTATGTAGATGGGAGCTGGTGACACATGCCAGCGGCAGTCGATAATCAGTCGATGCCAGCCGTTGATATATTTCAATTGCATCTGTCAATGAAATATATCAATAGCCGTGATTTAATTGTTGAACCTGTCGACACGAAAGAAGAAGAAGATCTGTCAATGGATTGATGTCACTAGCTACCATCTACAGAGTGCCGTGCGTCTGTAAGCTGCATATATTTTAAAAGTTAGCCCCAAACTCCACAGAGAGGACAAGGAGAGGACATAGGACGTAGGGCATGACGCTTGACGTTTGACATCGCGGCGTTTCCATACAAAATATACGAAAAAGTATTGACAAAGGCACACACAAGCGTCGCCAAAGCGTCGCATCTATGACAGTTAGCGTCAAAAACTAAGAAGAATATTTGACGATCGCTTGCCTGTCAACTGTCATTCTTACGTCCTATGCCCTTCGTCTTTTTGGTGGAGTTTGCGCCTTAAAGTCTCACATAAACGTTTGGTTACTTAATTACCTCCAGACTCCAGTTGCCTATGTCTATGATCGTACATTGGGATAACATTTTAATGCTAAGACTAGAAACATACGTAACGTCCGTTTGTGCGTTTTCTTTGCACTAACAAATTGCCCATTTTTGATCTTATTTTCATACAAATATGATTTATGTCAAACCGTTTGACCTTAGGATTTGACAGACGCATCCGTCAACGTAGCATTGTGCGATGTTTTTGCGCTAGCGAATGCGTCTGCCAAACACTTTGACATAAACTGTATTTGTATGAAAATAAGGTGGAAAATCTCGTTTTCCTAACGCATGCAAAACTAACACTTAATCGGACGTTACGTGTTTCTCGCTAAAGAGGAAAATAAATTAAAATTGTTAGTTAAAGTCTGGTAACGTTTGATTCCCACGCGATCGCTCGGTACACCGACGCTCCATACACGGCGCGACCGCATCGTGGAAATTAAGAAACAAACAATACGTGACTGAAAACCAATACATTAGAATAAACCGTGATTTTGTTACAGTAACATCCTCGGATGCCGTGTGGTGCTAGCTTAGAATAGCATCACCCCATATATTTTTCGTGGGTGTCGTAAGAAGCGACTAAGGGATTTGAGAGTTGCTGTGTATTGCAATTTTAGGCGACAGGCTTTTAACCTGTCGCTATGGTGATACAGTCTGAATGACTCTCAAACTCTTTTCAGAGGTTAAAATGGCTGTTTATTACATTTATTATTTTTCATTCATTTTCGGTCATTTTCGCCATACTACGCAAGGGATATATAGGCGTGATATTATGTATGAATGTATGTATAAGTATGTATGTAGTGTAGCGCTTTAAAAAAGAGGCAAGTAGCGCTAGCAAAAAAGGAGAAAAGAAACGAAAATGAAAATCAGAGTTCGGCGAAGGAAAGTATAGTATAATCAGCAGTGGTTCCGTACAGACTGAAGTCGCTGGGCAAAGGCGAGGTATCGGCGGGAGTCTAGCGCGGCGGCTGCGGTCGTCCCAGTCGCCGGGCTTCCTGCGGCGGGCGGGCCGGCGAGCGCGACTTCTCACAGAGCTAGGCTTGGGGACCCTATATCCGGTTAACTATGCACTCCTATCAGGCCTGATTGTCGTACACGGATCTTTGGATATGGGAGTCCACTTACCTCGCTCCGCTCGTCGTCGCGACCGTAGTCGTCCCGTAGACCCTTAGATCGGTCGGCCGGGACTGGGCCCTCTATGCGGGCTCCGGGGATCCCTAAGGTGAAATAGGAAACAGCCATGAGAATCGGGGGGTGACGTTGTCAGCGCAAAGAGGAGGAAGAGGGGGATCGTACGTGACAAGGAATCTCAGAGGGAGATGAGGAGTGGATTGGATCATATTGTTTTGTACTTACCCCTTTTACAAGGGAGCGGGAGTTTCAGGACGCCTCTTCGCGGCGTTCACGATAAACTGTTGTGCTTTATTTCATAATTTTTAACTATAAAAATCTATCTGGCGATTTACTGTTTGTTTCTCGGTTGATTTTTCAAATGCCAGTTCTCTTGCCTGATGGGCTTGTCATAGAGTTCTATGAATCCTTCAAATTTAAATACGAACAACTTCGAAGTGTCTGCGTGGGAGACACTATGCAGGTTTGTAACACTGCAGTAGGTACTCAATGGGAAAGCTGGCAGATGCTATCGCTGCCCTGATAAATAAGTATGATATATATTTTAAAACAGTAAAGCAAATGAAATCGCTGTTCAAATCGTGGGAGGAATATCTTAGAGGCGATAATATTGTAAAACCCACGCTCCAAAGAAAAGTGCAATAACTGAACTTCCTCAATGCGATTTTGCCTATTTGCGCAATGGAGCAATAAACTCGAGTCGTAAAGTTACATGCGCTTGCGCATCTCCCTTTTAATTCACAGCGTGTTTTCATATTCAAAGTAGAGAAGAAAATTTAGAGTTCATACTAGAGGTATAGTCGAGAAGACCAGTCGCTGCTTTCGCAGTCGTATGGTATATTTACAAAATAGGTTCGTAATAGCGGGTCACGGTCCAATGTAAAGTTCTATCGCGGAATTTCAAATAATTTTAATATGACAACGGTTTTTTTAGCGATAGTTGTCACTGTCAGTTGAATGGCATGAATATGACATCAAAGATTTTTGGCTCAAATTGTTAAAACATACACGATTGAACTTTTTAAACCTCACTGATGCATTTGGAAATAATTTTCCGTTATATGCTGAATTCCCTATGAAAATTGTTAGTGGGGTGCTGGTTAAACACTAGGAATATTTTTAAAGAATAACCTTCAAGTAACTACCTACCACTTTTTACGAGGTAAAATTGCATATAACCCTTTAGCCCAACCTGTACATACGTAAGCATGTTAATTGGTTAGGTACCACAAGCTATCAGATGCGATGCTGCGAGGCGATTGCTGGTGCTCTTTGCACCTTTCATTGTGTGCGATGAGAGAATGAAGCCTTAATTGATATCAACTGATAGGCTCACGCATGGCTGACTCGCAACTCTGATCTTAGATATGACTAGTACTGTGAATAAAAGTAAAGTAAGTAAGTACTTCGGTACTCATCGCTTCAGCTTAAATGCTGGCTAAGTGAATAAGGATTACACTGTAATGTGTACAAGTAGCTTATCGTAGAGGACGAAACTCACTAGAGTTGTCGCAAGACACTCGTGAGACCGATGCCTCGCAGATACCTATCCTAAAAGGTTGTCGAATGAACACGTCCATAACTGATGATTCGAAAAGAAGGTAAAACAACCAGGACCTTTCGCCATCGGTACTTCGGCACTCATGACTATGTAAGTAAAGTTAGTATATTTCTATTTTGTTTTGTATGTATGTGATCGATCGATACTCTTTAAAATTACCCACTGGATTAAAAAACGTAATGAGCTTCATTATTTCAACTAAAAGACTTTACTTTTTACTGCAAAATAATAAATTAAACCTTATCAAAAACGATTTGCAGTGTGTGAAATCGCTGGGCCTTTCTCACAATAGGTAGGTAAGGTACGGTGATAAATAGTTATCAGAATGTCTACACTATAAGAAATTATAGACAAGTGATTTGCCGCACCTAAAACAAAAAGGTCAAACGAACTTCGACATTTCGTAAATTAATGAAGTGTAAAGTTACCTCATTTATGCGTACATGAGCAAGCTATGACCTACTGATTGTGAAATACCTCAATCCGCAGATGATAATAACGTATTGAAACAACAACAAAACTTTAATGAAGTCTTCAATATGGCTTGTATGATTTGGGCCGTATGATTTGCTAAGTAGAAACAGCAAAATTGCAGTAGATATTATTTTAGATCGAGATCCAAAAATAGTAGGTTGTTGAAGAGGACGGAAAATAAGACTTTGATTGACGAGTAGACTTTGATTATACTTACGAGTCTAGCAAAGTCATTTTCCCTGAGGCTTACATAGTGCTTTTCTCAAAAAAATGCTAGGAAATAATAAAGATTTTAATTTATTTTATAGTAATTATTACTAAGTCAAGATGTGGATTTGGAGTTACTTATTCTTTTTTATTTTGTATAATTTCGGAACGATTTCGATATCGCGCCAGAAAAGTTGTATTGGAATCCATTGCAGTTGTGTAAAAAAGAAATCTTCTGCCATGCACGAATGGTAATTTTTCGTTATTGTGCTCTAGTCAAAATATAACATTCAATCTGTTATCAACTACCCACCTTCTGTTGTCAGCTGTCATCATTAATACTTAACGACCGCCCACCTTTTACAGTCTTCCGGCAAAATATATCACAGTTTAATGAACATCTGTTAATTGTCTGTAGACAAATGGTCGGGGGCTTCTGGGCACTTTGTCTATGATGTAACTTCAATGTGACTTATGAAGGCAGAAGACAATGGCCAACAGATAACTATCGGGTTAAAACAATAAATCACATGCTTTTCTATCAAAGTTCTCACAGTAGTCAAAATTCGTTAATAGCTACCTACGTAGTAGGGTCTTATGTAATGCGATAAGCAAATGTCATAGCAATTTGTCTCTGTTTCTATTGCATTCACTTAAATTTAAATTATTTAAATTTTTACACTATGGAGCAATAAGTTTGAATTAGACATTAAATGACCAAAATATTTGGAGGTAAAGAACGAGCGATAGCAAGCGTTGTTTAACAGTTTCGCATCTTTTATCCAAAATCAATCATGCGCCTGGGCCTAGGTATCGAACCTATAAGAATTTTTCTCGTTTTTATGTAACACACTGAATATTATGCTAGTTTATGCACTGACAAATATCACTTATTTTTTCATAAAAAATAAAATATAACACCAGAAAAAATCGCTTTTCGCGAATAATATTCTCTGTGTGGACTGGTCCTAAATCATTCATCATTAAAAAATACTGTGTTAAATGAAATGTGTCATTTATTCGGAGCCTTAATCAAGGAAGGCGTAAAATTCGAATCATAAAGAGCGCAGTAGTACGGCGGGCGGGCGGGTGAGCTTTCAGATCTCCCTCCACCGCGCGATCACCGGGCGGGCGGCGGGCGTCGGGCGTCGGCCCTGCGCGCGCGCACCCAGCCAGTAGCCCCGCGACTCGACTCGCGACAACATGCTCCCTCTGTGGATCGTACTCGCAGTGCTCCCCATACTCGGTAAGTTTGTGTACCAATCTGTGTGTGCAGGAAGTGACCGACCTAGTGTGACCGGATGGCGGTAAGGTGGTTTTTTCATGATATCCAGGAAGGAAAATCGTGGTGTCTCCTATGAAATTCGGATAACGATTTAAGTGTGTTTTCATATAAGATTGATTTTAACATTTTCAGCTTTGTACTGACAGTGAAACACTGAAACTTTAATTATTCGGGTGACATAACTGAATTATCAAAATATCACAAAATGTGACACAATTTTTATTGTTACAGTTTTTAATTACCTAAGATATTTTACACAAAGGAAGGAAGTGTTTACATAACAACATAAATGGGTTAATTGTGTCTGTGTGCCATGTACAGTGCAATGTGTTGCGCACGCGCACCCGTGAAAGTCTCGCGATTCGCGCGCAAACACTGCAGGACGTCCGGCGTGTGAGAACTGACAACTATTTACTAGGAAATACTTACTACTTACGATCACTTTAATTAGCAAACTATTTTCAACAAACAGTGTGATTTTTTTTTTATTTGTAATTACTGGCCGAATTGTTGTAAAAGATTTTATTTTGATGATTGTTTGCGTCTTATACAAAATTGATCAACGCCAATTAATATATTTGTTCACTGTACAATATAGTGCCTTTGCGGCAAGACTAGACCATACAAAAAAAAATAATGACGTGTATTAGGTAGCTAACTGAAAATGTGACAAAGAAATCGCTTCAGCGTAATAAGAAAGAACTTAGTCCATCTATTACAATAGGAAGTGATAGTAAGTCTATTTATTACAATATGGGACCATTCGAAATGTGGACATTGATCAAAATATTATTGTTATTTCCCTTACAACATTGAACCTGAACCTTAAACAAAATTGAGTTACACCTCACCAATCTCTAATAGTTATAAAACCCATAATCACAAACGCCATAACATACGAAAACAAAATCCAATTACTATCAATTACTACGTAAACATTAAAAAGGAAATCAATCACATAAAGCTAATTAATACCCACAAAAGTGCAGTAAAACATTATTAATTACCTACAGACGTTAAGACAGCCTACTACGGAGCGTGGGTTAATCAGTTAATCACTCAATCCTCTTCAGAGAGATCATTAGGACCAAATAAGGAGTCCGCTTGTCTCGGGTCACGGCTTAATTTAAAACTCTTTGCTCTGTGAACATAATATAGAGTCTTTCTATACTTTCGAGTGTGACACCAAGTCGCCCAACGACCCGATAAACGTCTGTCTAGTTAATGAGGCTTATAAGTATATTTTCTTATTTGAAGTTGATGGCTAAGAGTAATTAAGTACCTTATTATGTAGTTGTAATATTCAAATTAGTATCTTTATTTTATGTCTTTGCCAAGTGTTCAATCAGTAATGACTATTAGCTTGTTACGTTTTAATGATTAACTTGTTAATTATATAATGATGACTAACGATTAATCAGTGAGTTAGAAAGTAATTTCACCAGCTACGATTGCTACGCCGTAGCAATTTTAAATTTCGGGAACTAGGTACGAGACGTTAGAGTTTCGTATTTGCGGAAATTCTATAAATAGGCACATATTTTTAACTGACTTTTGATTAGTTATCTAGCTGAAAACATAATTAAATATCGTGGCACTCATAATTGTCATAAACGTTACTTTTGGAGATTGCGACATATACCATAAATATTTTTATATTTGTTTTAAGTACGTATCACTTCCTGAAATTTACTTTCTTGATATCTACGCAACTACATCAGTCCTTTTCTGGACATGGGCCTCTATATTGTAATATGTACTTAATAGGTAGTGGGTAATAGGCATTACAATAATATTCTTCTCAGCACGATTGGCGCGCGGATTGGCAAGTGCTGTTGATGATGATGTTTAATTCACAGGGAACGGTGCACATTCCCTGAATAATTACCCATTGGTCGCTTTTTACTACACCCGCGGTCTATCTAATTGATACTCACTTGGGGTGATGCTATTCTAAACCGGCATCACCTGAAAAAACTCAATGTAAATTTGTACGAAACAAACCAATTAGTAAG
Organism: Phthorimaea operculella; assembly: GCA_024500475.1. Classification (NCBI taxonomy): domain Eukaryota; kingdom Metazoa; phylum Arthropoda; class Insecta; order Lepidoptera; family Gelechiidae; genus Phthorimaea; species Phthorimaea operculella. The sequence continues at coordinate 6,241,990 of JANFCV010000010.1, read as the reverse complement.
ACCCGGTATTTGTCGTGGCACGTTGCTTTACCTAATGTGAGAAGCGGTTGACATTAAGAAAATCTCGGCTCAGTTGCGGTTTAGGTCTGGAACCGGAGTCAGGCTTGCTCAACCAGCTAACACAATGCGTGGAAAAATGCAACGCGGTTCCATGCCTCATTAACATTTGTGTCACAAATTGTTTAGAGAATTATCACACTAGCGGCTTGCGAGTGGATGCAAAGCGGAGCGGACGCCCGGCGGATTCACAACTTTTTGGTACAAATACCTCCGGTATCTGGCACACGTCCGCGATGAATTCGCTGCACATCCGCCGGACGTCCGCTCCGTTCCGCATTTGCTCGCAAACCGCTTGTGCGATAACGCTCCTAATGTTTCAAACTCTACTCTCTCGAGTCTACTTGGGGTTGGAAATAAGACTATATTGTTGAAGTTATGTGAGTCATCAATGTAGCCAAGCCACAAACGTATCAGACAAATTTTAAAAGAATATCCAGGAAGAAATTAGTTGTATAGTTAAAAACTTATTTATGACATAATATAAAGGTATATAGAACCGTTCATTCACCCAGAAAAATGCGTATAACTACTTCAGCAAATAACAGCAACTACCAATGTGTTATAATAACAAAGTGATGTCTTCCTTCCTCTTTTAACAAATAACTTGTAAACTTACATCATAACATAACAACAATACGACACACGCCACTGCGTACAGCAAAAACGCAACAATTTTCAAACATCATTTACTTTAACGTTTACGTGGAAGCCTCGAACGATTCTAGCTCATAATATATTGAAGCTTCCATTATTATTAGAAGGATAACACACGTGCCATACGATTTTCCGGGTTTGGACAATCTGTAAGCAATGACAGCTAGCGATGCAGCGTCATTTGTCATGAACCATGATAATATAGAGGTACGATTCATACATTTTGGTCTTTTAAAAAGATATAAAAATATAGAAATGCGGCATCATACAGGGTGTAAGGGACGGTGTAACGAATACTTCGTAGGCGTGCTCAGACCATGGAATTGAACAACTTTCCTCATGGAACATATTTTTAAATAATATAATTTAGAAAATTTCTAAAACGTAGGTTGACTTTTTTGACAATAGCGCCAAAAGTAGGTATTCCTGCACCTTTTGCAATAGGTACCCAGTCAAGGACCCATTTTCTTGCGTCATTGAATCCGTGCCAAAAAATTCCGCAGAATCATGTGACGCGTGTGTAAACCAGCTAATATGGCGCTCGCTGGGGATGCGCGTGTCGTGCTCGTGAGCACCTCGCAGCGGTATTGCACCGCGTTGCACAACTTGCACTTTCCATTCGCCTGCAGTGCATCTCAGCGCCCGCCGCCCGCACCGCACGCCTTCCCATATTTTGCTAAACGTAGGTATAATAGGTAGCAGTGGGGAAGAGTCCATACATGCCGATTCCCATCGGCTTCCCTTTCAAAAATGTCTTCCATACTCTCACGTCAATCTACCGTCATTTAGTACTTTTTATTGGTACCTACCTAGTCATGAAAAACTGATCTCCAACGGCATTTCCTTTTGCTCAGTCCTATCTTTGTTAAAAAGTCACCCTTCGCCACTGATAGGTAAGGTATGGATTACCTACATTCAAAGTGTAGGATGTAGGGTTATCAACAGATACTATACCCGTCACAACAAAACTAACTTATTCTTCTTTTCGTGTCAACGGTTTAACACATATGATCAATTTCCAGTAGTTTGCGACGTCAACAGCCCGTTCATTTTCCACTATTAGAACAAATTAGGGAAACAGCACGTGGGACGATCAGGTCCACAAAACTAAGTATAAAATATGCAAATGAAATCAATTGCAAAATAAAACTCCAAATAAACTTACTATGAATACGCAGATTAACTTAACATACATACGAGTATAGGGAACACTACTTGTTTTAAAAACATTGCGTGAGAAATGGGAAACAACTTTTAAATCACTTCGTCTAAATGCCAAGGATCTCGACATTTAGAACGGTATCAATCAACGATGTACCGCATGTAATGCATCATATACAGCGCAAGTCACAGTGCGTAACCTATGTGATCCCGAGACGCAACCAGTCGATGGCTGCTTGTTCAGTATGGGTGTAATGCAGCGCGAATCACGTCTAGGCAGCAGAGGTGGATCTTTTAAAAAATAAACTATTTTTATTTTACAACTAGAAACAATCTTTATTCAGATTTACTAAAGCTAAGAGTGTCCAACCCGTTCGATGATTGAGTAAGGAAGGCGGGCGCCGCAGGTGTCCGACGGTTTTTATGAATCACTGATTTACGATTGCACAATAGATCGCATCACTCACTACCACTGCACTTAGCCTTGGACGAGGGCGAATATCCACCATAACACCTCCCCCCTAAGAGGAGCAACTATTTGCAATGTCTAATGAAAATGTTGCTTTCTTCTTTTCTTCAGGTGACATTCTAGACATCGCAATGTTTTCCTTTACATCTTTTTCAGATTTCAGATAGCGACGGCGATAAAACAGTAGGAGGAGTCCACTTGTAGCTACCAAGATAATCACATATACAGGTACAGTCGTATGATAAATACTCGATGATCTTATGGTATCGATTTCGACTGGTTCTCAAATGCTATTTGTCTCTCTATAGAATTCAGGGTATTTAAATTTATCGAATTCATTTTCAGTGACGGCATCTTGTAATCTTCACTTCTCTGAAGCTGCATAGGGACTGAAGTTATTTTCAAAAGCTGGCCACGTAGTTTGTTGTTAATGTTGATAAGAGTAAATTCAGTAGTTTTCAGGAGGCAGTTTTGTGGAATAGTGACAGCGTAGCTTCCTTCCAGGATTACATGCTGCTCTTGTTTGCAACTGAGCTGTACCTTGGTGGGTTTTGGAAACGTAACAGCATAGTGCTGGTCATCAAGTTCGAGCAGAGCTTCTTTGTGGAGAATTATAGGTGTCATTTTGCAACTAGGATCAATTTCTTGCTGGTGAAGAAGTTTCTGGATACAGTCTTGTTCGCTTCTTATCTGATGACTCAACTTTTGTTCGCAAATATACCATTCGCCAGATTTAGGGCATTCTGCCTCAATATACACATATTCTTGGTTATTGGTTGCTATGTAAGGGAATGGAGGAATAAGGATTTCTTTTTGTTTGTTGGGTAAAGGGCATAGTCGATACAAATCATAATTAGACTTATAAACGATGGGCACTCTTAAGACTACAACTAAATTATTACCAGACAGATATGAACCTATCTTTATAAAATCATAATAATCTCTTATATCTAAAGCCAAAATTTGATCATTGTCATATAATTTGCTTAGACTAGTAATCATATCTTTCAAAAGGTGCAAGTTTAAAATTGAATGGTGCACTTTACTTACTTTACTAAATGCTAAAATATTCTCAATACGAAACAATTCATCAAGAAGGTCATTGATATTTTCGCTGAGTATGACAAATAATTGCGACAGGTGTGCATATTGCAACAAGTTTTGTTTATCGTTATGAGAAGCATTACTCATCTTATACAAAGTATGTTCCAATTTTTGTTGATTTGATACTAAAGTAAGTACAATCTGTTTCTGTGAATTTATCCATTCTTTACACAAGCTTACATGTTTGTTAAAGGCAGTTGATATGGTTTTATCATTATTCTGTAATATATTAATAGCATCATTAAATTTCACAGCATCTTCGTGGTCTAAGTTACCAGTAATACTTTTGATAATTGAACCCAGAGGGTCTAATAGACCTCTTTTTAATCTATTAGGCTTGAATGTATCAAGCTGAGCTGAAACTTTGTCTAATTTAGAAAACAAGTATTTTATCTGATATTTAAAGACGTAAATGAACTGTTATTAAGCATGCTAGAGGCATCAGTTAGCTGAGTTTTCAGTTTGTCAATGTTTGTACCTATGTCACCTAAGTCAGTATATTGTAAGAAAGTATGAAAGTGGAGACAACTTTTGTTTGTCCCAGTTCAAAGGTAGAAGTCCAGGTCCTTTATCTAGGCTCTCAAGTTGGATCTCTGGCTCGGCTTGGGCCAGGTTGTGGGTCAAGATCGTCAGTATTATGAGGAGAATCGTTTGGCCGTCATTCTCATTTTCAGGCACCTGTAACAATTTACGGGGTCGTTTTAAACGGGATTTAGCAACGGGTCCGCGTTTTTCTTTGTGTAAATATGAACTGGTAAGTCAGCAACTACATTGTCGTGAGTGTATCGAGGGGCAAGTTTATGTCGATCAGCAACAGGGTTCCGTACGTAAACGTCTTGTTCAGGGGCTAATTCAGGTTCAGGTTCACGGTCACGGTTTATGTTTTGCATAATAGCAGTTCGTTCGACTAACGAGTTGTCATGAATTAAGTCGTAAACTATTTTCATTTTTTCACGATGACTGTCTGTGTATGCCTGCATTAAGTGCTGAGTCATGTCTATGTCCACAGGGTCGCGAGGTCATAGTGTCCAGTTATAAGATCGATGGGTTTACATCGGGTTAAACTGTGTATAGAACTGTTGTAAGCCAATAAAGCATACGGCATAAGATCTTTGGAATGGTCGCTCGGGTATTGGATTTTCAGCAAACGCAAGTGCTCCAAAAGGGTACTATGGAAGCGTTCTATCATTCCATTGTCATTGTGTGCATGGGCCAGGGTAGTATGATGGTTAATTTTATGGAGTCTTAGAAATTCAGCAACAATTTGGTTTGTGAATTCCGTTCCGCGATCTGTTACTAGGGATAAAGGTAGACCATGATGTGAGCCGAAGGTTATTAAGCTTCTCACAATATTTGGAGCGGTACAATCAGGCAATCGAATTGCTGTTGCAAATTTGGAAAATGAGTCAATGATGGTTAAGTACTTTTCTTGCTCAGCAGTAAAGACATCTGCATGAACGATTTCGAAAGGTTTCGACGGAGGCGGCACTACGTGGAACTCAGGACGTACTGGGTTGCGGTCGTACTTAGCGCGGCCACACACGGTGCATTCGTTGATATATTTCGTAATACTATCGCGAAGTTTCGGCCAAAAGTACTTACGAGACAAAGCTAAGTATGTTTCGGAAATGCCGCGGTGATTTGTTTTGCCTTCATGGTACCTGCGAATGATATCTTGCTGATTAAGATATCCATGCACATTTTCAATTTCAGACTTTACGAGGTATAACTTCATGGCGGAATTTTTAAAGGTGTTTTGAATTACGGGGACAACTGAATACATTTTCTCAATAGGTTGAACCAATATGCCAGTTTTAATACGTGGATCAACATATTCTTTGACAGCTTGGATAATTTCTTCATCAAAGTTAGCCTCATTAATTTCGATGGTGACTTTCACAATAGAATTGTTATTAAAAGGGGTAGTTTTCGAGGGACGATGTCGTGGGGGACGATCAACAATTTTTAAAAGTAGTTGTCTAGAAAACTTGTTTAGTGGGTCTTCTGATATGGGGATTTGTAAGATTGGGTCTTCATGACTGGTATGGTGAGTTTCAGCGGGTTCGTCATCGTCATCTATAAGTATGTTTTGGTCAGGGTTTTCAGAAGCATTAGCTATTACAAAGCTCAGCTCTTCATTGTGAATTTCAACGCGAGAGAGGGCATCGGCGTTCGTATTTAGTTTTCCTTTTTTATAGACTGACTCGAATTGGAATTCACTGAGTTTTAAGCGCCATCTGGTCAGACGGGAATTTCCATTGTCTTTCATATTCAAAACCCACTGCAAAGGCCTATGGTCGGATACGATTTTGAATTTTCTACCGAATAGGTAACATCTGAAATATTTTGTTGCCCATACAATAGCCAGAAGTTCTTTCTCAATGGTTGAGTAATTCATTTCGCTTGCATTGAGCGTTCGTGACGCATACGCTATGGGTTTGTCGGAACCGATGGGACCTTGAGAGAGCACTGCCCCTATAGCGACATTGCTCGCGTCAGTTGTTAGCACAAATTCCTTCGAAAAATCTGGGTATACTAATATGGGGTCATTGGTAAGCAATGTTTGCAATGCTCGAAGCATTCGATGTAATCTGGGGTCATTGTTATTTTAGCGCCTTTCTTTAACCGTGATGTCATCGGTTTTGTGATTCGAGCAAAATCCGGTATGAATTTTCGATAATAGCCTAAAAGACCAAGGAAGCTTTTTATTTCTTTGGTGTTTTAGGGATGGGGAATTTTGAATAGCCGCGATTTTATCTGGGTTTGGTTTGATGCCATCTCGAGTGATAACGTGCCCAAGATAAGGAGTTTCATGTTTTAAAACTCTGACTTATCCATTTGTATTTTGAAGTTGGATTCGCGTAAGCGTTGGAAAACGTTCTGTAAGGAATTCATATGCTCTTGTAGGGATGTTGAATAGACCAAGATGTCATCTAGATAGACCAAGCAGTTGTCTAGGCCTCGCAATACGTTGTCCATAACACGTTGGAACGTCGATGGACTGTTCTTTAGGCCCATGGGCATTCTTAGAAATTCGTAATGCCCTTTGTCAACGCTGAAGGCGGTTTTATGTATGTCAGCTGGGTCCATCTCTATTTGATAGAAACCACTAGCGAGATCGAGACAGGTAAAGTATTGACACCTACCTAGCTTATCCAAAATATCACTGATGTTCGGGATAGGGTACCTATCATCTAAGGTCTTCTCATTTAGCTTACGGAAGTCTACAACGAGACGCCACTTTATCTTGCCGGAAGCATCTTGTTTTTCGGTACTATCCATATGGGTGCATTCCATGCAGATATAGAGGGTCTTATGATGTTTTGGTCCAGCATTTTTTGGACTTGTTGTTGTACTTCTTCGCGGTGTACGTACGGGTAACGGTAAGATTTTGTATGAACCGGGATTTCGTCATGTGTTTTTATGGAATGTTTGATTTTATTTGTGAACGTTAGGGGTTCGTTTTCAACATAAAACACGTCGGCGTATTGCTTGCAAAGTAGCTCTAAGTTTGCCTTTTCCTCGATGTTTAAATGATCTGTTCTTAATTGTGATAAAACATGTGCAGTTCGCGGTGACGACCTTGCAACGGCACGTGCCTCAAACTCGGTGTTAAATATTTGCGCTTGGACGGGCTCGCTTAGCGAGAAAATGACGTCACGAGTTCCTGGATTCGTTACTTCCAATAAACACCTGTTGTTACTTGCGGTGCTAATGCAATCAGTAATAATGCAATTACATATTACTTGTTCGGGTATCATAACTTCGCCGGATTTTACATCAACGGGGAGTCGAAGTAATTTTGAAGATTTCGCTGGAATTATATCTTCGTATAGGTTAACATTTTGGGAGATGTACATATGTACAGGGTTGACCGCATAAGGAGTTGTTAACTGCTTGTTTTTGTAGCTAATATCAGCTTTCCAATAATCTAAATAATCCGAACCGATCAAACCGTCGAAATAATCATGGAACTTGTAAACAAAAAGCTTCATAGGACTGTTGTCATTAAATTCCTGGAAAGTAGGTATTATTATCGAGTGATCATTCTTAGTTGATGCATGAATGTTTGTCACAATAAAGGGATCGTATTGTAACGGAACATGTGGAAAGTATTTTTGTACGACGTCGGGGCTTATAACGCTCTGGTTTGCACCTGTGTCGATAAGTAGCTTCAAAGGTGGGTTACCTATCTGTATGTATGGAAGTTGACGTTGATTCTGAATGTTAATTTCTATCTTGGTAAAGTTGATTTCGGGTCTTTGATAAAATTTTGTTTCTGTCGGTCATTCTTACTGTCGGTTTCAGTTACGTAATCAGTGGAGGTCGACGGGCGTTCCACCTGTGGGTACGGGTTATAGGAATTGTATGAATCATCAACGTACGGGATCTCTATACTGGTACTGGTCAGAGTGATAAGGTGTCAGCTCGTTTTGTTCGTAATCATATACAGAGTCTTCGGTGTATACAGGGTCATAAAATTCGTCGTCATAGTTTTGGTCGTATGGATAAAAGTCATTCATGTTTACTTCTCGGGATTTGAAGTAATTTGACGGTGGCGGATTGCCATGAGTTCTCCAGTCTCTTGGGGCTGAAGTAGGGGGTAGCTGTCGCCAAACAGGGTGGCTTACTCCACTCATAGGTGTTGGTCCTGAGGGTCTATACTGTGGGGAATGAAACTGTTGTTGTGGACGGGGAGGTATTTTAAAACCAGTCGACATGTTAGAGCGTGGGAGTGCTTTAAACATTTGCTGGGTCCGAGAGGGTCCAGCAAAAGGCTGCGGCCTTTGAGGATACTGCATGGGATTAAATTGGGGTTGCTGTGGACGGTAAGGCATTTGCAAAGCATGCTGTAAGTTCCTTTGAGGTAAGTGTGAGTTTTTGACAAACGAAAACTTTTCAGGTTTAAAAATAGGTACTGTATTATTTCTTTGCTGTAAGTACAAAACATTCAGCTCTTCTTGTGCATATTCTAAAGCCTTTTCAAGTGTTTCAGGTCTCATACAACGCAATCTGGATCCTAAGGGTTCGTTCAGACCGCGCAGGTAAGTTTGTAAAGCTAGATTTTTATACAGGGTCCTTTTTGCTGACACAGTGGTTTCAACAGACTCATGCAACTGTATGTAGGCTATGATAGTACTCAATAGAGTTTGGATTCTTTCATAAAAAACATGGGGCGTGTCTGAGCCTTGTGTGAGTAAAGACAAGTCAGTATATAATGATGTTTCATCTCGGTGATCCGAGAAATTATTTATAAGTGATTCACGGACACCTTGCCACGTGGTCGGGTAACCATTCGTGTTCAATGTGCGTGCTGCGGGTCCGGTGATTTTATTTAGGATTCCATTAAAAAGTGTCAAGTTGACAAGTTCATGGTCTTTTCCGGGTTTCACATAAGACTCGACAAGCTTATCACACAAAGTAATAAATCGCATTAAAATATTTACATTTCCATCAAATTCTGGCACCGCACGTAGTGCCTTAAGTACAGTATCTATAGTTACTTCTTCGTCAGACATATTTCCTAAATTATCGTCTTCTTCTAAAATAAAATTAAAAGCTAGGTTTCGCCAAGCGTCTCGCAGCGCGATGCGGCGAAACTGACGACTACCACTATCAAGGGGTGATGCCCTGGATCGGGAAGAGCGTGGATGGAAAATTTTGGATAGTTAGGGAATAACAACCAAGATAAAAACCATGTGCATTTGCTCACCACCACCACCACAGGTACATCGATGTCTGGATGTATATTCTGCTCCACACAGCACACTGCCTTTGACGGAAAAGTTCGAGATAGTCGACACTACACGTTGAAACGCGATCAGGCGGAAAAAACTACGATAGTCTATGCACGCACTGACTCGACTATCCTACCGTCTGCGCCAATCACGTCTAGGCAGCAGAGGTGGATCTTTTAAAAAATAAACTATTTTTATTTTACAACTAGAAACAATCTTTATTCAGATTTACTAAAGCTAAGAGTGTCCAACCCGTTCGATGATTGAGTAAGGAAGGCGGGCGCCGCAGGTGTCCGACGGTTTTTATGAATCACTGATTTACGATTGCACAATAGATCGCATCACTCACTACCACTGCACTTAGCCTTGGACGAGGGCGAATATCCACCATAACACGCGGCATAGCATAGTGCAGTGCCTTGGAGAGTGGTGTGGATCCCAGATTTTATGAGAAGATGGGATTTGTAAATCCAAACTTTTCACTTTGTGCCACCATGAATGCATGCAATGAAGCGCGATGTCATGCCGCATAGTGCGGTGCAGTGCTCGGTGCACCATCACCGCCAGCACGATAATCGATTCCCCAGATTGGTTGGCGGTTCGCGACGTCGTTCCCACGCTCCGCTCTCCAGTGACGGCCGATAGAGAACGGATGCCTTGCGCCTCTCAGCCTCTTGCCCGTGCGCATCTCAAGGTCCACACTTACATAAAACTCACGCATATTAAACAAAAATCGTTTAGCACGCAACCAATCGTAAAATAAAAGAAAGCAATGCTAAGTGTTTACAAATAAAAAAGGTGTGAACGGTTCTATCGGCTGCAAAGGTTAACTGAGTCATCACAACAATATTACGTCATGTGACACATCAGAATATGTTCTCGTCGTGACCACAAGTGCATATTGCATACGCAAACAAATACAGCGGTTTCCGGTGTCGCAAAGCTAACATTTTTGCGACATTGGCATAGCAAATTATCTACACATTTACTTAAGATGCCAGAAAATTTGAGACACTTACGACACTTTTCACGGTACATCAAACAAGATGTCTAAATTTAGATGAGTATGTGTGTAGAGCGTAATACAAAACGCAAATACTAAAACAAAACCAAAACTTCATTGTACAGAAACATTAAATTTAATAATCTGTAGGTAGCAGACCTACGCCCACCATTGATAATCTCTTATTGAAGTCGTTTGGAATATCTAGTAGCCTTGATCGTGAAATAATTTACAAATACAATCCTCAACTTCTTACAATTTATGCAACATCATCTAAGCAAACAAGATGCTTTGAATTCATCTTTACTTGCGTTGTATTGCGTTAATTCAATCTCTTAGCACAAATATTAGATTACTCAAGTTCTTGTATGTGATGCCTATATTTATACTATTACAAGCTCGTACTTAAATTCAAATTGTCATAATTAATTTACGAATGATCATATTGATCATCCTAATGATTGGCCATTTATATACCAGCTATTAGTTAACGTATATCGTAATAGATGCAACTTTGAGTTGATTCGTGGTTATTAGTTAACAGATAATGCAACATAGAGTAGATTCGAGTATAGTATGCGATCATCGGCGCTGAGTACATCGCGTGACCTTTTGAGAGGATGCTGAGGCACCTTGCGGCGGCACTTGCGCAACTGATGCTATCTCACCCCGAGCAGAGGGGATTAGCAAGTACCTGCTTGTATGCATCGGAATTCCGACACATGATTAACCTCATTGAAGTTGCTGAGAATTTGAGTAAGAAATATTACCGAATTCTTGGGGAATTGTACGAGACTTGTTGACAAGAAGAAAACGATTTCAAGATGATCTCTTTGATGCAATAAGTCAAGGACGCCGGAAGTTTTTCATCAGATACTAAACCTCCACCTGTGGAATTAAGAAATATCGAGACATTTAGATATGCAAGAAGTGTGGCAACCGGTGCCAAAGATTTTTTATGTCATTATGAGAAAGCTCTAAATCATATTTTACGAGCCCTCAAAGCAAACTCTTCGGAATATTTCGTATGTTGTCCCTTCGCTCGTTGAGAGAGCAGTCACTCGACCGAATGAACTTATGACACAACCAGCGCCTCTTATTAGATACCATCTTTACCTTTAACGAACTCGAACTACAAACTATACCTACTGCTCACACTTCCAAGTGTAGAAAACTTGGTGTATCATTGGTGGTTCGTCATGCAAGATTGACTTTGCTACCGAACGCTCATCTAAGTGATGATGATCTCTGTGGCCGATTTCGGCCATGGCGACCACTTGTACTCCTAATCAGGAGGCTATTGTAGCCGATTTAGGCAGTAAACTTTTCTAAGTACAATAAATCATAATAAATAAATATCGCCTGGATTATCTCCAATCCGAAGCCTGTAAAAAGAGATGGGATAATGCCTGGCCATAGTGACCATCCTAAGCCCGGCGTCACAAAGGTACTTCTGAGAGAGGCCTCCCGCCGGTCGCATGTCGACCGAGTGAACTCATGACGCAACCGGCGCGTCTCATTACCTTTTGCGATGGCCCGACACGAACCAACAACATTTTCTTCAAACACACTCTTGCGGAAAGACCGTTGATTTTTGTACCCAGGACTGGAAAGCGCAAGTAGAGAAAAGTGTATGGCGACCGATGTGATTATGCGTTACCTTGACCATCAATTAGCATGTCGTTGACCAAGAACAGGTAGCTAATGCAAGTGAAAATTATAAACTTACAAATAGGTACCCATTATGATTTGATATACCTTTTTGCTGTTGTCATACTTATGGCATCGTGGTGACGGAATTATAATTCTTAGATAACTACTCAACATTCAGGATTAAGGAATATCTTTTCGTAGCAATTTTCCCGTCTTGGGCAATTTTTGCAAGATTTGTACGGATTCTCTGCTGGGTTCCGAAGTAATTTATTTCTTTTTTTTTCGACCGGCACATTGTCTGCCATACAATACGTTCCATATCAATGGTCTATGCAACCAAAGTACCGAACTGAATTGATCGTAATGTACGCGGGTGAACAATGAAAATATTTTTTGCTTTAAAGAATTCTTTTGTATCGCATTGCACCCATAATTAATGAATTTTATTGCAGGAAAAGCAAATACCTCATTAAAATCTTAATTGAATTAGAAATAATGCCACGAAAATTCAAACAAATTTTAAATAACTTACAGAATATTCTTCAAGTTTCACTTCCGCGCCACCCACCTGTAAACACTTGATGGTAGCGATAGCTCCGACTCGTGCATAATGGATAATCTAAAGTGGATCTGCAAGTAAAATCCTGCAATTTGGAGATTGCCGGTCATTACCCGACCGCAGACGAAGGGAGGAGTGATGCTGTGAAACCGCGAGAAAGCGCAAACCGCCAGACCACAACACTGCTCGGCAATTATGCAATCAAACCTGGATTTTATGCGGGAATTGCTAATCGTTACTGGGTCGGGTATAGTTTCGTAATTATTATGTACCTCAAGGATTCAGTTCTGCAAAGTAATCCAAGGTAATCCAAGTCCTCGTCGGACGATTTGGCGGTTAGTGACAGTCTCCATAAAAATGACAACCAATGATAGGTAGTTTTAATTTGACATGTGCCGTTATTTCGTAAACTCCTTTCCGGCAAAACGCCGGAAAATCTTGCGTTGCGTGTGAAAGTCGCCACATGATAATTTCTTGTGTCCCTAGGCCAGAGTCTTTTAATGTAAGTAAGTAAGTATAACTTTTAAAAGGTGGATATCGACACTATTGACCCACTGAATTAGTGATGTGAAACGAAAGAGGAGAAGGTTGTAAACCCACAAGTCTTTTTGTTTATGTGTTTCGATATGGTTCATAAACTCAACCCAAATGCAGAGGAGCCTAACACGCAATAACCATGAGATTGACCAATTAAGGTGTTTGCAAGGACGGTCTGTCCACCAGTCATGAATCTTAAGATATGGCAGGTAGACTTTTATGTTAACCATATTGCACAAATTTTACAATCTTTAAGATTAGTAAAAAGGTGAACTTATCTTTGAGACAATCATTTATTCCTTGTTTCTAAGTATTCTTTTCTCGTTTGGTCAAGGTATTAGTTAAAATCTTAATTATTTTCTTTAACATAATATGGACACAGCTTTACTTACTGTTTGCCTTACTTGTTTCCCATTATAAATTTGAAGAAACTCTACATCACTTCCTTTATCCCAATTAATTTCTCATCGGTGCAATATCATGTTTTTACCAACAGAAATAGAAAAGATTCGACGATCCAAAACATATCTTCCAAAATTATATCTTACTAACCGAAGTAATGCTCTAATCTAAATTCAAAATCATGCAACACTGCTACAATATTACTTAACTATAGAGCACCTAAGTTTATTGCGACCCAAATGTATCTGCTTTGCATGTAGATCATCTGTTGGTAGTTGCTACCACTTGACCCGCGCCACGCATTTGTGTTTGCCTATCAGAAACATTACTAGAATGGACCGGTCACGAACCTAGCTGCGTGGCGTGTTACACCATGTTCGCAAGTTTACAAGTTGTAATTTTATAATCTAGTGGTGCTTTCACATCAATTTAGTAATCTGATACCTAGTTATTGGATTGATAGGTGGTGTAATTGTTAATGTGTTGTTGTCTACAATGCAACAAAAAAATAAAATTGCGTCTCTAATTTCGGTTACATACCTACTGTATACCTAGTCAAAAAACGGTATCGTGTCAGAAGAGTATTTTACCCAACAAGGTAAGTGTTAGGTTAAGCAATCTCTAAACCATTTTCTGATTATTTTCCTACATTTATGTAATAATCATAAATTATGAATTATTTCATCATAATACTGTATTAAGAAAATTAATTTGTGTTATTGCAAAATCTATTACCTTTTGAACGTCACCAGTTAATAACATTACATTTTACAAACCTAGATAGACTTTAATAAAGAAATTTGCATTAATTTAAATAGGTAATTAGGTATTTGCATTTTAATGTGATAGTAAAATAGATGAGTAAAGTGGTAGAAATAGATTGCTCCATAAAATTTAAAGATAAGATCTAACGAAAGCTACTGTAACGTAAATGCACTATCCCGCTTAAAGTAACGCACTGTTTTATCACCCAAAGGTTGCCTGGTAGAGATTGCTACAATAGCAATAAGGCCGCCTTGTTGTACTTTCTTACTTTCACTGGACATATTATCCTGTATTTTTGTTTTATATTTATTATTATTATAGGTATTTTTAGTTTTTTCTCTCCTTTTGGAGGTATTCTCCCACCCCACGGGCCTTAGCCAAGTGAGCTGGGGTCTGTATTAAAAGTTGACGTGACAGAAGATGTAAGAAACTTACGCGTGATACGACAAGTATTCAAAACGGTAGCCTTCTGCAAAGTGTTAATTAAAGTAGTCGGAATATTTAAGGTGTTAAAACTATTATTTGTTATTATTATTATTATTAAAGCTACCAATATTTAGTAGTTAGTGAGGTAGGTTAATTTAAATTTAAGTATACGCAGCATGCGCACCTATCTATGCCAAAAATTAATAGGAATCAATTTAATAAAGAGTTTTTGGACAAAGAAACCTAAAAACATAAGAACTAAGAAAGTCTAAAATGATAATGACCTTGCCCGTCTTACTAATGTAGAGAAGGTTTGTTTACTACGTATTATTTTGTAACGATATCAATGAGTGAGTTGGTTATTATTTGTTACATAAGGAAAGCACTCAAATGAATAATTTTATATTTTTTATATAATTAATAAAGATTTATTAAAATATTTAAAACCTACTATTTCCAAGTACATCTAGGAAATAGCTGGCAAGCATACATAGGTACATACAATACATACATATCACGCCTATATCCCTTACGACTGTAAAAAACTGCTATTAGCACCACATTCAATGAAAGTTTGAGAGTCATAGAAGACTGTGTTAGTTGTCAGCCTGTCGCCTAAAATAGCAATACACATAATTTCTTAAATCCCTTAGTCGCTTCTTACTACACCTACGGAAAAATACTTGATAGGTGATGCTATTCTAAGCCGGCACCACGCGGTAGGAAAATACTTAAAATAACTTTGTTTTATTAAACCAAAATGCACAATAACATTTCATGATTGTTGGATTGTGTCACAACTGCCTATCCGGAACTACTCTACTCTATTATTTCTGAGGCAAAGGTTAAATAAGAGGCAACTCGTTCCCAGGCAAAAATATCACTTAGTGCCGAGTTATGGGGCCAAATATTGAGATGAGCTATTGTTTCCTAACACCACCTCACCGACTGTCTCATTGCAGGGATTGTGTGAAAATTATAAACGGAGATTGTGCAAAATGTGCCTTTAATGTATGTGTGATACGCCTACCCACACTTACCTATTCTACAGTTTTCGTGTAGGTAGGTAAAAGGAGCGATAAATTTTGTAATATGTGTTTGTAATGGTGCAAGTTTAAGCACCCAATTATTGTAAATCCTCATTTTATTATAACGTCATTTTCTTTGTAATTTGTTTCTTACATAAAAATGGATCATAACTTTCACAATTAATAAAGTAAAGAATTATTTTGCAATAACTAATTTAAAGATATATTTTATGATGATAGTAATACCTACCTACATATAAGTAGATTATATCATAGTAGATTACTAAAGTTGTCATAATAATTTAACATAAAAACCATCACTAAACTTTTTACTAGCCTCATTTCGATAAATTGTGTTGAAGTTACGACCATAATCAAGTTAAGAAGATTAAACTTATTGAATCAAATAGTAATTGTAAGGCGCCTTAAACGATAAACGCTTATGGTCCGATGGATGCCTTAAAGGCGTAATTTGATGAATGATGACCATATTTTTGTTATGGTATTATGAGTGTAAATGTTACACGAACAAATATGGTACAAGACTTATGAACGATATTAATCATAATTGTGTACAAAAAGTCATTTGTTGAGCCGCGTTTAGAGTAGGAACACAAATTGTCATAAAAAAGAGAGAATTTTGCACTACAAATTTTCCTTTTTTTAATTTTGAATTAGAATGTGACTTTCTTAAAGTGAATCTTGTAATTCCTACTGAGAAATAAATACTTTTGATTTTGATTTTGATTTTTGAGTAAAATGAAAAGTTGTATAAAGCTGTTAAACACAAATAGACAATAATACTTAGTTTACTCATGTCACAAATTTAAAATTATCTAAAAAAGAGCTAATACTTAGGGACCCGTGGAGGTTACACACCTATTCAATATTGACAGATTTGAATTTCTGTGTGTATTTTAGAGTCTAAAACGCGTATTGTCTTCATGCACAGGGGGAGCCGAACGTTTCAACTGCCGCGGCCGCATCCTGGGCGCCTACTACGCCGACGCCAAGTCCGGCTGCAAGGCGTTCCACGTGTGCGTGCGCGTGGCTGGCGGCGGCATCAGAGACTTCCGCTTCTTCTGCCCGCCTGGTACCCTGTTCCACCAGGAGGCGCAGACGTGTACAGACTGGGGTGACGACGACCCGCTCGCCTGCCCCGCAGACCTCTACGATGGTCAGTTTGATCTCTACAAGATCGGATCCGGTGAGCGCTTCGCTGCTAACTAACCATTTTGCGCACAAGTACGAATGTCATTGTCGGAATTTACCTGCATGTAATTCAATGACATACTTTAATATGACGTCATCCATATCATATGACATCAAAGACTTTACGTCCTAGATGCCATTCGTAAGTCATACAAATAGAATTCTCAATTTATTTAACTAATATTTATGCAGTCTTAATTTGTACTTGTGCGCACTGCTAGCATAAGCTAAAGTAGGCATTTTGTACAGAAAAGAATGATTAACAAAAACTCTATGTTCAGTAAATAATACCAGCACGGAACCATTCACAATGCGACATGAATAATCCGCAAACTACAAGCACAAAATCAATTAATCTCTCAAAGGTAATTAAGCAAAAAGTTGGTTTTACACACATACAATAAGATAAATTTTCTCGTGTGGATTACAAACTCTGTGATTACAACATGTGTTTGAAAGGTTAACGCGGAGTCTCGGAGGTTAGCCCGTGCGTTTGGTAACGTGTTGCAGAACCCTAAGCTTTAGCCAAACGCTTGCATTGCGCCTACGCTGCTTGTGAAGAATCACATAACCACACCATAAAACTATGCGTTGTGCGTAATGCTTGTTTTACTACCACCTAAAATGTGTAAAGGCAATAAACAAGTTTATGTTTGTCGACAGGTTTTGACACGAAGAAGTTGTCTTCACAAGGAACCCGTGACGAGGAAGCAGAGTTTGGCTTACAGCGGGCGGAGACTGGAGATCGCAGGTCCCAGAACAACGTGAACAATGGTCCCGCATCGGACCTCCGTGCAGCTCACTCCTCGGACTTCTTCAGCGGGCAGAGAGACCGCGGCCGGGATGAACCCGCGCCCGCGCCCCGCCCCACCCCGCAGTCGTCCTCGCGCCAGTCCTTCCGCCGAGGCACTACCACCCGCGCCCCTCCCTCCCCCACAGAGTACACGCCTACATCTCCGTCACCCCAACCGTCCAACCCACCCCATCACGAAGGTGGCTCAAAGCGCAAGCTCGTCAGAAAACGCCCTATCTATGTCTCTACCCAAGCTCCGACTACTTTCGCGGAAAACACACCTCAGCAATCGTTCCCGAAAAAACAGAGCAATCCTCCACAAGTTTTTGCTCCGCAAAACAATGCCCCACAGTCATTCAAGCAGAATAACCAACCCCAATCCTTCAAACAAAATAATCCACCTGACTTTTTCAAACAAAACATTCAACCCGAAACCTTCAAACAGAACAATCCTCCAGAATTTTTCAAACAGAATAACCCACCCCAGTCTTTCCAGCAACAACCTCAACAACAATATGTTCAGAAACCGCAAAATCCACCCCAAAATAACTTCCAACAACCACAGCAACAACAAAACTTGAGTAACCGTGGTCCTCCACGACAATCCACCACTCTTGCACCTCCTCACGTTAATGTCCCTCCTCAATACAAGGATGAATACGTTGAAGTCCCACGCGTCGCACCTAAGAAACCTAAGAATAGATACTTCCCCAATAGCCCTACTCCTGCTCCATTTGTACAATCCTCACCAGCGCAGAACTTCAACAAAAAGGATAGTCTAATCGAGCTGTATAATTACGAAGCCCAGTCGACGCCCGGCCTTAACACACAGAACGAAAACCGATTCAAGGTACGGAACAACTTCCAAGTGCAAGACGGATCCCGAGAAGACTTCGCCCGCATCAACCCTAACAGCGGGCGGACCCAGACCACCGCAGAGTACAACACTGCAGCGACAAGAGGTTTCGTCTCAACCACCCCTGCGTACAAGGACTTCAACAGCGTCTCCTATAAATCCGAAAAGGAAAACTTTGTTCCCTATCGACAGAAACAAAACTACCACAGCCCCTCGACCACACCTACGACGACAATTTACACCACTGGTGCAAACTTTAACACTGTTGCGTACAACACCAACAACGCTTTGAATACCTTCGGCAACTTCGTGAACAACGAGGAAGATGACGGCCAATACCGTCTCCCAGAAGGTGAAGACGACGGCCAGTACCGACCAGAACTGTACGAACGTGGAGGGAAACGTGAGCGAGATCAAGAGTTGCTCTCCGGTGCGCATTCGATCAACATCGCCGCCAGTGGAAACAGATTGTACGAAGATCAAAAGTCAAACGAAAAATCCCAGTTCTCGCAAAAACCTTCTTCGAAGACATCAGCTCCAAGGCCGTTCAGACCTGCGCCGACGCCAACTCTCCCACCCACAACTACGTACGCGCCTGAGCCAACGTACACCACTACTTACAGAGCGCCGACAACCAACGCTCAGAGGACTTTTGACTACTTCCAAACGTACACAACAACAGTAAGGCCCAGTGAACCTCCAGCTCCTGTGCAGTTCAGCTTTGCACCGGAGCGTGTCAGCAGCACTCCCGCGCGGCCCACGACCACGTCGGCTCCGAGGACGCCCGAGCCGCGGCCCAAGGCCCCCGCGCCGCCTACCATCGCCCCTCCGCGGCCCTCCAACCCCCCGCCGAAACCCAACCCCACAAACAAGCAGGATGACAGCTACGACTACGCATACTACGACTCCGATCCTGGCTTCTCAGAATACGATCATATAGAAGAATTCGGCAGAACTAAGTCAAAGGCGTAATCGCTAGCTTTTCTTAAAATACACTGCCATTGAATTAGTCGCCTCTTTGGATAAATGTTAGGTACAAAAGTATGAATGTATTATTCACTCCTGGTTGAAATCAATATCAAACTGAGGTACTTCCACATCTTATTATAATCTGTGTTAGCTAGTGTAGGAGGTAATAGTACAACTTTTGTAAATATTCTGTACTTCGCTTGACTTCAAAATACTCATTAGACTGATGCCAATGCCAGTTGCCGTATCTGAAGAGGCATATCCGTAGTTACCCTAAATTATTTGTGATATTAATGAATGTTCATATTGGATTAAGTCGTAAGCTAGAACTCTAGACGCTGTGTAACAATCAGACGATTCGATATTTAAAATCTTCGCCAGTGGTTTGCCAATATCGCGGTATTTATTGTAAAGATTGCGGATGAAAATAGATTTATTTCCTATCTATGTACAATAGAGAGTAAGTTATATTGTAGATTGTAAAATATTCATTGTAAATAAAGTTTTCGTAAAGACAATGGCTTGTGAGTTGTGCAATGGTTGATTCCCAAAGCGCGTGTGAACCGGTGAACAATTTAGATGCCGCAGATACAAACTCCTGCCAGCGAGCTGATAGAGTCAGGTACACTGAACAGAGGCAGCTTGAATGAATAAGTAAGTTAGTAATGACTGAAATGATGAACACGGTAGCTTGAATGAATAAGTAAGTAAGCAATTAGGAAAACAGAGCTAAGTAGACCAATGGAACAAAACACTATTCAAATCAGCTAAACGATGATCTTGCACATTACAAAGGGGTTCGATTCCCTGAATCTGAACATCGAAATTAGATCGAAAATATCAGTAGTACCTACCTACCCAGGATTTAAAAAGTGGTTATTTAAAAACTTATGAATTTTACTTCATTTTCAAGAAGTCAAATGTCACGTGAAGTCAATGGCCGTTTATTTACAGACATTTACGCTCCGCTTACCCCACAAGAGTTATAGGCGTGATATACGATGTATGTATGCATCAAAATGTCACTGCAACATACAAATGAAAGCAGGAAATAAATATAAAGAAAGTGACTGGAAGGTCTGCAATGAATTCAAAATTAGCAAAATGTGCAAGCGAGACCAAGTCTTTTAATTTTTAGCCATTGACACTCAACTGCCATTTTATTGCCACTGCACTGTGATTTTCTATAATAAAAACTGTTAGCAGAATAATCGAAATGCCATCGACGAACAACTTAAACGATTTTCATTCAGCAGACTTCGGCCCCTGGAAGTAATATTTTTTCGCAATTAAACATTAAAGAAAAGCACACTAATTCCAATACATACATATGATTCTACCACACTTACATATTCAGGCGCCTTCCACACGTTTAGCCGGAGTCAAATCAATGTCAATAATGATAGATTATTTATAAGTAGACACATTTTTGGAAAGTGTAATAAGATGGAGCAATGGGTACATAAGATCGCGTTGAAGTCTTTTGTACGACAAAATTAAAAAGCGTGAACTGAGTTCGGAAAACAATAATGAATGATGTCAATGTTATTTAACACACATATTATAAAGTCAAACTATAAAAATGATCCAATTTATTAAGAACGTTACGTCATATAAATTTTTCGTAACCACCATGTTTTATCCTATTTATTTTCGCGCCATCTATTGCCGAGTAGTCAAAGATTTACAAGAAGGTTCTGAATCTGAACTGGTGTCTAAGTTTTACTACACTCTACGCGTTGAATAGTTTGTCTACTCGACACGAGATGTCACTACAAGTCATTTATTCGCAGTTGGACCACCCAAGTCGTCCCGTAGTAGGTGATTCAGCGAGGCCAAAAAAGGCTACGAAATGCAAATTATTCCTTTTGAAGTTAAAACTGACATGGAGAAATGTTTTACCAATTATTTGAAGACGTCGCTGAAGATGAGACGGAATTATTTTCCCATCAATCCCAAGAAATGCCTGGGTAGGTAGTCCAATCCAAAACTGTAAAACCTATAGTCGGCTTTTTCGGCTTTCGACCGATTGAAAAGGACTAACAGTAAGTAAATATGGTAGAAAAAGTTTTAAGTTTAAATTTTATTACTTTTGTGTGCACTTTATTGATTGACCTTTGGATGTCTTTAGTAGGTACATAAACATTCCATCAAGATACGAAAATGACAAAACTGGCAATTGAAGTTTGGTATTGTATGGACGAATTTGTATGGAAGGAAGTAATAATTTATATTTTACGTAGAATACACTTTATTATTTATTATTATAGATACCGTCACCATATAGCTTATTTGCCTTTTTATATTTACAAACTTTCTTCGTTTGTAATTTTTAAGGATATTAGGGAAAGCAGAGCAGCTACAAAGAGCAGCTAAGTTCCATCCGATTTCATTTCAATTAATGTTTTTAAATTCATTTCAATTTCAAGCGTTTATTGCATTGCACTATTAAGGAACATTGAAAATCTTGGTAGAATAAAAATTGTAGATACGTTGGTAAAACGTAAGTATACTTAAAGTACGACCGTTCGAATAAGCATTTTTGACAGTTTTCAAATTAATACTAGAAGACATGTCAACAAAGAAAAATTGATCTTCTGCCATGGCATAAACTTTATTTTGTGTAACTAAAGTGTAATGTTATGGCATTTTTATAGGTATACACGATTTTTACAGGTGTCAAACATGACCTATTCGTATGGCGTTACTGTAAGTACAGCAGCGTTAATCATTAATTAGCATATCTAATGGGAATTACTTTTATAATAATTTAATAATAATAGTCGTCAATTCACAACATTATATGTAAGTATAGGTAAACATATGAACATGTAATAAACAACTTATATTAAGGACCTTCCTTATCTAAATAAAACTCCGCACTCTATATGTAAATCGATTTATTCGTATAAAATATCACAAATTTTAAATAATCTACAATTATATTTATAGTTTTTAGCCTATTTATATTTACAATTTAACCTTAAGCTAACTATTTATGTTTCGATTCGTACTAAAATGTAAACAAGTAGGTAAGTACTATCGGCTGCACGTCGACTTACCATTCGAAACCCTTTATACAGGGAAGTACCGAATGACCAACATTCTCGAAAAATTTTTTTAAGATAAAAGTAATTCAAAGTATAGAAACATATACAAACAATTATAAGGCCAACTATTTCTTGAACTAGGAATAGGCATGATAGGAATAAGTCAAAGTAATTAGTTAATAAAATGGACCTTCCTTACAATTTTCTAAGGGACTTAATTTTGTGTTTTCACTGTTCTCGATGAAAAGTTGATCAGTTTCACCTGTTGAGCTTAGCGTCTTCTGGAAAATTGATCTTTTGATACCACCCCGTATAAATTGATCACTTAAATGGGTGATTCAACGTGATTCTGACAGTACATACCCACTTACTGAATCTCAATTGAAAAATGTAGGTCTGATATTTATTTACTTATCTATTATTCTTTACCGAGATAGCCTTGCTTGGAAAAAATGGCATATTTCCTGACTGTGGGAAGTGAAACCGCTTGCAATTTTCCCCATCGTCCCACGCTTGACTCACTCATTTATCAGACCCAATAAATGCGACAGAATGTCAGAATGGTTGGTTAAAACGTGACCTTAAAATACCTGTACCATTACATCAGATAACATTATATTTTATATTCAGTAGGTATATACCTAAACAAACTTGTTTTGAGACCGCATTAGTTGGGGAACAAAATAAGCCAAAACATAGAGTTGGGCTAAATAAATATTTGATTTTGTATTAACATTCCGTCACAATGTCAAAAATAAATACACAGTCAATCGGTAATTTTAAATAGTTCCAAGACAATAAATTAACCCTATAATGACAACAACTAGCTTAAGAGTAATTGAGCATACAAACGCAGATGCTGGTGAAGACTTTGTACTTTTCAATATTCACATAGGCTCCTGCGCACGACACATATTGCCACACACACACATTTTCTAGTTCCGATAGGTTCACCTTTGCTGCACTCATTCGGCATAACATTTTCTGGTTATAAGCGTCTCAGAGGCCAGAATAACTGCAACAACACGCGCTGGCACGGAGGTCAAGTCAAGTTACTCTGGACGTTCGGAATACAGAGATGTAACCAGCTAAGCGAGCGCTCTTAGGAGCATTTATTTACAAAAGTCCTTAAGTCCTTCTATTGCGACGCGACGGCTCCAGCCATCCTTTGCCGCACATCACTAAGTGCTGATCCATTGCTAAACCCGTTTAGAAGGGGCAGCTTCAACTCTTTGGTTTCAGATTTTATCGGCTCATCTTCTACCTTCACTTTCTGGGCGGCTGCCTTCTGTAAAGAAAAAAGAAAAAAAATAAGTACATATTGAAATAAATGGCATACAAATGATTTGTGTACACATTCAAATATCTTGTGAAACAGAATCCAAAGACTAATGTCGTCTAACATGGATACATCGACAACGAAATTTGCAGGACAATATAAAAACTAACGTTTAAATATTTACGAAGATGATTCAACACTATCCGATTTACGTAGTACAAATATCAAAGTCTTTCGGAGCAAACAGGTAAGATCAAAGTCTAAGTTAGATCATGTACATTGACCACCATGACATCATTACTACAGGATACATTATGTTCAAAGAACATCAAGTTCTTAAACAAAAAACGTACTTAGTTAGATTCACAAGAAAGACGTTGAGTTGACTCGCACTGCGCGAGAAGCAATTATAGTCTCGAATAATAATGCAAGTATGTTTAGGAGATGCATGGGCTAATATCTACAGTACTTATACAATGTAAATTTTCTGAAAAGGCTTTTAAATACTTATTTGTCAAACGTGGCTACAATTACTGTTTCTACAGCCTGATAACACGCTTCCGTATGCAAACTCTAAGCTTCCTACATGCCACGTATAATGACGGGGTGGTAGTGCATGCTTACCCTCTTTTCCTTCTTGAGGTAGGCCTGTTTGTAGAAGTCGGAGAAGAGGTAGTAGAAGAGCACGGCGTGCATGCCGATCCACCAGACGAAGGCGCGAGGGTAGTCGCACTCGATGAAGAGGAGTTGGAATGCGTGCACGAACACCAACACGAATTGCACCTGGAACAGACAAATAGTTTTCGATGAACTCTATTTCTAATGAAAAATCGTATTTTATAATAATATTGTTACATTAACCTGGAGATATTTTTGATATGACTCAGTTTTACGTCGCTATTCAGGACAAAATGTTAAAAACTTTAACTACATGTTTGGTATTATAACTTATATACCCTGTGTCCTGTTTGTGACACGGAGCTTGAAATATGGGGACGTTACTCTCATGAGTAAGATTTACTATCTCTGACAGTGCAATTTATTTATTCTGAAAGGTATACTTGCGAGCTTATAATTAATTACAGGCATGGAGAATTCTATCCTTACAGTGCTTTATAATTATTACAGGCATGGAGAATTCTATCCTAAATGATAAGAATATAACAAAATCACAGGGTATTTCCAAAATCCTTGAAACTACTGATCAAAAATCAAAAAGACGTACCTAGTATAAACACACATCGATCTTTTTTGGTGTGCGTATTTTTAATAAGGATTTCGTAAGGCAAGTTGTCAAATTGGAACTTCACAGTGATAATGGCTTGAAAAAGATAGTATGCTTACCATCTGCAGAGCGGTGAGGTACTTCTTCCACCAGAGGTACTTCTGGACCTGGGGACCGAGGGCGGCCAGCAGGTAGTACGAGTACATGATGATGTGCACGAAGGTGTTCAGCATACCGAAGAATGTGGAGTGGCCACCTGTGGAAAATCAAAACAAAAATGTTATAGTTTGTGTGTGCTATGTATGCTAGTTTCTGCGAGTTTTAAATTAAGTCATATAAAGATGATGTATAAATATAAATAAACCATTAGTGAATTGTCCAAGAAAAATGACATCAATGGATATTTTCATCAATAAACTTTGTAAAATTGACTGATCTTTGCAATCCAAACTGGTCAGTTCATCAAGTTTGGACTAAGTTGTTTCTTGGTCATTATTTAGTATGCCCAATGATAATGCAAATGTCGAGGCTGCTGTGCATCTTAGTATACAATACAATTGCTCTAAATACGGATAAAACACCTTCAAACAAGCTTATTTGGCATGCGTTATTACACAGGTTCTGTAGGTCTGCCATTAAACAGGTTGAGGTTAACTTCCTGCTTATTCGGAAGCGTACGATATTAGGTGGAAAACAACAACATTTGAAGCCAGTCATCTGATTATAGACGCGGCCAGGCTTCCTTGTTCGCACAGACGACGCTCGGCCAATACACCGATCATTTCCATAGCTCCTTGCCCTTCTAAAATAATTGCAGTAATTTTTTCCAATTACTTCACCTACTTTGCAGATTATTACGATATTTCCTTCTCCGATCGACAATGAAATAGATTACGGGATCATTATGAATGGCTTATAATAATTGTCGCAGCAGTCTCAACGCCGCTGTTGTATTTGTTATGGCATTTTTACGTCATCTGTCTATTTTTCCTTCTAGAACGGTCAGGTGCGCGTGTTCACTGTGAGTGTATCGCACGTCATTATGGTCAAATAGTCATTTGCACACGATGGATGGATAAATATTCTAGTTGTTTACGCATGGTTTAATCTGTTTTCTTTGACATTATCAATATTTGATCACCGTTTACTTCTGTTTACAAATTCACTGTCTGTAAATTTGTGCAATTTAAAAGCTACAGTCGTGAATCCTAGTGATAAATCTCTTTGAATTTGCACAGAATGTTAACACGGCAATCTTACCGATCGGTTACATTTATATCTTGGAGGTAATTTATTGAGTATCATATTGCAAATGTTATGAATTTCGTGACTTATTTGATATTACGCCTATATTTCAGAATACTCAGGTACCTGGGTAGGTACTTTGCATTTAAAGTTAATCAATTATACTTTCGTAATTTAAAAGAAGGTAAGAGCTAGTAATTTGCGATTAAAAAATTTATGTAGGAAAGCATTTACCTAATTAGTAAGGTGCTAAGTTTCTTTTAACTTATCAAATCTAGTACCTACCTACTAAGGCGCGAAAAATAAACACTTTGCCCTCTTATTGCTAAGTGATGACAAAAAAGGGATTACCAAATAGAGGTACAAAAAGGAACTTGTTAATGAAAATCATCTTACGTAATGTGTTTGATGTAAGCACACGATAATTTGTGATGGTTTTTCCACAAGGAACCTTGATCGTAGATAATTCGTGTTTTATAGAAACCACAACCACATGACTTGGCAATAATAACAAGACTCCATACTAAAAAAGCATTCACCACACTCATTAAACAGTATTGTATTGAAGTGCGCATTCACTTCTTCCCTAATTGCCCAAAAATCCTTCATGTATACACACAAAAAGTTACAATATAGTTTTTGTACTATACGTACAATAAATATAAAGTAAACTACCGTACGGATATAAAATTGATTTATTACATAAAGTTCTTTTGTAAACAGTTTTATGATTCTTTACATATTTTTATGTTTTCAATTAATTAAAATCAGCTCCTTTACTCAGGTACTTAGGTGTTTTTATACTTATTTTAGATTTCCTCGAGTACAAAAAATTATATTTTTTGTTATTTTGTGCTCATATTTTTATTTTTCAGCAACTGCCACTACATAGAACAACCACTGCAGTAAAACGAGCATAGATTTAAAAAAATAAACATCAGTTTTCAATAAGCAAGGGCATTCACTACTGAACAAAAGACTAATGACATCTAGATCGACGATTCCTATTCAATTTGTGTCCATTGGCTCCTTCCAATGTTTATCAACTGCTATAACAAGTATCATAAATTGCTTCATTTATTCGTCGTTCTGTTCATATTGTGTTGTTTTGTTATGTTATATGGTTAGAATCTTTTTCTTTTTGTCTGTCCTTTTTCGTGGCCAAACAAGCATCTGAGTTCAATGCCCAGATAATTAAAACCTTCAATAATGCCTTGCACCTACATGTCAACTGGTCGTGTCAAATGATCTATTGGAATGGGAAGGTCAACCGTGATAATAGATAGCCGTGATATGATAATGGATATGTAAACGGAAAAAAAGTTTTTCATAGCATTTATTAACTTGTGAGATTGAGCACCTGTCACCATTCACCAACTAATATATAACGGCAAAGTTTTAAATAATTTCAAGGACTGAAAACTAAGATGTGTTTCTGGTGTTTTACGCAATGAAAGTTTCAGCGAGACGCTAGAACACGGTGTGTGTGTGTGTGTGTGTTAGGGTGCTCTTTTATGACCATTATCTTTAAAATGATATACTTGTTTGTTATCGGTTTCTTGTAAGATATAATACTTTATGAAGTAGGAAATACCGACCTGGCGTGAACTTGACCCCGAACCAGACGGACATGGGCATGATGCCGTGATGGATGACGTGGAGCTTGGACACGTGGTCAAACTTCTTGCGCATCACGAAGAAGATCTGCAAGGAGACACCAGATTAGCATAACAGATAATAAAACCAGAAAATGTTAATAAATGTTGGGCAAAAATCTTGGAATATTATTTATTTAACTATATGCATAATCTTACTTTGGCAGATCTTAGCACCGATGGCGTTATCTCTAAGTCTATCTACTTGCGGAAATTTTCTATGTGTGGAAAACAAATTCAGAAATCTTTGTTTTTAGCGCATTTACTGTACTTTAGCACAAATCAGAGACTGATAAGAGTTTTTCATGACTATGCTTTTTTGCTTTTTTTAGTCGAAACGGTCCCTCTAAATAAGATCTTAGTCTGAAACCATATCAAAATGCTAAGGCCGATTGCGTTTTCCTGTTTCATCATCTCATAGCAGGTTTTGAACTTATACGGCTGCAGACAGTTTTTTTTAGTTTTTTTTTGCGAATATCGGGTGGAATAAACCTTATACAGGTTATGTTATGATTATGAATAATCTATTTTGTTGTATGAAGTATCTTTTTTATTGATTTTTACGCAGGTTTAGTCAACAGGTTTTTATTATTGTTAATTTACCTACTTTATCAGTTCATTACAAATTAGTGTGGGCAGAAATGAATTTCAATTAATAATTTAATAAATTGATAATAAAAAACGCTTTGTACTGGTCTTATCTCTTTGCTCCCACCTACGAGCACAGTTGAGTGAGTAAAATCTTCTAACTAAAGCATGCTTAAAATCTTTCTAAGCCCAAAGATAAATCCAGAGCACTTGAAAACCTACTTAATGAGACACAATAAAAATATGTAGAACACAAGTAAATTAGTTCAAAGATAGGAGTATAAATTATATTATTCTATCGATTAAATTAAGAAAACATCTAGTTATCTATAAATTGCTTCTGCTACGTAATAAAATGCACTCTATGGTCATTGATTCTATTGACGTCACAGAATAATAATTAGTATATAAATAAATACACGTGTGGGATGACTGTACGTATAGGTAGGAAGTTACGTATATTATACAATGTAGATAAAATAGGTATTAAAAATAAATAACCTATAAGTAACTATAAAGATTTTGAATTTTTGCTTGTTATAATTAAAGTAGCACTCAATATTTCCTATTATTTTTTATTATTATTTATTTTAAATGTTACTTTTCTCTCTCTCAGTTCTAAATCTCGGTAAAATCAATGAGTACCTAAGTTTTATTTTTATAACTTCAACCTGTTATTTATTTACTCGCCTACTCATAGTTCGCTAAGACTACTTTCTGCTTTGTGTGGACATCAATATTTTTGCAGCCAAAATTGCAATGATAATAATTAATTTAGTATATAGGGTTACATTTAATAAAGTACAAATCTCTTGAGGGTGTGATCTACTCACAAAACTGAACCACTTTTGTTTGAAACTTTTCTTCGAAATATTTCATCCAAAACAACGCGCACTTTCACGTGTATAACTTACGCAGTTATCTAGTATAAAATAGATGATTTATCAATTTTTTTGTTATATCTGTAAATATATAACTAAATAGAACTTAAACAAGCTCTCGACAAGCTTCTTAAATCTAATTCCAGCATTTCTAGAACAGTCTGTCTGTATAATCTTCGGCCAGTTCAACAAAAACGGCATTATTTGCAATACAAATATTTTCCTATACACCCAGAAAAGCAAACATGACATGGTACCAGTCCAGTTATTTTGGGAATTTTAATTTTAGTTTACCTAAAGTACCTAACCAGTTTCTAGAAAGATCAGAAGAAGCCGTAGAGCTTCAGCAACTAAAAGTCGTAACAGAGGAACTATTTTCTATTCTTTTACTAGGCCCTAAATTAGGTCTTAATTCTTTGACTATATTGTTAGTAAGACAGCTTGTGATGTGATAACTTCTCATATCAAAACAAGCTTGTCAGACGTGGTGTAGATGGCCATTTTTTACAGTCGTTTACGCTTTGATTACCCTCAATATAGGCGTGATATATGTATGTGATAAGGCACTATTTAAGGTAGCACCAATTCGAATTAAATGTAGTCAAACTGGAATGATGACCACTGAACCATTATGACTTTATGTTAATTATGGAAACAATTTGACCCACGCACGCCTTGGCATTGGTCAAGGATCAACTAGCAAATTTTTACATATCTAATGTTTGAAGACAAGGCTGGCTGCATTTACGTTACACCCCATTTGAGATACAAGCTGTTAATTTTACAGCAAAGCGGAAAGTCTAAAGGTTATCAAATAAAATACGAAATTGAGTGCAGATATAAACCCGAATATGATTGGTTATTTAAAGGTAGAGCCTGTCTGCAATCACCTATAATATATATCACTTCCATACCCGACTATATAAAAACATACGATTCTAATAACGTATTGATTTAGCTATGAGACCAATAAATTAGCATACATCAAAGAAGTGCAACTTTTTATAGATAGGTCACAGTTCTTATTACCGTAACAAGCAAATTATGTAGGAAGGAAGTAAGCAATCGGCCTTTATTTAATGTCACTTGGTAATGGTAATTCATTTAGTTATACTACATCCGACTACACGGAAATTACCTAATTATAATTAGGCAGGTGCTAACACAAAAATAATAGACAGTGTTAAACTTACCGTGTCGAAGAACTCGGTAAACTTCGAGAAATAGTACCACCAACAGCCTCTCACGGTCTGCAAAACAAAACAAGATATATTAGCTGTAGAAAAAACTTAACTTTGTTTACGATCAAGATATTTTTAGAGCAATTTAAAAATACCGACCATGTGGGTGGAATTTTACAGAAAAAATGGCCGGGAACTAGTTTGGCTTGCAAATAAGCGTATCTATAGTCCAAACACGTTTCCGAAATTCACATCAATCGTTTAATTTTTTTAAAGCGTAATTATGTTACAATGACCTACTATATGTACTGCTAATCATTTGACTAGTACCTATATAATTATATACACGACACTTTGTATAAATTATGGATTGTTATTAGATACCTACACACTTACATTAAAAAAAAAAAGGATAAAAATAAATTATTACGTTTTACATCCTTAGTTAACTTGGTGTAGTCCACTTTCAAATAAAACATGTATAAATCAGATTTCTGGTGGATGTATGCATATTATGCATTTTCTATGGTTGTATTTATACCTTGTTTAAAACAAATGTTTTCACACTTTTTGCAAGTAGCTCCTTAACGGCTATGCACTCGAAGGCTAACCACATTCATAGATGTCCGTAGGTATGTGTTACACGACACTATTCTGTTGTACAAGGCTGTTTATGCAAAATCTTTATTATCTAAGACAAATTATTTTACGATAAATACTACAACCTAATATTTACAGGTTTATTCAACAAAACTTCTTCCTGCTTTGATGTAGGAAATCGTATTTAAATCTATCATGCTAATTTATTAATTACAGAATATTGCCTTACAGTTATTTTTATCATTAATTCAATCTGCATTTATTACTTTATAACTGCATGCCTATTAAATATGCATTTTCTAAAGGAGCAGAAAAATGTTTATGATAATATGAAATACGAGAGTAAATATGATTTCGAATATTCTGATATGAACAGAAGAATTATCTTTAGAAATAACCAAGACATCCTGTTTACGATAAAAGAAAATAGATCCTGATCAAAATTTTAAAATTATTAAGATAATAAAATTAATCGATGAAAATTATTGCGAAACAAAATGTACTCTTTATCCACACGAAGCTGTAGGTAAATGTTTGTAGGTATTCGTATCACCTGCAGGTAAAATAATCAGTCAGAAACTAGCTCCCAAGGACGTGTAACGTGTAACCAATACCCTTGTATCTCAAGTCACAGTCACTTATCCATGGCACATGGCTCATGGCCCACCCAACCTAACCTCCGGCCGCTCTCACGCGATCTCGAGTGGGAATGAGTGCGTAACGTAATGCCAAGTGTAACTGCAGTTGAGACAGTTCATAGAGCCTGATTTGACAGATACCTAGACCTAATCGAAAGAGTACACCCGAATTGAAAAAATCGGTATTAAATGTTTTCTATGTAGCTATATGACCATTAAGTTTGATATAAACTTTGCGTCAAACAGTATCATATTTAGCGGAACTTATTCCGTCAGTTTACGCTAACATTTACCAGCTATTAATCATTGATGAGCAGTTTCTTACTAGATGTTATATTAAATCGTTCTTTTCATGCGTAGATATTTGTATTGTCTACTTTGTTGAGTTAGTGACCTCCGAATGAGACATAACCCCCCAACTAAGTAGTAGGTGTATGTCTTGAGGTCCGGTGATCATAAATATTTTAAATGTCTATCGAAAGCTGGGCGATTATGGTAAAGTGAGGTCACAGAATACATAATATGAGGTGAGGTTCTTTTACCCGCATGGCTGACGGTGACCGCGAGTAGTCCACTGGCTGGCACCGGAAGCTGTACGTTGTGAACCATCCGCTCATTATACTCTGCAAATCAATTCAATTGTTAATAATTTATTCGAAAACACATAATAAAATAAAAAAACATGACTCATTCGGAAAAAATGCAGTCAAATGCAATTAATTAAGTTTCACGGTCAAAACAGAATTAAATAATATTAAAATATGATATTAAAGGAATGAATTATATGTTTCCGTTTTCGAAAACAATTGCCATTATAAGATACTACTGTATTTATTTACTTTCAAATGAAGCAAAAGTTTATAAAGTTAAAATAGGTAGGTTAAATCATGTAGAACAAACAATTTTGACATAGAATACTCACTTCATAAAATAGCCAACAACTGAATATGACCTGAAACAGGTTGTACCATATCAGGACTTGCTTCAGCTCGAAGGGTTTTCTGTTTTGCATTAGCTTCGGGCCCAACACCTGCGAACGAGGATAATAACATTATAGAAATAACTTGTAAAAAAACAAGCAAACATGGCGAGTTTTGGGCACGTGATGAAAAAGAATAAGTATTGCTCAAAATAAAAGTTTCGCTGTTATTAAAATTTTATATTTATTGCTGAATAAACAATAAACAAAAGTGCCCAATACCTATGCCCTGCTAGTAATTTGAGTCAATTGTAAACACAACTTGGAAAAACCTCAAGAGCTAGGAAAGTTTTATGAAAGAACAAGCAAAGATGGCGAGGTTTTGGCACGTGATAAAATAGGTACTGTTCACACTAAAAGTGAGCTGATTCCGCCAATGCCCTACTGTAACTTGAGTCAATAGTAAACACAACTTGTAAAAACCTCAAGAGCTAGGAAAGTTATATGCTTCTCGATATCAACAGCGGCGTGTTAAACGATGTTTGTTTGTTATCAAATACGTAAAAATGTCACAGTCGGTTTGGTTTGTTTATAAAATTGACATTTACCTTAAACTTGAACTTACGATGATGACAAACATAGAAGTTACGTAAGTTAAATAACTCATTATGTAATGAAGTGTAACAGATTGTTGACTGGCTTCTTCCATACGTGAGTACTTCGTAATGGTATTTAAATTACTGTTATTTACCTACTCATATACCTCATATACATGTCATGGAAATATCGATATGGAAAAATCATCATGATTATGTGTCATTTTAGTAGCGCGTGGAGTTCCATGTGCCGTATTTTACAACTAATTGTTTTTTATTTGACGAGATAATGGCAAATCACCAATAACCACTTACAATTACGAGGTGTTGAAGACGTCATTGCAGATGCATAATATTTGCGTTATGTCAATGGAAACAATAATAATTAACATTGTTGAATAATCAAGATACTCCCCGCAGAGCTTTTAAGATATCTGTACATTAGGGAATGCAATCTCGATCTCGCGAGATCTCGAAATCACCGAGATCTCGAGCTATTTTTCGAGATCGAGATCTCGAAATAGGAAATCTTGTTTCAGAAAAATCCTTCGAGATCTCGACAGTATCCGTCGAGATTTTGAACGAGATTTCGAGATTGAGCTTGAAGGCATTGACGTGTTTATTGATGTGCGTTGCATAGTTTCCGGTGTCTGCCGATCTACCCCGAGCGCATTATTTATTCAGCAGGAAAAGACATTTATTGTTAGACATTTATAAGAAAAACTAATGGAATGGACAGAATAGAACAGGGCCTAAAATCTGATCGTTTTGCCATTGCAAGCGACACTTAATTCTCATTCTATTGCCAATGTGATTTTCCATACTAAAACTGTGAACAAAATACGAAACCATCCAACTGTCATGCCATCGGAATTCAACAGAAACGATTTTTATTTAGCAGAATTCGGGCCCAGATAAAAAGTATAAGAGCTGGGATATACTACTGACTAGGATAGTGGGACAGTCAGTCGAAGCTCGAGGAGCTGGAATCGCGTACCCGGGTTATCGGCCCGGGTCGGGTAACACACCGCAACTTTCGGCCTAGAAGCTGAGATGGATCCTCAAGATGATTAATATTACAACAGTACCATGGCATGGCAAGAAAGTTTAATTTTGATGATCTTTATATGAGATAAACAAAATCTCGATCTCGATCTCGAAATTCCGAGATCTCGACCAATAAGTCAACGAGATCTCGAGTTGGTCAATCTTGAACCCTAAGATCTCGACCGAGATCTCGAGTCGTCAATCTCGGCTCGAGATTGCATTCCCTACTGTACATTAATAACTTTAAATATCGATCTGCCTGTTGACAGAATTACGTACGTACGCACCTACTCGTGGGTGGGCATTTGAGTCCACATTTTAAAGAGTACATCGTAGATGTAAAACAGTCAGATTGGAAAGATACCTATCTAGTTCAAGACCTAGAAACACTGCTCTTTCGTTTCTTTTCAAGCAGCATTGAGGAAGGAGTTAATTTTAGTAACTTTCACTTTATATCCTTGAGTAGACTTACTTTGACTGTGAAGACGTAAGTGAGGCATATGCACAGGGTGGGGAAGGGCGAAGACATGAGGAACCAGTCTTTGACTCTCTGGTCGCTTTTGTTGTCCATGAGGTCATGGTAGCCCTCGATCAGCCGGTTCAACGCCTCCATTTTCGCTGCAACAAATAGAAAGGAAAATCATTGTAAAAGAATATCACCATGCGGTCGTTCGTTGACTCGGTGTCTGACACGAATAAAGACAGAAATGACAAAAAAATCAATGATATTCTCCATTTTATTGTTAATATTTATACACACAAAAAGTGTCGTTAATGGTGCTACAGAGTGGCTTTAAGACTACCTACTTTAAATTATACCAATGCGGAAACGATCGTCACAGCTCAATCTCGAAATACTATCAAAACTTGTACTTGTAAATATGCGCATGCACATGTTATCACGTCACTGAAACAAGTGCGTCGCGTCGGAATTTACTGACCACTTGCCTCTTGCTGTCGAAAAACGACTCTTACGAATGTCAGGGTGGACGAGATCCAATCTGATACTACTTATTTATTATGACGACGTTTTAAACCTTTGCCATGTCGTTGCTAGATCGTGAAAATAGACATTTCGTTTACCCTACGTCTTCTAATATTAGAACAAGGCTACTGAATTTATATTTACCATAGATCGAAAGTGAACAAAAATAATCTCTGGAGTATCTATAAACTCCAAAACTTCAAATTTTTCACAACAACCCTGGCACGATCGATTCTGTTTGGTTTTTAAAACGTACTGCGACAATGTGTTTTGTACAAAATGCCATTGACCAAAA
This sequence comes from Phthorimaea operculella, assembly GCA_024500475.1. Lineage (NCBI taxonomy): Eukaryota > Metazoa > Arthropoda > Insecta > Lepidoptera > Gelechiidae > Phthorimaea > Phthorimaea operculella. The sequence goes on along the minus strand of JANFCV010000010.1, from coordinate 6,206,417 downwards.
CAAAAACATTACATTACGCGATCGGGAACTGGCCGTACACTACGCATTTACAAATTTAATGCTGTGCATTGAGAATTTAAATTGAGAATTAATCTTAGAACGAATAGTTTACACTGTGGATTTCGTAACAAACATTGTACGTGAGCAATATGCAAAGTGTTCGTTTAATTAGATATCATTCATTACATTGAATTTATTACCAAATAATAACAGAAAACATATCGTAGAATAATATAAACACACCAATAGTTTATTAATAAAACTTCGCAGTAGATAAACAATACAGAAAAGCTTTTCTTACTCTCCGTTTGTTATATCGGAAAATATTCCCTTCTGATTCAGTCATTTAATGACATAATCTTTCATTATAATTGTTTCAATGACTTATTGATCTACTTGTAAAAAATTAAATGATGGCAAAGATACAGGAAAAACATGTAAACATGCGAGGGAATGTTCTACCGTTGTTTTTGTTTTTCTTGCAGTTTTTTATGTACCTTATAACTAAATTATGCTGTCAGCAAAATAACATCGATCAATTTGTTTTTTTGTCATCATGCACTTACATCAGCGGAATTTACCACTAATCTAAAGACACCTTAGTCAAGACTATCGAACTTTTTTAGAAATGCTTTTTGGTACAAGTAACTGTAACTTAAAAGCATTTAAAGTATTTTGTGATGTTCACAGAACTCAAATATTGGTCTAATAGAACATGCCAGTTTTAAGGACAAACAAAATGAAGTACATTCTTTGACCATCTTTTGAAATAGAACTACAAGAAAATTATTACGTTTAATTAAGTATTATTTTTCATCATGACATCCTAAGCATACTTAGTATTAATTGTTGAAATTAACCTATAGTTTTCCTTTCAGGTATTGCAGTAAACCTTCTGATCAAATCACAGACTTTACAGGTAAGACAAATCAAGTTCCATCTATGTAATTAAACTATGACCCTTCCGTCCCTTGATTTCCTTCTTCCAGATCAGCTTCTGGTTTAGATAACTAGTAATTCATGGCAAATGATTGATCATAATGAACATAAATAGTCAACTAGAGCATGACCAGTTACAGAAATTGTAATACTCACGGATAATTAGCTACATGACATTGCGACTACCTACTTAAAATAGCCGTAGGTGGTATTTTATAACACGTTAAAGTTACCTCTAGTTTAGATCTACGGAAGTCCGGTATAGACCTCAACACAGCCTAAAAATAGATTTGTATTAGAATATTCACACGTTATATGTTCAACAGAAACAAAGAATTAAAACGAAAAGTGTGCTAAATGAGTGTACACTTAGATGTGATGAGAAAGAGAGATACTTATGATTATTCAGATCATTTTAGGATCTAACGGGCTTGAAAATTGTGGGATTCTTTTTACTCTGTTAATTTACTAATATTATATCATCCATAAATGATAGCAAAATCAAGCGCAAAAGTCACTGTCGACTCCAGTCTAGTATTGTGTTGTGCATCGAGCAAGAGCGGCTGCAAGCCATCCGAAACGCGACGGAAGATGTGCGTTGCTCGAAGAGCATTGTGCAAGTCAAAATTGCAAGCATTTTTTATAATAGTTGACGCACTAGGTGCAGACGTCAGTAAACCTGTTTTGGTAAACCTATTTTTAAAATGTTAATTTTCGAAACAGCATAGTTAGAAACCTTGCTAAAAATAACATCCAAAGATCAACGGCCACCAATTTGCAATTTTTAGACAAACAACGTTTGATGGAGTTTTTAAATGAGGAGTAATCTAGAAACTTGTATCTATTCAGGTTTCGTAGGATTTTTCCTACGTTCCATTTATCAGACGCATTAATGTGCTCATCTATGTTGATGACTTTGTTTTATTGCTGAAGTAAGTATTCTTCGTATTCTTTACAATTGCTACAAAACGGACCACACGCAGTCCACCGTCCTATGTATTCATACGTTTTATTGCACTTAGTATTCAAGACCAAAAGGTTTAAGGAAGACTAGTTGCTTTTAAGTAAATACTTACTTAGATTCTTTATAGCTATAAAAGTGTTACGATTCATTCTTCTACTACGAATTGTTTTACAACTTGAACCTGATGAATAAGTAATCAATACATCTTCAACATGACTATTTCTTAGTAGTGATTTGGTTACGCATTTCTTCGAATTTCCATGCTAAAGGTTTTTCAAAATTGAAGCCTAGACAGGTAGGTACTACTTTTAAACTTTAAAAATGATGCAGGGAACAACAAACGAAATAACCAACTGCAATGTGATACGAGGTGCTACTTGCAATTTTGAACGTTTTATATTTCATTCTGAGAGACAAATTGGAGCATTTTATTTACTTTTAGTCAGCTTAAGGTGCATCTCTGACCAGTAAGTTGGTAATACGGCAGTACAGTAGGGCCTGCGTACTCGCCGTTTATTGCGCATTGACAAGCCGGTGCGCGGGATCGGCATACACACGACGTCGTTTTCGCGCCTGCCGCCTGCGTGCTGCCTTCTGGCCCTGGGCCGACCCTGTATCATAGTCTACAAGTCAAAGGCAGTTAAATTCCCATGTTTGGTTCATGAGTAGGTAGGTGGCATAAACATAAGAATATTCAATAGAACTACTTAACAAGCTACGAGACTGTTCGTTGTTTTTATTAGTTTTATTCTCATTATCTGATTTATATCTGAGACAGACGAAACGACCCTCAGTATTACCATATTAACGGCTGATAGCTGCAAGATTTCCTACATTTATGCAACAAAGCAGTTCCGCTGAGTAACTCACTGACGCATTCTTTAATTGCTCGTCTCGATAATGCGTTGCGAAAGTGGAGATCTACTCTCAATAACGTCAGGTTACAACAAGAACTTGCCCTTTTTGCGCAGTATACAAAGTATACAGGGTATCAGAAAAATCACCACGCATTTCATCTAATAAATGAGAAAAAAAGAAGTAGTTCCAAATATTATCTACTCAATAAAGTTACGCAAGCATGAAAAATGCAAACTATGTATTGACATTTGACATACCTAATATTAAAGTTATAAAACAAAAACAGTAACATGGATTCGTTGAAAAGAACGCAATTTTTACCTAGTTTGTAACACCCTGTATATAAATTAGTATGACACTAGTATTTATGGGTTTGGTCAATGTGGGACAATAGTCGTTCGTGTCAGTAATAGCGTGTGATATTAGTGGACAATTACAGCATAGGCTACCTAGTATTACGGGAGGAATAAGCTGTTTTACTTTGTAGCGATATCGGTATTTTTCAAACCAGATCAAGTTCTAGAACTTTACAAATAGATCTGGTCACTAGATCAAGTTAATCATGGTTTAATGGATACCTGCAGTGCAATACAGAATTTACATCAGTATTACTAGAAAGTCCTTCTACCTTCGATATTTGTAATTTCCCTCATCACAAAATATGAAAATGTCAAGTCACGTCTTGAAAAATTACAGGTACCTGTCTGCTATCGCCTAAACACGCGTCTTTTTGGTAGAAAAAACCTGTATATCTTTAAAACTTAACCTATCAAAATGTGTGAACAGAAATCAATAAAAAATACTTATAAGTAAGTTGAGTCTGTTCCATTGCCACCATAACTCTTTCGAAACAAGATAAGAGTTTCAACGGACAATTACTGAGCACAATTTACGAGGTCAAGTGTATCATCTTCATATTTTCGCAGGCCTGTTTTAAACAACATCTTGGTTCTTGTAAAGACTTTTGTTGACATGTGATGTAAGAGCGATATGACAGCAAATGCTTAAAAATATATTTTGTAGAAGTTTGACATATCTCAAAAACTCTTATCTCAAAAGATTTAATTGAGCTCGCTATTGTTACAAAAAGTTATAAAATAAGGTTTACCCCATCATAAGGAAAATCGCTCATTTCACCATCAGATGAGATAGTACACAATGGCCAATAGGTATTTCCTTAATCTGCGTGTCAATAAGGCTACTGATCACGCGGCAAACCATGCTTGAATTTGAGCGCTGGCTCGAATTGCATGAGACATCACTACCTATCATATAAATAATACATTTTCGCCTCTTTTCTTAAGGACACCTAGTCGAGGAACGACCTGCGTCAGCAGTCGAGCCCCGTTGTCAAAGTTTTTAAACCACCTACCTCAATTAGCCTACTAATTGACATGACATGATTTTTTAAAGAAACTGATATCGAGACGACCCTAAATCTCTATTGCCTCTAAATTTAAACGATTTGGCTAGTCACGTGGCGGACCATGCTTAAGTTTAACGGGACCTAGATAGATACAATTTATTTTATTAGCTACCACCTGCTTAGATTAGAAGATTTTGCACGAATGTCAAAAAACAAGTTTTAAAGTTGAACTATTAACTCGATTAGGACTTTGGCGAAAATGTTTTTTTTTCTACAGAATACTAATACCCTTATGTCACTAGGTATATCCTCCAAGAATTAAGCGGTCACTGACATATACAATCTTTTTCCTTGATACTCAATAACCTCCCGGGAATTCCCTAGGTCAGGATCGAGACAGGTCCTGTCTGGATGAAGCTCAACGACTCTTTTATTTAAAAGTAGGAAACAAAACAATACCGCTCTTTAAAAGCTCTTTAAATAGAGAACGTAAAATGTGTGTCAACATTAATAATCGCAAATTTTAAAACTAATAACATTTACATAAGAATACATACATACCTAATATTTGCACATAACGTTATCATTGATTAGAACATTCTAGTACCACATCATTAACCTCATCTTTTTCTAAGTAGGTACGTGATGTCCGCGTATTAAATAAAAAAAAAGTGGACGTAGGACTTATTTGCTCAAAGCAAACGGTTTTGGATGCAAACAGTTTTATTAGAGTGGAACCCAACTAGATTGTTCCGAAAAAACAGCACCTCTACGTCACGTCACCTGACCATTTACTTCAAGAAATCACACTTTGAACCATATAGGTATTACTTATTATCATATCATCAGTATAGTGTGAAGTGTAGTATGATGATGATAGTAAAGTAAATACGTTAGTTCAAAATTGGATGTGAACTCTACGAAAATTCTCATTTATAGATAGAGCAACTTCTTCCTTTATGAAAACTATGAAGTTGTACGCTTCAGGCGAGCACGACAATTGCCACTGAAAATTACAAAATTTCTTAGGAAACTGACGAAAATTTACAGCGTTTTTTATATGTCGTCCGTCTGTTAGAACCTTATTTAGCTTGTGAAGTCTGTCTGCCTAAACATGACTAAACCTTTAGATTTCCGTGTACTTATAACTGTAATAAGAATACGCTCTTTAAAGCCAATTTGAGACACGTATGGAATATAAAGCTTTGCATTACTGTCGGATCACTTTGTTCAGTTTTTATATCTTAATAAACATTCTTCGTGTTGTAATGCTGGCTGCAACCAGTTTGCGCGCTATACTTAGACTTTAGATAGGTGGTAATAGATTAAATTGGTTTATTTTTAATTCTAGTGCTATAATAAAATGACGGATAGTAAACCAGCTCTATAAAACAGACGTCGTCTGTAAACTACTGACTGGTGAACGTACTAACAATACCTAAAAGCTGGACAGTATTAATGCCACAGCAATCTATCACAAGGCTGAACAAGTAAAATTATCTGCAGTTCTTGCACAGCCTCCAAGTACGACCATATTTCAAAGTGTACATTCCCGGTTATCTTGAAATAAACCGTGTACTATTAAGAAGATCATATCATTCCCAAATCCTTGGATATCATGACAAGACATATAAATCACGTTTACATTTACAAATCATTAAACAGCGTAAAATTTGTGTTCTGCCTTCTGAATGTAGTCAACATTTTGCATTTCTTACAGCAATGACAAATTTTCAAAATAAACTGATGGGCACTAAAGATAATGTTATATTTTTTATCTTCATCTTATTAATTGCTTAAACTACAGCGACATAGCATTCGTTAATCAACTTTACGATCTGATAACAAGAAACTACAGCTTGTAATATTGCACTCTTTCAGATTAATGGTACAGTTTTCGCTCACCAAACCAGTACTTTGATATAAAATCTTCTTGTCCTCTAAAATGAGTATCAAGACGTGCAACTTTTAATACGAGCTCGTAATTCTAAAGCACACCTGCTTGTTAAAAGTCCTTGTTTAGACGCATGTGTGCAAGGATGCCAGTGTGGCTAGTTCACTGCACTTGCCTATACAAGTTACTCTATGGCACTTGTGCTGGGCGAGCGACATTCCACCCACGCAGACGACTGCGCAGGCGCACACCGCACTGACACAAAGTAAGTATTGGTGGGCACCCAATCCAGACAGACGGGTAGAAGGAAAAGTCGCTAAACTTACTAAAACAAATATCAGCACGTGCAACTCTTAATACGAGCTCGTAGATAAAAAGCACACCTGCTTGTTAAAAGTCCCCGTTTAGACGCATGTAGGTATGTAAGGATGCCTGTGTGGCTAGTTCACTGCACTTGCGCTAGGCGAGCGACATTCCGCCCACGCAGACGACTGCGCAGGCGCACACCACACAGGCACAAACTAAGTATTTGCTGGCGCCCATTACAGAGAGACAGCTGTAAGGAAACGTCACTAAAGTTACACACACATCTACACGCCGTCGTTTACGTCTACCAAAAGTCCTTGCTACCAAACCGTATTAAACCGGCCGCCATCATAGACAACCGGGACCGACGTCTTAACGTGCCCACCCGAAGCATGAAACTATCTTTCTTTTCGATCAATCTAGTGGTACAGCCTGCAATGTCCTAACCAGACTGGAAACTAATTACCTATAACCTCATTTCAAAAATTCAGAAAGAAAAAGTAGCATCCCCAGTATTCCCCAGGGTGTAGGTATAAATGATCGGAAGAAGGGACGATCTGTCCTTCTGTAAATTCTCTATTTTAAGCCACTGTGCACAATTCATGGAAATTCCCACAATTACCTCTAGACCCTGAATAATGCATTATCCGGACGATAAATGACACACATGTAGATTCTCAGGTTATTCAATAGCGCTCTTGGAGGGAATAACGCAGACGGGTAATAATACGGACGTCACTACAAGGTATATAAACTATCATGGTAACTACTAGCGCCTTCCATAAAACGGGATGTAAGGGACGGTGTAACGAAAACTTTGCAGGCGTGCTCAGACCATGAAACTGAACAACTTTTCCTATGGAACATATGGCAGAAAACAAAAAAAAATTGACTTCCCATACAAAGTCAGTCAGCCGATCGTGACATTTGTATGGGAGGTCGAATTTTTTTTCTCGTTAACCAAGTATTTGACAGACTCTCCTATTTTTCAAAATGTCGACTTGGAATATTAAAATAATTTGTTTATCATATCGCCAAGTCATATCGTCAAAAATATTTGACAGACAATCCTACGTTTTCTTACTTGAAATATTAGTGGGGTCCCATATCGATAAATAAAGTGTGTAAGTACAAGTACGCTTAAGTTATACATAGTAAGTAAATACAATTAAAATCATATTAATTGTTTTAATACTTCTCTACGTGGAACTAACTTAACCCTATTTTTATTTGACGCAACGATTAATCTAGTTTACGCACAGAAAACGGATCAATATGATTTAAAAGACAATTAATTTTGTTTTAAAAACGCATTTTGTATAGGATTCAACGATAAACATTATTTAACATGTCATTAAAAATGTAGGAATGTTAAAAATGATGTTTTTGTTTAGTTCCTTTGTAATTATTATATCAATTATCATTAATAAGAATTTTCTTAGAAAACACGAGTAAGTAAGACAAGAACTTAAAATCCGGTATTGCCCGTCGCCCAAAAATTCAAAACATTGAGGTTTTTCAAAAAATGCAATTCATCTTACCCACGGACCTGTAATTTATGCGCAGGCAAAGAACTTTTTTGGAATATTGTTTATAAAATCTTCGTTAATATACCTATCTACATATAATTTGTTTTTAAAAAACTTCGAGGATACAGTAAGTAATACGGAAGCCTGGAAAGGATGTTTACGTACGTGAGTTGCAGATCCGTGAAAGTGTTCGCTGGCGAAGGCGAAGCAAGGACGAATGAAACAAAACCTGGCTAAAGCTAAGCTTAGGAGCACTCAGGGCCGACTGCTGGTAAGCACTATTTCCTCAAAGTAGGAAAGTAAGTGGAGTGTTGTGCACCGGTGGATTCAGCCTTGGCTCAGGGGGGGTCACATAGACAATTTTATACTTTTATTACTATAGGTAATTTTTGACCCGACTGCCTCAGAAGGAGGGTTATGTTTTTCGAGAATATTTTAGTTTGTTTGTATGTATGTGACAAGAAAATTTCGTTTTCACAGGATTAAAGGGCAAAAGTGTGTGAGTGTGTCGCGAAATGTCATATGACAGATGGCGGCAGTGGGGGCGGCGCGCGAAAATGCAAACTTTCGATGCATTCGTTCCCAACTAAATAACGCGCTCCACGCGCCGCTTAAGTATTTGAATGGAATCTTGTGTGTCAATATGTAAACCATAATATAACCACTTAGCCAAGGTCCTGGGCCTGGCTCAGGGGAGGGGGTCATGTTCCCCCTGGATCCGCCACTGGTGTTGTGACGAACGCGAGCGGTTTTCAGTTGCGACACGGCGGCGGGTTGCCGGGTTGTCGGCGCGCCGGCAGCCGCCAGCCGCTGCGGTTGCGCGACGCCGGAACGAGCCCTTGCGACACCGACGACTCTCGCATTCCACATCCTGACAGCCTTCGCAAGTTCAATGTCACCGCACTTGTTGTATAGCACACCCTACTCTTACATCATCTAGTCCAAATTAGTTTCTCTCGATCAGCTGAATGAAGATTGTGCAAGGATGCCATTGTCTGTCATGGAGTGCAAATTGCAAATGTCGTTGCATTCATTGTCTCATTTAAAGGAAGCTGGTTTGTTGTAAGTTTATTATGCATCTGCATATTTATGTTTGTTTTTATGGCTTTAGAAGTGCAGGTATAATGTTATCCTTGTGGTTTTAAGTGTGTCTGGTTTTAAAAGGATATTTGAGTCGAAATTATCAGCATCGCATCGCGTTAGGTTGCTACACCCATTTGAATTCTTTGGATCCACATAAATAAACTCGATTTGAACAAACCGGGTATAAGCTTAAAGAGAGAGGCGAGGCAGGTAGGTATATCCCCGCAACCAGTGTTTTCATGACGTACGATATTATAATAGGTACCAGATTTAAACAGGAAGAATAATCAGATCAACTATCTAAATTCCTTATCCATAATTAAAAAAACCTGAATTCAATTCAGAACAAAAAAGAAACATCAAGACCTGAATTCATTAAACCTGTTATTGATCTAGGTATATATAAATGTTGACCCTCACTACGTCTTGTTTTCGTTCTCAATAAAATGGTTGTAAAAGTTTCAATTTGTCAAAGTATGAGTTTATTTCTTAAGTTATTCAAGTAGCTCTCCAATATCTTATGATCACATTCGCAAATAAGTTGCAACGGACTCTTATGGTTTATTTTTATAAGACGAAGGTTACAAGTGACAATGCTGCGAAAGCTGGTTTCCTATAGCAAACACGTATAGTTTCGAAAACGTGACAAAATTATTCGCGAAAATCAAATAAAACGCAATGGAAATGAAGTAATGGTTCACATTGAAAGTTGAAATTAAGTTTCAGGTTCAAAGTATGACCGATGACCTTAGAGTGCTAATAGATTGCGCGTATCGCCCCGCACGAAATTTCAAACGTAAGCAGTTGTTCCATAGATACCTTCGATAAATAATAGGATTCAATAGTATTGTCACTGGCGTTTTGCTACTGATGGACTGAGAGGTTGCGTTCTTACTACTGCTACCCATTCTAACTTTTTAGGCGCTCTCTATAGCTTGCTTATATATAGTCTAAGCCAATGACTTAAAGAGGGCTATTTATTGGTAGAGCTGGATAGTTAAAACAGGAGATCGTGCCCTATGGCATACTCTAGGGGAGATCTGCGTCCAGCAATTGATTTGATGAGATGCGTGCGAAATGTATTTTAATGTTCGGATATCCGGTTTTATCAGCTCTTCACACTCTAATAAATTACCTTGTTGTTTTATGACTAATTAAATACCTGCACGTGTATCTATTGGGAAGAGTCTAGAATGACCTTTACTAATTAATTATTACCTGATTTGAGTTATTAAGTACTCCTCAATTTGAATTGTACTTAAAATGATAACAAAAGAACTTAACTGGCAATAGATAGAAATGTAAATAGATTTATTAATTAAATGAATACGAAAAGAAATATAAAGCTTACTCATACCACCTTTCAATTTTCGATATAGAACTTTTTCAAAGGTGTCATGGTCAATAACCTTCCATAACATTTCAAATAAAACATTTATAAAACATTGCGCATTCATACAAAGAAACTAATTTCAAACCAAATAAACGCTCAAACACAATCAAATAATAGTAAAATAGACTTCAAAGGTGAACCTTTGCATATGTGCAATACCATTTTTTGTTTGGAAAGTGCGACGCGCCTACGCACTTACTGTCGTTCACCTGTCATCTTGAGATTGGACGCGGGTGAAGGTCAGTGTTAGGAAGGTCATAAAGACTATGAAAACCTAAGCCTTGAACACACGAGAGCATCAGACATAGGTAACAAAGATATCGTAAGTGCGTAAAGGTGTGAGAGCTATCAAAACGATCAAATCGTGTTGTTTTCAAAATGGCTACACAATCTTGACTATGATTCCACAGAGTCTATTCTAAAAATACTTAGCTAAACAGTTTCTATTTAACATATTTATTTAATATTTTTAGTATTATATATATATATTTACTATTACTATTTATATTTACTCTTACTATTTACTTTGTACGTTATGTACCTTTTTAACCTTTAATACACTTCCTCATACCTTTGTTACAGGAATTGTTTTGATGATGCAATTCCTGATTTTTGATTTTACGAAATTGTGTTTTTATTAAAATAATTAATAATTCATAAGTTTAAGATAATTTTAAGATATGTTTTTCATAAATAGTTTCTTTTATGACAATGTAAAATGTATATTGGTAAGGGTCGGGTGGACTGCCGCGAAACAGGCGTAGCCTAGTGCGGAGTTCACAAGTAACTATTTTGTGTTGTTAATAATCTTTATGGCAAATAAACGATTTTATTTTTTATTATTTTTATTATTTTTGTTAGTGTTTAATAGCAATTATTGAACGTGATATGGTGCTTCTGTTGGCACATATAAACTTAGCTACTGCAATCTAAATCCTTTATCAACACGATTTTAATTTAAATAGGTACAAACGCATTGCGTTGACCCCACGTTAATTGAAGTAAAGGCAGGATGATGATAATGATTGCACCCCTTCGTACAGCTGATCATTTTTTCTGCAATGTCATGTTATAAACTTACTAGTCTTAAAACAAAAGCTTGCTTGGTTTTAACAGGTAATGAAAAAACACTGTAACAGGAAATATAAGGCTACTGAAAAATTCCATTCATTCATCATTTTACATCTAATGATAGAGCCTTGGTGTAATGACTCTACCAGATCAAAATGATTTATACCTACAGAAATACCGGAAAATCTTGATCTTTCTCGGCAATCAATACTGATTCCTGTTCTTATGAATCATACTTCGTTACTACTTAATATTAGTGCTCATTTAACAGTACCTGAACAATAGTGTACTTATAACAGCCCTATAAAGACAACACGAGGCAGCTCCCACCTATAAACTTCTAACTCATATAACGTGTCTATTTATAAACCAATAAACACCCAAGCTACATATATCGGCCTTAAACTTTTTTGTGCTAGAGACGATATACGATTAAAATAATGTATATATATTACACTTAATTGACTTATTTACATTAAGAGGTTCGAGAAATATCGATTAAAGGTCTCTATGATCAACTCATACATATTGGGCCTGTTGTCATTAAAGCAGGTATGTCAGACAAACATTCATGTTATTAGGACAATAATATATGTATCCCATTAATTCAAATCAAAATATGTATGTTATTGTCAAGAGAAATCAGGTTAAATGCCTAGGCTTTTATTGAGGATCTACACAAAAGCCTTGACTAATGCAGGTACTAAGAACTATGAGATGTAATATAGTATGTGGCCCATGACAATCATAGTGTCAGAAGAAAGGGACTTTCTTGCAGGAGACCTAGAGATGGATTTGTCACGCTACCTACGAGAGATTTCCCTTCCATTAGATACAATGTATGTACCCTCAACTTCTGACATTGATCAATCTCTCTCTCTTTCTTTCGTGCGGGACACCGAGTCGTCCAAAGACCTGATAAACCGTGATGTCAAAGTTGTGATCAATAATAAGTTATTTATTTATTTAGTAAATTATAGATTGATATAAGTAGGCAGTAAAATTCCTTTGTCCAATGAGTTACCTGGCAACCCACTTAATTTTATATTATGAAGAGAGTAATTTCTGATTGACCACTGGTTGATTTACATATTCAAAACTCGTTATTGTTTTTTAATAGATATAGGGAGCTAATATTTTTCGAGTCTTGATATTGATTAATATATACCTCTATTAGGTATTATCGACTAAGTGCGGTGCTTGCGAAGTTATTTTTATTGATCCAGATTTTTCAGGATTTTTTTTATTTCAGCTTCACATCAAAGTCCACAGGCACAAAAAAGGTATTATTGAACCTCATTTTCAGTTTCAAGGCAGGCTGAATTTTCAGTTTCAAGGTTGATGATCCTGGGCCGATCACAATTTGATAGAATCGGAAGTATTTCTGGAGTGACACTTTGTCGTAAATCGTAATTATAAAACAGGGTTGTCTTATAAAACTTACCGTTTCCAATTCCCCTGCACAAGTAATCACTGAACCACTAGTGTTTACAAGGAGTCGTATCGAGTCGTCGCGAACTGCAAGGCGCGTGAGCAACCACCGGGCGATCTACAGCGCGTAATGTTCGCGCGCGCGCCGTCCACTCGTATTTATCTGCGTGCGCACTGACGTCATCTGATAAAGACCCGATGATGCCTGTGGAAACGTGGACAATCTTCAAAAGGAGCCTTAGTATACGGGGTGTAAGGGACGGTGTACTGAAAACTTTGCAGGCTTGATCAGACCATGAAACTGAACAACTTTTACTATGGAGCCAATGGTAGGAAACGAGAAAAATTTTCCAACCTCCCATACAAAATTCGCGATCACCTAACTGACTTTCTATGGGAGGTCGGAAAATTTTTCTCGTTTCCCACCATTGGTTCCATAGCAAAAGTTGTTCAGTTTTATGGTCTGAGCACGCCTGCAAAGTTTTCGGTACACCGTCCCTTACACCCCGTAATAGCAATATGTATATTTTGTTATAAAATCCATGTACCTATCGCATCCTGGATCAAATTAAAAATCGTGATTTGTGGTTTGTAATTTGGCAACATTTAACTAGCTGCAAGTAAAAAGTTTACTCCGTAGCTACATAAAAGTGAATAAGAGATTTTTTACCACAAGAAAAACGTTCACTGCAATACCTAAACTAGTTTTTATAAGTCGAATAGGTAAATATTTTGTGGTAACGAAGGATCTTTCGCTTCCCAACGAGTGCTAAACCTTTTGTGTCCAAACGACCGCAGGACCTTTTATTTTCCATCATCCTTGTGAAATCAAGTTTTAGGTCTTACATAAGTCTTACCTGCACAAATCTTAAAAAATAGACAAGAAATGAATGGGTTTATGTTCACCACGTGTGATACAACGACAACACATCGTATTATATTTATATGGGTACTTACTCGTTAGTAAAATAAAAGGTTTTCATCATGTCTTTTTATTTCTTCTATTACATCTTCAGTCTAGTTTGGTGATGGTATAATCTTGACTGTAGGTGATATTTCTTCTAAGCAGGGTTTGTAGTTCAATTATAAGTGTGCTCGATCAACAAAATAGCAGTTTCAATGTTATATACCTACTAAGGAAAGGAATAATCTCGAAAACAATTAATAATTAAAAATATAAAAATAACTAACCAATGCTACACTTTAAATGTAGTTCCTTCCTGCATGGTTTAATATTATTTTATGATTTAAGTAGTTACGGATAAATTCTTCTATTTTTATGACAGTAACAATTGAATTATACTGTAAGTAAGTAACATTTATTTATTGCCCGGGTTATTTAAGTGGTTTATATTATGTTTAAGTCTTTTTTTACATAACCACCCAAAAATAAAATTAAAAGACACAGGACCAGGGCAAGTAGTGTAACCTTGAAAGTTTTCGAAAAAGTAAATAAATATAGGAGGTAGACGACTCTGTAAAATTAATTTTGAATTTCAGAAACAGATCAAAACTAGATTTTTTCTGCACGGGGTAACGTTCTCTCGTTCTAATAAAAAATGGTGAAAAAGAACGCATACGAGTACCTACCTCGTGTTATCTCATGAGGATCTGCTGACAAGAAACTATTTACCTGCCTTAATACGATCAAAATATGCTCCTACATACCTTGATTTCCTGCATTTCCTGACTTGAGCCAGCACAAGTATGCAGAAATATTTGGATATCCAATTTTGGGTCAAAATAATTTTGTCGCATAGTTTGTATGGAAAATTAAACATGTTTACAATTTCTATAAAAATTACAATTCCTGTTTGTGCTACGGCGTAGCAACTTCGATGTGGATATTTGTTTCCGTATTAATGTTTGTTTCATTATTAGAATTTAAATTATCTTCATTAATTTCCAATAATAGATGTTAACTACATTTTATGTTCAAATTCAATTATTAGCGGTCTGCTTACCTACTAAAGTCATAAATTACCTACGATAAAAGTTTAGACTTGTGACGTTATTCAAACATAATTTGGACTAAAAATACTACCTACAAAAATTTCGATTATGTTAATCAAAATAAACATAAACCGGACCGGTGACGGGTTCAGAATCTGCGCGATTTGTTTTGACTGTAAGTGGTGTGTGCGAAAGTCACTGGAACCTTCCGCGTGGCGTCGCGGGGTGAAACGCACACACACCGGACGTTCATGCGGTAGGCCTGCTGCTTGTAGTAAGTAGTCGAAATACTATGACACGGGGGACACAAAATAGAAAGTTTACAGAAGGTTCAATCAACCTTATTTAGGATTTTCGTGAATCGTGATTGTCACTTGTTAGAAAGCCGGGGTGGTTACCACAAATTAGGAAAACGGCGCGCGGGCACCTTTACCAGATGGCTCATTCAATACTAGCTACGATTTTGACGCTTACTGACGAAAACTGGAAAAAACCGGAATCTCAGGGGAAGTCAAGGTAAATAAGAAGGTGGTTGACATGAATGTCATATTTATTGGATTTAAAATTGGCTCAGAATCATTCGACGTTCTTTGTCAGATATTGCTGTTTTGACGTTTTTATACTTATATATTTTTGACAGTAGCAATCCTGGCTATGTAACAAATGCCAATCGCCAAAATCCGAAATAGGGCCGAGTGAACCTTCTGTTGGTTAGTGTCAATAAACTCAAGGTATAAGAATAACAAACAACAAAATCTGTTACAAGAACGTCATTATGATTTTGAGCCAATTTTAATCCAAGAAATATGACGTTCGTGGCAAACGTCTTCTTAGTTACCTTTCAGTACATGTAAAAATTGTCGCTAGTACTGTTTCCCTAATTTGTGCCAGTGTTCATCGGGTGGTTGGAAGACATGTCCCACTCGAAAAAGAAGAATGCGGTTTTTGACAGCCAACACATGAATCACAACCTATGGCAGACGCTATTCGATTCGGTGCCGTTTACGCGACTCTTGCATTGCACTTCGTAAACTACTAACAACAAAAAATCGGATCTGGCAATCTAACGGAAACTCCTGCGATGCGTGTGTGAACCGGTAGAATCTCTGCACGTACGTCCGTAAGAAGCCGTGTTACTCTAATTTGGAGATCAGTTTTCGGTAAAGAGCGCATAAAATTTTATCATGTCGTTTGCTGTTCAGATGTGGCTCTCTCTTGCTCCCCGGAACGTCAAGTAGGTAGATTGAAATTTATTGACTATTTATTTATTTACTATCTGTATATTTATTATTAATTTATCTGCTCTTTGTGGGAAAAGTATGGGGAGGCCTTTGTCCAGCAGTGGGACAATATAGGCTGATAAAAGTGATCTATCTGAGTATCAAACTGAGCATTTTTTTTTATTTCGTCTGCCCTGATTATTTCCACTTGTAGGGCAAGTATACTGGGAGATAATGCCTTTGGCCTTAAGTTCGCCACTGTAGTACAATAATAATGTAATAAAAACACCGTCACCACGACTAGATCCAAAGACAATAATATTTATTGCATACCATTTATACAATTTATTTTTAAAAATAAGTCGAATATAGGTAGCTGAAACGGTCTCAACTGGTTTTAAAGTAAACAAATCTAACAACCGGTTTGTCCCAAAATAACCAAACATAATAACAAGATTAAAGCAGTTCATCGCTTGTTATAAATAAAAGATATTAAATAGACCATTTTTTTCCTAGTATAAAAATATATGAGTAGGTAACTGTGTCGACTTCACTTTCATAAACTATAGAATGTAGTCTAGTTTAGGTCTTAGCAAAAAATGTTTTTTGCTGGCGCAGTTCATGCTGCTTTGCTCAGTGGTACTAGGGACCATCGTGAATGATTCCATGCGAAGAAATGAAAAAATCATCCACTAGATTTCAAGATGGCGGACTTTCGTTATTTTTACGACACTAAAATATTTCTTCTGGAGTCACTGAGCACCTAAACTGTGCCACCTAAGCTTTCGGCTCATACTTAACCGTAAGACCTAATACTAGTGGTTCTTGCAGAGAAAAAAGCTTGCACAGGACAGAAAGGCTAAGCATTGAGCTACGAACTATTATCTATATGTATTACGTAACCAGGGCAGGTAAGAAGTAGCTAACAGGTAAATAATTATAATAAGTAAATAAAACGTTTCCTTCTTATATTATTACATAAACATAAATCGAGAAAAACTACAAAGTCATCTCTTGGTCAGTAAAGTTCAATAGATAAGCACAATGAAAATATAATGAGCAAAAACGCTTTTCTAGAGTTCACCATCTTGAACAGCAGCAGTATGATGGATGGCGTCAATTTGCTTTTGCGTCACTGATTTGATTAATCCATCCAAAAATCCCAAACAACTGTAAGACGCTTTTTTTAATAAACAAACAAAAACTGGTCAGGAAATTAAATTCATAAGTTTCGATGATTAGACCACAGAAGTTTTGACTCGAGGATAGTACGGACGTCACAGTATTTTTTATGCAAATAGGCTGCGAGAGATTTTTAATAACTAGTTTCTAGAAAGCTCCTAATAGTGCAAAAGTTTTTCTTAGTTTGTTCGTCAACGGATCTCGAAAGCTTCGAAGAGAAATAGCGAACTCTGCCAAGACGTATAATGCTTCCGGCCATCCCACGAAAATCTACATAAAGGTAAATAAACATTTGTCAATCCTCAGAATTACTTAGATAAACCTTTTTAAAATTTCAGTACAAAAAATGCCCGGACTTTTTTTGTGCACACGTTTTTGAGTAGTTATAAGTCATAGTAGATAATCATGTAATTTTTTACCTAAGGCGGAAGTCACACGTAACGTCCGTTAGTGCGCTATTTTAGCGCTGCGTAACGCATGCGTTAGGATAATAAGGTTTAACAGACGCATCCGTCGATGAAGATGATGATGTGTCTGTCAAACTTACTTACTTACTCTTGTGGCTCAGGGACCCGAAGTGTCAAACCGTTAGGCATTAACCGTATTTGTATGAAAATAAAGTGGGTGCAGTGCTGAAATAATAAATAAATAAAATAAATAAATAAATATCCCCGGACGAGACATACAGCGCCATCTAGCCCCAAACTAAGCAGAGCTTGTACTATGGGAACTAGACAACTGATATAATACTTATTTACTTTTTTTTGTAAATAAATACATATTATACATAGAAAACACCCAGACTAAACACAAATATTTGAAAATTGACTTTACAGATATTTGGGAATCGAACCCACGACTCTCGGCGTAGAAGGCAGGGGTACTATCCACTACGCCATCGGGACAGTCGAGAGGAAAATACCGCATAAATGAACGATACGTGTGATCCCCGCCTAGTACATGAGCATAAGCGAGCGCATGGCCGGCGCAGACGCATCTCAAAGTCATTGAACTTACCTTGGTCGGGCCGTGCTTTTTATGTACCTGCTCTACATTTACATTATTAAGGAAGTACATGGCATAACCGGTTTAATTAACTTAGACGTATATAACTCGTGCTATTTCTAAAACGAAGGGCGTTTGTTTATAATTAATTCAAATGATCGAAATTGTTATATTCGACTATGTACGATCGGTCTCAGCTTGTTTTCAAGTAGGTCTCCATGAATAAAGTTACATAATTAAACAGTAATAATAGGCTATTTAAAGAACAAAAAATGCTTTAGCCCTTTAATGAAACCTGTTGCTTAATCTAATAAAAAAACGCTTTTCATCATCACATCTATACGGGGTGTAAGGGACAGGTCTCCGAATACTTACAGGGTGCATTCAGACCATGAAACTGAACAACTTGCCATAGAACTAAATTTCAGGAAACGAAAAAAAATTTTCGACTTCCCATACAAAATCACGATCAACTGATTGCATTTACTATGGGAAGTCAAAAATTTTTTTACGTTTCCTGAAATTTATTTCTATGGGAAGTTGTTCAGTTTCATGGTCTGAATGCACCCTATAAGTATTCGTAGACCTGTCCCTTACACCCTGTATATACCTCTATATGTACCTATATCTTATTAAGTTTAAAATTCTAAACGTTTCCTGCTATGTAATGAATGTCAAAAACTAAAAATAAACATTGTAAGGTGCATTGCCCCAAAAATTATGCAATTGACGTCAGACTTTCAAATTATCAGTCTAAATTTAGAATTTGGATACTCCATTTCTCTTTTTATTAAGCTTTATTTTTATATTAAGGTTCGGTGGCTGAACCTTCCTGGCTTTTTCCAAACCTTTGAATGACGTCAATGAACGGGTTTGGAACTGGTGACCATATATTATTTTTATTACAATTTTTCTTATTTTTGTGTTTTGACCCACAATACAAAGTAGATATCGTATAGTAAGTAATATCAGGATATGTAAACAAGCCTGCTAATTGACTCGACTCCGATTGGCACTTCCTCAGCAACAATGCCTCTCTTTGTTTAGTGTGAAATAAATAGGACACGAATTTTATTTTGAAAACTTATTACAATGATTTTGATAACATGTATTTTGCAAGACTCACAAGACCTCTAATTACTTTTCATTTAAGAATTGAACATCAATGAATATTCTTGCCTCAATTCGTTAACTAATATCTAAAAAAACAGTTACCTACTCATAATTAACTAAGAAAGAGTACTCTCAGAATCGAGGCGTATAAATTTAGAAAAACGCAAACATATGAACACGGAACGAAAACATTGGCTATTAATTAAATAAGTAATCTTTAACAGGTTGCATTATTGTTTATTATTTGAGTGCTATGAATCACATTGCTATTACCTAATGACCTAGTGAATGAGGCTATGATAAAATAGCTTTAAAAGATCATACATGCATGCCAATAATTATTGGCGCAAGTTGCCATATTTCACACAATTCGAATTTTGCGACCGTACCAAATAGTACCAAATAGGCCAGTTTCAAATATCTTTTACATTCTTCCGTGGTTTTAGTAAATTAATAACGCTGTATGAATGCTGTTTATGAAATTACTGATTATTAACTTTATCGCCAACCAATTCATAACCAAGCGTTAGACATGCCTAACAGTTATTATAACACCCATAATCACTTTTAACTAAGCACCGTTGCTTACCTATATGGAAATCATTCACTTATGGATAATTTGTCCGACGTAATATGCAAGTTCCTGGCATCTAACTAGGTTTTTTTACAGAGTACATACCTAGGTAAAGTACTATAAGCTAAGAAAGTAGTTCATTACAAAGAGCTAATTCATTTCGTTCGTGAGACCTAGTAGGTATCTTTCATATTTCGTTTATGAAAAGAAATGAAACTGTTTTATGGTAAAGCTATAGACGCTAAATATCACCTGCGAACTTCCTAACGATCCCATTCAAAACACGTATTTTGATCGTGGCACTTCGGCAAAAATATAGAATTAGAAATGCTAACACACTCATTGGTACATTGACGTCACAAAACTAAATATTAGGGTCACAAGCACATCGTTCGAACAAAATTAAAGTGGTCGGAGATATTTAGGCCCCCGTTCGCGAATATTCGCGGGTCTTGTTTTTTGTTTGTGCACGTCACTGCAACGTTGTAAAATGAATCCAAAAATAACTTTATTGATGTTTTTTATGCGTCGTGAAAGCGGCCGCTAACCGACATAAATGCAAATTTTGTTAGACGCCTGAATGTGTATTATTTATAACTGCAAAGGCTCTTTTTTATAGTGGTATAATTTTCCTTACGAAATGGAGGCTAAGTAGGTAACAAATTACCACAAAATTACAATGGCTCATAGGGAAAATACTTTGCAAGGTAAAATCCGGCTTGTAGCTTTCCTAGAACTACTGCAGCAGTAGGTATTTTTTGTTAGTTTGTACAAGTAGGTACAATACTTATTATTCGCAAATATGACTTGCGTCAGAAAATAACTGCACAACAGATAATAATATCTGAATAATTAAGTTTCTAACATTATCTATCACGTATTGCTACGAGCGCTACAGGAATTAACCCCATTTGCTACGAGTTCTACGGCGTAGCACCACTCCGTAAAATCGACTTGTTGAGATACTGTCCACACTCACGTAACTACAGCATGCCGCGGGACAATAATGGGATCCCTTACTATACACCGCATTTGACTCTACAAACAGAACCATTTGAACCGGTTGCGAACTCTATCCAGTTTAAGAATTTGAATTTTTGGCTGCGCTGGACCATTTGCGAACAGGACATTAATGCGCCTAAACGGGATCGTATTTTTTACACTAATTTAATATATAATATAATATATATAATAAAAATGAATAACTTCAAATTATAGGTGTTGCATTTTTGACAAAATACCTACCTATATTTCTAGTATTTTATTAATTAGGATCAAATCATTTAAAACATTTATGACATAAAAGTGTATATTAGCTGTCTACTATACACAAACTTTTTTTAGGCAGAATATTATTGACGTGATGTTCATAGGTTCATACTTTTGCAGAGTCATGTGGAGTTCGTTTACCATCCTTCGAGGCCTTTCGCTAGCCATTTTTTGCAGAGCATAATATCCGGTCTGTCAGCAATCCGAAGGGCAATCCCCCGTATGTACTTATCTAATTTTCAACTGTGCTTTAGCAAAAAACACTAATTTCTAATCTAATAACATACAACGTAGTAACCTTCGGGTCATGGGAGTCAGTAGATAATCTTTGTCTGGCTAATATTGTGCCAACGTTCAATCAAACTAAACTTTTTCGTCTGTCTTTAGGTACATACTTACTCTTTTGATTGTAAAAGTAGGTAGATTAACTTTATGTTTTTAATGCGTAGGTACCTAGCCAACGATCTACTACCTAACCAAACTATTTAATAGGTATCCTAGGGCCGGCTTACCTAGGTAGGTACTAGAAGCCCTTATGGTTGTTACCTAACTACTGTGATTTAGATATATCATCGAATCGATATCCTGTATTTTTAATATTTTATATCTAGGTACTTTTTCCTACCACCCACTGATGCAACGTCCTAGCTGTTACGACATTAAATATTACCTGCAACGATAATTATTATCAAAAATCGATCATTATCAGTTTATTAGTTAACTATCACCGCTTGTTATTGAGATACAGTGCATCTCATCTTACAATGAACGTGTCGTTAACAGTAAAGCGCAAACTGACTTGTGTAATTCAATTATTTGATGCGCAAGCCGATTGATGCAATTCCGAAGAATGATCTGATAAATTCTGATAAGCTTTAAAAGAAAAATACAGTTTCGAAAGCTTGTAAGGAACAAAAAACAACAAAAAGAATAAACTCACAAATTAAATAGCCGGCGGATATGATACTACGAATTATTCAGAAATACCAAGATGAAATTAAAGTCAATTTAAAGATTTTGTGAATAAAGTTAAATATAATATAAAAAAAAAAATACAACTTGTTGGGTATAGTAGCTGGGTACATTCTCAAAGTAAGAAGCGGTGATTATAATACATTTTTGTACTAATTTATTGTGATAGCCGTCCGGCTAGAAATGGACACATGGAGAGAAATATTTTTATTTATAATCACACACAATGCCTATGCTTACTAATAACTTATTTTTCAGCAACTAAACTACACTGTTCGATGCGACATCTAGCGCGTAATAGTTCATCTAGTAGCTTTAGCTACTCGATACAAGATGGCGCTTTATAAAACTTTTTAGTTCTATTCAATAGATGGCAGTACTAGTAGACATTTCGTAGTAAACTTTTTTAGTTTTCATTCATTCGTTCAATTCAGCAGGGGTTGTTCGTTTCATTATTTCCATTCATTAATTCGTTCTTTCTATTATTTTATCTGTGGTCGATCACTTTCTTTTTTCAAATGGAAGTGGGTGGATTGCATTTGATGTTATAATTTTATTTTTTCGTTTAGAATAGTTAATTGTATGTTTATTTAAGTTATTGTATTAATATAAATCATGGTTTCATATTGTGTTATCAAAAAGGAGTGTACTTAGCGAATGTTGAATCGGTAACAGCTATTTTTATAACCTAAATTAGTCATCCAACCAAGATAAACGAAGAAGTAGCATTTAGTGGCTTGAAATTGTTGCAAATTTTACGTCTCAACGTTCGTGTTTGGGTGATGAAATTGGCGGTATATAGTACAAGGTAAGCTGGATTATTTGTCGTGCTTATCACTAACTATTACAGGTAGTGGCTTCACTTCGTTTACAGTTTGTACACGCCCACCACGAATACCTGCATATAAACTTTCTTCTGCATGAAAAAATGAGTGTACAGCGACAATATTGCACGTACTCACTGCTTTGCCCAGTTTGCACTCATGAATATCCAGTCAGGTGTTTTACTCCAGCACTTCCTTGTCTTGGTCCAGCATTTCTAAACCAGTAATTGAATGGGCGTTTGTTTAATTGATAATAAGGTCAACATTCAATATTTTCTATGTACCTAGTTATGCATAAATGATCACTAATATCACTATATCACCGCAACTTGTACCATGTTGTAGCTGTGATATGAATATGAGTCATACCTCAAATGGTATAGAAATATGTGACACTCACTGTGTCAAGTATTTTTGTTTTTTGGAATTTAATTTATATTTTCAGATTAACTATAAAATTAAAAATTCGCATCTGCCTGTCAAATCAAAAAATATATATTGCCGAATTTTGTGCCGAATAAAAACATATCATTTTATATGTCTTGCATTGTAAATTGTTTCAAGACAAGCAGAGAAGCAATTTTATTTTAATTTAATTTGTTGTCAATGTTTTCAATGTAAAAAGTTTTAGGGGTAAAGAGCAGAGTGGTCTGGTGCGAATATTATAAATATAGGTAGAAATATATTCGCACTCTCTGAAATCTTTGTTCGGCCAAAAGATACAAAAATATATAATATACCAGTATGCCCAGTAGTGTCATCCGTTTGTAGGTAGTATGTACAATCTTTCTGTAAAGATATTTTCTCCAATTTGCTCGGAAATAGCTTCATTACTTTAAAAAAAAGAATACGTCAATGGGCTCATTTATGTTGTCAAAGCGCAGAGGACTGTAATAGAAATTGCCGGACTAGGCCGGTAATAAAAGGGTTCTTAAACTTCACACTTTCGTGATTAGGTGTTTTATGGAACACAATTTGTTTGAAGTTTGAAGGCTGAATGTGAATTTCCCGCGCATTCTTTATGAAACGGAACGTAAGCAAAACCAGCGCCAACGCTTTGCGAACTTTAAAAGTTACAAAGTGTCAATTTTATCACGATTTAAATATTTGTTTCCTTGCAAATTGGAGAAAAGCACTATACAAACCTCGGCCGAAATAACAATTTCTGGTCTCGTTTACTTTAGAAGGCCTCGACTTCGTCTCGGCCTTCCAATGCCACTCGACCAGAAATTGCTATATACTCGGCCTGTGACGTAATGTACTATTTGATATGTTTGGATGTAAAAGGAAAGATCTTATTTTACTGAAATCTATTATATACTTACAAAATACTAGCGGCTGAATCTGGCTGATCACTGGTTTCACCCACTGCAACTGCAACTCGTTTTCACGCGAGAAAAGGAACTTTTCAGGTATGTGTTACATTACACATATAAACCTTCATCTTTAATCTTGATCTTTTACAAAAAACCGCATCCGTCACATGGTTAAGGAGGCGTTAGCAAATTCTACAACAGACATACAAACAGAGAATTGTATTAATTTTAAATTGATATAGTATTTTAACCATGGAACTTGATTCTTCTACCAATATTCCTAGCTAGACATTTTAGTTAGTTGTCACACTATTAAAGTACAAAAGAAAATACAATAAGTAAGATACTTTAAATGCCTGTTTAATTGCTTACTCCCATGAGAAATTAGGTTTTAATAGGGCTGGGCAGGCCACCAGCTCCAGGCCTTAGTATGCTTTAATTGAATATTTTTATTTTCTTTATTTTAATAAATATATATTTAAAACTACAGCACAAACAATAGAAAAAAGAATCCTACCCAGTACAATCACCTGCACTCTATAAGAAACAGGCTGGGTAGGTACTTACATTACATTACATACCATTTTATAGTAATGTAGGTATTACGATTAATCAAAAATATAAATTCCCGAAAACAAACTGTGTCGCCAGTACAGATGGCAAAAGTCGCTGGTTCAAATCCAGCCAACGGTGAAAAAAAAAAGTTTTCCTATAATTCCCGAGTGTTTCGGGACAACGATAAACACGACATGTAACATAATGGTGGAGATTTTTATATGCTAGGTATAGATTTTCCAGAAACAAAATGGAGGCTATTTTTGTATTATATACATATTTCCGAAGCCGTGTGGTGCCGGCAGAGTAGAATAGCATCACCCCCTCTCTTCCCGTGGGGGTCGTAAGAGGCGACCGAGGGATAAATCCGACCCAAACAGCCAGGGCCAACCGTATGGTGGTGGTTAATACACCACAAAAGCATTCTCAAGGAGGGTTGACGTCTGGTAGGCGGCCGGTCGTAAAATTCAGCCAAATCCTTTTGCAACACGATTTTGTGTTCAACGAAACGTGTTGCGCCGACCCCAAATAATTGGGATAAGGGCAAGAAGATGATACATATTTCCAAATAAAACTAATATTGGAGTCGCGGGAGGCCCAGGCGCAGATGGCGAGACGAGCTGGACGAGTAATCCAAGGAATGGTATGCGGAGGCACAGTAAGCAGTGCAAGAAGGGAAGGGAGGCCTTTGCCCAGCAGTGGGATCCCGTCGGCTAAATGAGATGAGATTGGAGTGGCATAGGAAGTCTATTTTTTTTTTTTATAAAATTTCATGGACAAACCCTGCATGTCATATTTGTCGGAGGACCTACGATGAGCGACTCACACATACCCTACCTACCTCTTCGCCACCCTTAAGGCGCGAAGTATCGCGTGACATCGGGTCGTTGCGCTTTCTTGCCAATATTTCATGTCTCGTATCCATCATCCATGAACAATAAAATAACAAATATTTATTATACCCTATCTGTATATAATGTTTGTTCCATCAGTAAAAGCACAATTATTTGGAAAATTCTGTGTTTAAAGAATCATACATTATTCAAATTCGATCTCTCCTTAAGATGCAAACTCTATAAAGAACCTAGTTTACCGTTTTTTTTCTTCGAGTGGGACACCAAGTCGTTCAACGACCCGATGAATCCTGGTGTCAGAGTTTTTCAACCGGCTACAGCAAGTAACAGGCCTCCGACATGGTTGTGTAACGACCGCCACCATAGACAGCTATCGGGACCGACGGCTTTTAACGTGCCCATCTGAAGCGCGGAACCATCTTTCTTTTCTGACAATCGGGTGGTTCAGCCTGCAATGTCCTAACCAGACTGGGAACAAATTCACAAAGTGATAAATATCAACTTTGTGAGTGGCCCCACCGGGAATTGAACCCGGAACCTTCTGCGTTGCAAGCAGTCGTACTAACCACTTCGCCACAGCGGCTGTCAATGTGTCAGTTTACCGTTAAAGGAGTAGGTAGGTATCTAGTACCTACACTTATGCCTTGACTTAGAATTCAGCAGTGATAAATAGATTTGGTTTGCTCCATGGGTTTTGTTCTCTCATTGCATTAGAATGAGCTTGGGTTACTAATAGACTAGAGTTGGTATACACGTAAACTTCCGCCATGTGGATATTCTAGAATTCTAGAAACGGCTCATTGCTAAAAAACTTGAAATCTTTCGCATAACTTACGAAAAACAAGTCCTTCGTCAGAAGTGTTTGTATAAATTTTGTGCTTC
Organism: Phthorimaea operculella; assembly: GCA_024500475.1. Taxonomy (NCBI): domain Eukaryota; kingdom Metazoa; phylum Arthropoda; class Insecta; order Lepidoptera; family Gelechiidae; genus Phthorimaea; species Phthorimaea operculella. Next base: position 6,179,864 of record JANFCV010000010.1, on the reverse strand, counting down.
ATGGAACATCGTTTTGCAACTAGACAGAACTGTCTAGAACTGATTTAAAATAGTCTAAATTAAGCTAATGTTTCTATCTAAACAATGAGTCAGATTCTGTTGGCCAATCAATTGCTTAATTTGTTTTAAAACACTTGCATTTCCATAATTCTTTTCTGCAATGCGCGCGGCCACTTACTTTTCGCCGGTGTTGTGTTATATAACATAACCTGATTATGTTTTAGTTACCGATTGTGAATGACCTTCGCCCTTATTACTGCAACAAATCTCCTTTATACATTATGCATTAGCGATTGGATATATATAGAAAAAATATATCATTGAACCAGGCCTCTGCTGTATGTGAAATTATTGAATTTCGTTTCGGGTAATTGATGATAATGTAGGTAGGTCTGATAATGATTATGATAAGATGTATACCATACAATGTTGATCGATCAAATGGTAACCTACCATTGTATTGTATAGGTAATGCAATATGCTATTAAACTGCTCTAGCATGAAATTCGGAGTTGTACATGATTAATCAATCGTACATTTGCGACTAAAAATAAAGAATACTTTCACATCTTGTAGTACATTTGCAACAAATTAAGTTTTCCAATATTTAAAAAATTACAGACTAGCACGATGTAAATTTGCAAAAGCGTCAGGACTTAACACAGTACAGGAATTTGTTCTTTGTATAGGACGCAGGGACTCAGGAGGTTATAGTCTTCTTGTCGTTTACGACACGGAGAAGATCATGATTGTCATGAAAATATCATATCCTAAATCTATTCTGTAGACCTACGATGACCTACCTTAGACCTACGATGTAAACTATGACACTTTACCTATCTAACTAAAATACCCAGTTGAGTCAGCTGACTTTCCAATGTTTTTTACACTAGTTTAGGCAGGTAGGTATTTGGTACGACACCAGTAACGACTTGTGGGGATTAGGTCATCGCATCGCGGCGACCACCTAAATCCGACCCTGCAAATACGTGACAACACAAATTATGTTATTTACCTACCTACCTAGATCGAGTTAACCTTGTACACAAGTTTCGTACGCGAACGAAACTCCCGTATTTACTTTTCACATTATTGTATTTCATTTTATCATTAACCTGCGAAGTACGCCTATCTTTGTCTTCGTATACTCTTGGTTTAATGTAATAATCAAACATCAATTCAATCACTTACCTAGCCCACGTCAAACACATCCTCAATATCGTAAAGCCCTATGACGTACGTCGTAGTATAATTATTATCAAATCTTGTGTGTACCATCCAATCCAATAATATCTATGACTTGTAAGAAATAATTAACTATCTGTTTGACAGGTTCATTTACCTGAGTAGGTACAAACCAAATGTTTTTGTAGATGTGATGTTTAAAAAGTATGAAATAAATATAATACTTAACCATTTAATAAGCCACAAGATTTAACCGCATATAGGTAGCAGAATTAACAGCCGGAAAAGAAAGGGCTAAAAAACCAAGCGATGTTCTACAGAGATTATAGCAATTTTTTCGTTGTGGTTATTTAAAGTAGGTAAAGTTAATCTCCTAAACGTTGAAGGGCGATTCTACTCCTGAAGTTCTCATTAGTACCTACCAAAGTCTTTGAAAGGCTCATCTGTTTGGTACTACAAAATGCCCTATAGACAGTATCGCAAACATGTACGTACCGATTCTTATTTTTCTTCTTGTACGTTTTGACGTTTTACATGGTTTTACGTTTTTCAACGTACCTACCTACATTCTCAAGATTTTTAAGCAATCGTCATTTTTCAACTGTGTCATTCTGCTACGGATTGAAAAGCACTCGGCTGTAGTCATCGGAAGCGCGTACGAACTCAAGTGGAACCAATTTAGTTTATTTTTGTTTTAAATTTATTTCACGTATGTTTTGTGGTTTTAATTAGGTTATGTTACGTATAGAAATGTTGCGTCTAGTTAAAAATAGTTACCTACATTGTTAATAGATGGTTTTATCCATTAAAAATTCTCGAAAAACGCTCGTCGTACAAATGACCGTCATATTATTAGCGTCATAGGTTTCCCGAAAAAATAAATTTCCCAACGCCATTAAATTAATTTCCGGTTTTGATAAAATATTGTGGCCACTTTAATGTTTTGTTGTCAAAACAATTACATGGTAATCACTAATGTCCTGATATCTATAATGATTTGTGGACGCACATTTTAAAGTATAACAGGTTATTAATACATGTGAACTGTTATTGCAGGTTGCAGTTATCGGTGCAGTGCCGCGCGGGTCAGACGTCAGGTGTGAGTGCGCCCTTACGGACTACGGACCTGTTGTTTCGGTAAGTGCAACAACATTGCATTACTACATGATGCATAGAAGAAGACGACCCGAAATGGCAATATTGTTGACATCTTGCTCAAATGTCATGTAATATGAAAAAGACGCAAACAATAATGTTGCTATTTCGGGTCTCTTTCTTCTATGAATCAGGTTATACCTACTCTCCATTCTGACAAGAAATTTGCTTAGAAGCGGCGAAGGGTCCATCCATAGCCATCGGCTTCCCTCCCATTCATGAATCCATACTCTCACATCAATCAATCTACTTTCATTCTGTACATTTTTCTGCTATAGCCTACCTCCGTTAAATGCTACCCCTTTCCACTGTTGCTTAGTTTATTCTTACTTCTCACTTTCCCAAATGGCCAAAAGAAATCAAACAGATAATCTCGTTCTTTCAGTCTTCTTCTTCATTCGGACATTTGCATGCTAGCGATGCCTTTAAAGACCGAGTTCAAAAGCATAGCCTAGTATTCTACGTTTTTTATACGCCACTTGAATGTCCAAAAGAGGTGTCCTATCAGAATCGAAGCCATTATCAATATTCTAGCCTAGACTATGTAGCTAACATATCGAGTGTTGTGCGCAGGCCCTCTCAGACAAATCCGCACGGTCCTACATACGATTTGTTATGTAACCAGCTACACATAACCCACACATTTTAGTCTCTAAGTTACCTACGTATCTTCTCGTCTTTCGGCCTAAGATAATAAACGCCCATAAAAATCTTCTCGAACATTACAAAACCTTAGGGCAGCTAATGCGCTGATTGTAATACGTCAGGATCGTAAAACTTTCCATCGAGAGGAGTCAAAGTTCGCGGCGGAGGTTGTTTTGAAGGCGGTTTGCAAAAAGCTTCCTTGGGCGGGCTGGGGTTGCCTCGTGACGTATGCGCGTGCGTCGTAGCGGCCGGCTCGGTGGCTGCGCGCGCGCCGCTTGCCGTCAGTCTGCTCGCAACCTGCCGCCGCCGCCGCCGCCACCGCCGCACCGCGCGCGCTCGCGATATCGACCTACTCGATTTTATTTGTATTCCACCTGTGCCCAAGCACACTCCTTACAAAGGACACCTTCGACTTCACCAGTTACTGGCGCGCCCCGTCCTGCAGCCACTAATTCACAAGTGAGTCCTCAATATAACCAACCTGACACATGGTTTGTTTACTAAAATTACACCTTTGATAATTATTTATTTACTTTAACCCAAATCGCTTTTTACCATATTTGTTTTATTTCAAACTTGACCTTTCGCAATAGTTATCTAGTTACTAAAGAATTAACTTAATTGCTTCATTTCACATTTAGGCTACCTGGGTGTTGTAATTTTATAACCATACTTTTTGCAACACTACCGACTTAATTCGTTTGTATTCAGTCTCACTTGTATCTATCTATCTCTATTTTGATATCGCGGAGAGGATTACATGGATTAATTTAATTTGATTGTGTAATCTAATAAATCCAATTAATCTGCAACTAAATTCAGAAAACAAATATAGATTACTTTGATATGGTTATCTTATCAGACATAGCTGAAATAATAATGCATAACAACGAATTAAACTTCTTATCAACGATCTATCGGAAACAATCGCATGTCTAGATTTATAGATGTATTAGACAGCTAATTAATTTTATCATTGATCTGTTTAATTAATAATAGCTCATATTCAAATACATGTAAATAAATACAATAGGGCTATTAACCCTTATTGCTAGCCCATCTGATAACAATTAACCCCGCAGGTTAACAGGAATTAATTATTACAAAAAGATAATTCAAATGTGGCATGCAAATCATCCTTAGGAATGTTCTATTGATGCACTGCATAATTAAAATATTACCATTTTCATTACTAATACAGACATGTGTATAGGATTCAATGTTAATCCTACGTTAAAAAGTTGATGATTTTATGTTTGTAAACCAACACTATCGTTGTTTTCAATTGTAACTGACAACTACATCGTTAAACGCGTGAAAGTGTTTTGCTTTGATGTATCAATAACTTTTGATTTAGCATAATCTTTTCGATCAGCTAAAACAGTAGGTACATGTAAATGAGCACAGATTATCGCGATCAGTGACAATATTGTGATGGTGCTGAATTAGCGGTGTAAATGAGGTCGATCCGAATCAATTGTGTGTCCATCTCTGGTTACATAAGGAGCTGCGAAGGTTTCGCGTAGCGCGTGGTGCGTGGTGGTGTTCATTGATCATAGCTGGCGGCTGCATATCGATGACGTTGCGCAAACGCAGACACCCATGTCATAGATTCCTCAATGTTTGATATAATCTGAGCGTCGTAGGCAACTGTAAATTAAATTCATAATAGCCGAAACTGTTCGAGGTACAAAACCACCTATAAAATTGCGTGGCGATCCTTTTTTTACTTAAACCACACTGAACATTTGCTGTCAAATCGCTCCCACACAACACATCTGTTGCAAATATGCTTTGTGGAAGCATCTTGACTTGACCTTTTCCGCGTATTAATTATTTTGTACCTAAAAGACGTTTCTGAAGTAAATCAAAACAGCTTGTTATAGTTAGTAGTCCTGTCTTAAAAAAGTTGGTTAATAAATATATTTCAAGCTGCGAGTTACTGCAAAGTACCTAATACAGAATATGTTTAGAAAAAATCAACGTGAGAACATAACATTCGTGAAATCGGCCAACTGTTTTCCGGCCTTTTTGTCGATAAATAATAGGAACCGTATCAAAAATTAGGGAGACTACGCAACCGAATGGACCTGGGTACCTAGAATAGCTAGAATAAAAAAGTACCTGGGTAGCTAGAATAAAAATCGACCATGCAATTAATATTCTAAAGCATCATTTGTATCCAGCATTTAAATACCTATAGATGTATGAAATATTTATCTCATCATTCGTTTACACAGCAGAGAAAAGTGAGAAAATAGCTGCTCCAAATTAAATTGTCGTATTGTGTAGTAATGAGACCAATTATCAAAGCCGCGAACACAGTCTGTCATAGTACGTCTACCTCTGAATACACTGTTTAATTAACCGACAGTAATTGTAAAATTATACAGGGCCCTAATAATACGTTCTGACACGTGTTTCTGCTAACAGTTCGGTTTGTTGCCATTCGTTTTTTCAAACCCGGATTCATCGTTATTCTTTTGATTATGGTACCTAATCTATTAATATTGATTGGTATTCTAATAACAGAAATAGAACTTGTTTTTAGCTTATCTACTAAAATGCCACATTGGCTTAATAACAGTTTGCGTTAAAATTGCAAAAAAAATGTAATAATAGTAAGCTGCCTGCCCACTTTTATTTAAATATGAGGTACCTACCTAGGTAGTTTAACGTGTGTTTTGCTGAAAAGCCGCATTAACTGAAAAGAGGAGACTAATTTTATTAGACGATTTAATTATCACAAGAAATGTTTGTTATCCTCATCTAATGTTGTTTGGTAATTCCACCCACGTACAGTTGTTCCATCCTACGTTAGTAGGTTCTTTTTTATCTTCATTTGTTTGTTGTTTAGTGCGGTTTTTTTACCCGACTGCCTCAGAAGGAGGGTTATGTTTTTCGAGAGTATGTATGTATGTATGTGGACAAGAAAATTCTTTTTCACAAGATACAGCCCAAACGGATTGTTGGATTTTGACATATGAGGTGTCGTTAGATTCGTCTTAGCAGCGCGAGTGACACTGATTATATTAAAAAATTATAAATTCATGATGGCGGTATTTTACAGCAAAATACTATTAACACATCTACTTGTTATAAAAAGAAACTTCCTAGGTGATTCTCGATATTCTTATTTAGCATTTTCGACCTTTAGATCTTAACTATAGATTCGCGAGAACGTATTAAGTGTAATTATTTGCAGTGTTCATAAATATTTACGGTGAAGGTCAGCAAGTGTAATCAGCAAAGAGTCACTCTGAACCCTGAAGGCGACTCTTGGCTTCCGGTTACTGACATGTAGACTTACCACTTGGCAGGAAGACCAAGTCGCGACATACCGATGCCGAAATTGCATTGCATAGTGGAGTTGACTGATTGCAAACTCTTGTCCTGAGTAGCCTACCTTTCTTTACCTGCCAATGACGACGCCCTTAATCGTATCCAAACAAAAATACTGCTATCTCAAAGAGCCTACGATGTCAAAGAGAAAATCTTACCACAACTAAAACTTGCTTTGTTCAGAACCACAAATTATAATATCATTTTAAATGGATTTTCCATTCCTACTAAAACCCACTAAAGGATGCCACAATTTGTAAAGGACAAAAACCAACACTTGAACATTTGACGGCCTAACTAATTATCTATGATCGATTATGTATGGTATGGTTATCTACGCATTTTATTAATGAAATTGATAACCACAAAAACAGCATAGTATAATCAAATTCAAAATTCAAACACAAATTCAAATTCTTTATTATAAATAAACATACTTACAAATAGGTAAACTTATACAAAAACAATTATGTTGCTTACTATTTCCTAAACTAAAAATATAAATATTCTTGTATTATAGGGTAAATAGGCAGCAGACATAACTATTCTAAATAAAATATAATGATATATAAAATACTACTATACAATTTAAAATAAACTTAAATACACCTTAAAATAACACAATAATAACTAAAACCTATCCTAACGGTGGAGACGTGAGTGGTAGCTTCCCTCGGAAGCGACGGAACACGACTCCCTGCGGCCAAAACTCCGGCGACGTGAAGACGCTCAGTGTAGCTCAGTATAATCAGTACTCACAGTAGACAGCAGGAGCAAAAAAGGATCAAGATGGATTTTGATGCGTGTACGATGCGTGTACCTAAGTTACCGAAAAAACGACATCTAAACATGCATATGCCAGCCTCCAATTCCACCTTCGTTTGTAGAGCGTGCGGAAAGTCATGCCGCTCCCGTATCGGCTTATACATACAGCCATGAAAAATCTTGCCTCAGACACTGAACAAATCGTCTGTCACAGACGTATGAGGCCAATGATGATGATGATGACCTAAGTCTAGGTTTTTTTTTTAAAAAATAATTATATATTTGTATAGGTAGACAGACGTAAAAAAAAACCATACCTATTTACAGACACTTGCAAGAAATACCTAGGTACCTACTGCGAATCATTTTGGATAATGTAGGAATTTTGTATGTGCTAATAAAAACAAAAACTGACGAAACTAACAATGTAATACTGCGATTATAATTACTAGTTTCGAGTTTGTATTACCTACCTGACATTGACAAAAACAGACAAAAGTAGCTTCGATTTATTTTGGAACTCCTCCTAAACATTTTATATAATTGAAAGCTCTTTTATAATCGCTTTGTTACATAAATACAATAATGCAAAATAACATGATATTTGTTTTGTAGTAAATGGACTAAACCCGTCTAGTGGATTCGCTCGCTGCGTGTTTTCCTGTAGCAAAACGTACCTAGCCTTTTTTCTCTTTCTTAAAAAATGTTTGGCTTTAATGTGAGAACGTGTACCATTACGGCAGACTCTGATAATGCCCAAACAAAAAATAAAACGTGAGGCACAGTAATCCTACCAATAACAGAAGATAAGAGTAAACCTATAAACGGAACTAATCTGGCTAATAGGCAATCAAGTTATGACGGAACAATGTCAATGTCGCGCTGTGAGAAGTGGTCCACGAAATTCGGAGCATCGGTTCGGAGCGTTGCATAACACCATATAATAGATACCTGTTTTAAAACCGGCCCCGTAAAACATGCCATTATTCTATGACAATTCAGGATTAAAAAGACAAAAAATTTGAATGGGACTAGTTGTGCAAAATGACCAGTTCACGGGTTAATTGCCTATTTGCGAATGTACGCTTTGGGCATTATAGAGCTGTTTAATAGTATCTACCTACTACTGTGGTTCCACAAGATACACAACATAGTATAGTCAAATACGTTCACACCGTTCTTAACACAACGCAATATCACGTATTCGTTGCGATTATAAAGTGCAGCTACTTACATTCTAAATATAAAAGTGTACAAATACGCGAATATGAGCAGACTGGTTAATTTCATAATTAGGTGGGTATTGCTAGGTGGTGCTCGGTCAATATACCGTGGAGAACATTCTGCGGGATGCAGTCGGCGCGGTGGTAGGTGGTGGTGGGGTGCGCCTCTGTGGCAGTGGGTCAGTGGTTCCGCAGGGCGCGAGTGCGAGCGCCTCGCCTTGCCTCGCTTTGCCGAGCCACCGCCGCCGCCGCCGCCGCTGCCGCTGAGCCGCTCTGCGCTGGCGCAACACCCTTACGTAAATCGTGGACCGCGGACCAAAGACCACTCGCTAGTGAAAGTTGCGACTCCACAAACCACTCGAGATCAAACCTCAAACACCCGATACCTCGCAAATACCGACCCGCCCCAAAGGATCAACAAACTCCACGTCCTTGTCCTTGCTATCAAAAGGTCTAGCTGACCCACGATTTTTAACCCAAATATTGAACCAAAAACCACATTTTTAAGTAAACAAATATTTGAGGTCTTCTAATGATCAAACAGATTAACTAATTAAAGTTATCCCGTGCTCTACAATGTACATGCTCGCTGACCCTGGGTTTCGTTATGCGCGATAAAATAAAAATTAATATGCAATGAGCACACAACGGTGTAGTGTTATGTAAAAGTATCGTAAGTTATGCGGCAAAAGTAGTTATTAGTTTCAAGTGTGAGTGCATTTCGGCGCGAAGAGCAGGTCAAGGCCGCAATACAGTCGTCGTTGTGCAAGATGAGCGCGCGCGCCGCCTCCACCGCGCCTCGCGCCTCCAGCGTCATCCCGCGCAACACGCGCTCGGCGAAGCTGCTCGATAACGATACCGACATCATCTACATTATCATTGATAGCATTTGCCTGCTCGGCTCATTACTCCAAACGACCCTCACCTTACCTTGTCACAACGCATCACATGCCCTCCATCATCATTATTATTATATTCCGCTGTTGACACCATTTACTACAATATTTACTTTAGCGAGAATCATTGACTATGTCCTAGCTCGCAGTATTTGCCTGTTGCACATTCCGATCTATAGTGTTTCCCTAAAGCGCGAATCGAACGCCTATATTATTGTTATGGTTGCGCGATAGTTATTCAAAGAACGTGACACTATTGCGATTGCGCACTCCCGACGTGTGTTTTCGGAACAGACGTGTCAACGCAATTTCCGATATTATCGGTGACTTGCTTGGATCACAGATTGCTGATACCTTTCCTTACATACCAAACGTTACAGATTTGTAGATTTCTGCGTGGACACGACCGTGACTGATATTAGCGATTGCGTTTAAAGCAGATCAAGCGTCCGATGAATATGTTGGATCGGCCGTCCCCCTTTCTCTCGCCGCACTCGGTTGCGATGTGTCTTGGGCCTTGACATGACGTAACTGTCGGAAATTCTGTTAATCACTAATTCTGTATGCGAAATCTGTAAACGGACAGTTTTTAAGGACAACCTAACGCAATGTGTCAATGTGGCCATGCTTCCGCTACAATAGAGTCAACTTCATCGAGTCAAAACCAGTTGCTTGTGCCGGGCATAAAATTTATCGCACATTACAAGACCAACAGTACCGACTCTCAAAAGGAAATACTTAATTATTCCATGTCTGTCACATCATATCCATCACCATAAATCACCCGAAATTGTCTTGCAAAAAATTTAAATGTTTAGACTTTGCATTGTTGCAAAGTTGATGTTCGTTAAGTAACAGATACTATCTGCTATAATATAGGTAACTACCCACTTTAATACTACACTACTTTAGTTTACGCTAGGCAAATAATTTGTGCTAAACTAAAAACGTTAATACATGCAACACTGATAGACATCTTACGACTTATCCAAGACTTTTCCAATATTATGATTCCTACTCATTTCTTTTGAAATTCCTACTGAGGTACCTAAGCCTGAAATGTACGCATACCTACTATAAATCCACACAGAAGTCATAAAATTGTAGTATTTTCAACTGTAGAAAACCATAACCAACCATGGCCAACTACATTGTTTTTACACGCATATTTGTCGCAACAGTTTTTGTCTGCCGTCAATCCCATAGAGGCATAGAGACATTAGTTGCGGTGGCGTGCAGTAATTAATTTGATTACAAACACTGGGCGTACGCTGATGGACAAGGGTAAAGAGGTGTAGCTACATACCAGACATATTTTACTGGACTGATAATACTAATCACCGGACCGAATGTCTGCGCCTACGGGTATGGACAGATTCTGAACCAGACTTCACCGCAGTCGCAAAAAGATTGTATAATTATTACTTATCATAAAAGAGATTTGACAGAAGAACTGCGTATAAATAGGCTATGAATAAATTCATAATTTTGTGGTAAAGTCCCGTCCCACGAAAGCCTGCTACAATGCTGCAACCGCCGTAAATAGCCGCAAACACGAACTTTGACCACGCCTCGCATGCCCTCATTGCAAACACCCATGACACTCACATGTCAAAACGTCATAAACATTTTTGTACACACACTCAACTATGTAGATCACTTTAATTATACGCTATTAATAGAATTCATAATAAATTTTGAGATTCGATTCAAAAAATGTTTTAACCGGCAACCAATTTTGAGCGTAAATAGGTATGTATTATCGTGATATCAGATCAATAAAAGAATGGTTTATTGTAAACAAACCATGGCTTATACACTAGATACATGCTGCATTGAATAAACTTAAGGCTAGGTGAAATAATCATTAATCAACAACATTAAATTCTTCCATTCTCAGCGTAAAATTCGTTTTGACAAATATATTTTCTAAACGTAGGGATGTCACATTTTGACCTATTGTTTAATCGTTTACTGGGTTATGGGTAGGTACTTTTCGAAAGGTAAAGGCATTAGTTTGAAGTAAGCTTTTGTTTAAGCTGTCGCCTGTCACACATACGTACACATCATCATAATTTATGAAAAGCTAAATATAGCTTTGTTTACAAAAATACGTCGATAGTCGATATGTCATGCCGTTATTGTTTTGTTTTGATAATATCACTTAGTTCTGTAACAGAGCAATGGTTTATATGCTAATTTGTTGACAAAAGTTCGCTTTTCATAATCATAACCTGAATTTTCGACCTCAATTACCTTGACATTTAGAATATTTAAACAACTATCACCGCGCAGCGTCACGATCATGACAAAATAAGTTTAAAAGTGTCTAAAAGATGTTTTATTTTTGTTTCAGGTTTAATTAGTTGGCAATAATAAAATACCAAAGATGGCGAGCATATACAACTGGTACAGAGACCTGTTGGACAACAGAAGCGGTAAGTCATTTACTTTCAAACTAAAATAAATAAAACTGTAACTGATTTTATTGTAACCGAATCGATACAAAAAGTCGTATCGTGAAAGTTAAAGAAATCATTTTTATAGCTGATATACAAACATACATACATTCATCACGCTATAGGGATTGCGGGGTAGGCAGAGCGCAAACGTCTGTAAAAACGGTCATTTACACCATGTCTAACTAAAGTTTAAGAGACATTCAGAAGACTGTATATCACCATTGTGATAGCTGATATGAAATAAAATATCCGAGTTTAAGAATAATTAACAAATTAATTAGAAACTGTTTTTGCCATTAGATATTGGTAGATTATTATGTTTATAGACTTAGCACACTCTAAACGAGAACTTAGGAATGCGGAATAAAATAAAACTACTTAGGATATCTATATTATAGAGTTTCTTGCATACGTAAACAATTGTAGCAGGTTTTTCGGTTTTATTTTTACACCCCGTTTGGCTAGCCGCGGCGGCGTGGCGCGGCGGTGCGGTGCGGTGCAAGAGTTTGCTCAACGCATTACACAAGTGTAGAACGTTCCACGCTAGGATCTGCCGCAACGGCAGTTATGTCAATTGCACCAGACCTCTGCCGTGACGCATGCTGGCCAAACACCGCACCACGCACCGCGCTAGCCGCAACACCTGTTTATCTAGCAACTCCTAGCCCACTAGAAATATCTAGCTAAATTGGCACATCGAGGCAGTCGACGCTGCCACAAATTAGGGAAACGGCGCGCGGGGTGACGCTGCCGCCGGTTGACAACAGCGAAACATGAATTTTTCATGCCACAGGTACCTTTGACCTTGCTATGAGTTCACCTCATCAAAATTCTTAGTTAAATTTAGTTCAATTCAAATCAAGTACCTACTCGATGATTTGTGCTAACAGGGAAAAGTGGTGCGGTCACTCTCGTGAGATCAGTGTAGGTATGTCCGATGGACCGAACACTGACGCATTTATTATTAAATGACACCAGGATGTTTTCCTATCCACTACACTCGACAAACACTAGAAGCTGTAAAATATTGCCAATTGACGTAGTACTGGAATGACCAGACCGGTCATGGTATTATTTGCTATCAATATTTACACCTCCAAGTCCTCTATCCTTAGGCATTGCGTTTTACTTGCGACTTTTGTTTGATATAGGAATCAATGAACTTGTGGTTACAATAGTTTAGTTGACTAGGGGGCGTTACCCTTTTGTTTACCCTTCTATTCGGCATATGAACCCTGGAAATTTACATACTAGACTAGGGCAGCAGCAAGTCCGTGCGTAATAGAAATATCTAGAGAAAAACAACTTAATCTTATTTTTGTTTTTGTTTTCAGACTTATTTGTATCAGCAGGTAATTCTTGGTCATTTTGTATTTTCTCTTAGTTTTTATTATCCAACATTTATTTTATTAATGTGTGGAACGTGGTGTCTTAAAGACATCTAGATAAATATGTTCCATGAAATATTTACTAAAATTATTTTTGTGCATTAATTAAGACCATGGCAACAGGTGACAAAGACCGGTTTCACTAGTTTTATTAATGGTCTCATATCAGTTGATCAATAAATGGTCGATTATCAATATTATTTAACAAAACGTTGTCAAACGTTTCAGAAAGTATTAAATATGTGACTCACGGCACATGTTATTACCTTGAAATGTATGCCCCAAACTGAGTCGTACAATGTAATTTTTACATGGTATTACGATCACAAAATAATCGAAATCGTAAAATTTTAAATGAGCTTCGGCAACCGGCGACAGAACTAAAATCAATCTATCTGATGCATAATCAATCGTAAATTAAAGCTTGAGAACTGTCTAATAATTTGTTAGTACAAAAGCGAGCCTACTGTCTTCTTATCTTATGTCACCGTTTTTTATTACTTACTGAGCATAGTGCACCATATTCCATGGGAATTATCATAGTGCATTCTCAGGCTCTACTATACAACAATTTACTAAACTTTCCGCTTCCGTGTAGGTAGTTATGGGTAATCAAGAAATTAGTTCAATCACATCAGGTTATTATGTTACTTGGCTTAAACATTAGCATACCTTCTAACGTCTATAATTTCAAGAACTGGACGCTAACGTCATTGTGTATATTACCATGCCACTGTACTCCTATTTAATGTATCTAGAATTATGTGCTGTAAAAATAATGATTGTTTTAAGAGCTCATTGTACTTTTATTTCTAGCTTCTTGAGAAATTTTATAATCTTGATCGTTGTACCTAATTTGTAGCTGAGTATAGGAGGGTAGGTACCTATGTTTTGTATTCATTGGTGTGCGTATACACAGTTTTCGTAGTTTAGTTCGCAGTTACTAACATTCGTTTATGTTCCAATATTACATGGTGTCGATAACTGTTTTCAAGTAATCGTAGCCTTCAGTATTTAAAACTAACAATGTTAATTTGTTTGACTGTATTTAGCCTTCTTTGACTTCATGTCTTTTAAACTCGATTTTTCTTTGCAGATCCCCGCGTGAAGGACTGGCCCATGTGCCAATCGCCGTGGCCGACGCTTTTCGCCTGTATATGCTACGCGATATGCGCCAAAGAGATCGGCCCGCGGCTGATGGCCAACCGAAAACCCTTCGAGCTTAGGAACGTTCTCATCGTATACAACTTCGCACAGACAGTGTTCAGCGCGTGGATATTCTATGAGGTAAGCAATAAGCATTTCAATATAGAGTAAGGATCACGTCCAGTCTACTTAGACACTCAAACTGTAAATACTATGCGCTCGGCGTAAGAACAGTCCAAAGTAAAAACTGTCTTACCAAGCTTGAGCTTTTCGCCTGTATATGCTACGCGATATGCGCCAAAGAGATCGGCCCTCGGCTAATGGCCAACCGAAAACCCTTCGAGCTTAGGAACGTTCTCATCGTATACAACTTCGCACAGACAGTGTTCAGCGCGTGGATATTCTATGAGGTAAGCAATAAGCCTTTCAATACAGAGTAAGGATCACGTCCAGTCTACTTAGACACTCAAACTGTAAATACTATGCGCTCGGCGTAAGAACAGTCCAAAGTCCAAACTGTCTGACCAAACCTGAGATTTTCGCCTGTATATGCTATGCGATATGATATTCTATGAGGTAAGCAATAAGCCTTTCAATACAGAGTAAGGATCACGTCCAGTCTACTTAGACACTCAAACTGTAAATAATATGCGCTCCGCGTAACACCACTCCAAAGTCTAAACTGTCTGACAAAGCCTGAGCTTTTCGCCTGTATATGCTACGCGATATGCGCCAAAGAGATCGGCCCGCGGCTGATTGCCAACCGAAAACCCTTCGAGCTTAGGAACGTTCTCATCGTATACAACTTTGCACAGACAGTGTTCAGCGCGTGGATATTCTATGAGGTAAGCATTTCGATACAGTATACTCAAACTCGCTCGGCGTAAGAAATAGATGTGGGAAAGAAAAATCACTCACTTAGAAGAGCAGAGGTTGAATGACTCGTTTAGTTGTTTATTACGGCTCATGAGTAATATTCACGGCGTAATATTTAGCTCGCAAGTAGAACTAAGAAGGATTTAGTTCTTTTAAGTCTGTCGCCCATCATGAGCTACCCACCGCTAGTAAGAACGGTCCAAAGTGCATACTGTCTGACCAAGCCTGAGCTTGGCTGTACCTTAGTACAAAATACGATATTATTACATACTAAAACCGTGCGACCGTGTGAGATCGATCGCGTCATATGCCCGCAAGCTAACCCTTCAATCTTAGGAACATATCCTTCGTATACTAGACACAGATAGTTGTCCACAAAAGAAAGGGTAAACCAGTGAGCAGTTTTTACGCTATAACACCCTGTATTAGTTTGTCAATAACCATAACCAGCTTACTAAGTATTCAATACACATTACTTGTGAATCAATGAAACAAGGTCAAGGCAACGCCGAGTAATCTGAATCTGAGTGGTTACGACTCTGTCACTTTGTAGGACCAGCTACACACCATACTTACATACATATATATATCACGCCAAACCCTTGCGGGGTAGGCAGAGATTAAACGGCAAGTTACCTACACCACGTCTGACAAAAGTTTGAGAGTAATTCAAAAGACTGTACCACCATAGTGACAGGTTGTTAGCCTGTCGCCTAAAATTGCAATACGCATCTACTCTCAAATCCTTTAGTCGGTTCGTTACGACACCCACGGGAAAGATATGGGGTGATACTATTGATACTTTTGATTATGTAAAAAACAATTAAAGCATTCGGCCGTCATATCCATTAGCATATTTGGTCAATAAACGAAAATCTTGCAAGTTCATTATCACATATAGAGTACGTACGTAGTCTACACTAGCTCGAGTAGCCTCGTAAGACTGAGCAATAAGTTAGCGAGTTGTAGTCAAAATCTAACGTACTATCATCCATCGTGTTATTTTCATTTTGTTTTAAAAGAATTTCTCTGTACAATGCCAGTGAAAAGTCTTCTGGCAAATTAGAAAATTTGTGGTTTAAATATCTACGGGGTAAAAATAGATTTTTATAGGTAATCAAAATATATTTTTTAATAGAAATTCATATACGCAAGACCAGTTTCTACGAAAATATACGATGGCCCACTGAATTAGTTTACGTCACCAATTTACGTCAATATAAACACGTTAGTAAGCATTTAAAATGTTTTGGTTGTTATTTTTAGATCACCCAATAAACCAAAACAAATAATCATCCGATTGAGATAAAAATGAATTGAAATCATTCCTTAGTCAAGTCCCTTTTTAGTCTTGAAATAAAATAAAACAAACATGAAAAGTGATTTATTTTTAACTGCGAATGCCTTACGATCAACTTTCAATGTAGTAAATAAAGTACATTGACATAGAAACGGCTTATCATACCTACCTACTTGATACTATGTACCTAGTATGTATTATGTAGAAACACTTTCTCGTGTAGAGTGTAGGTAAAAGGTGATTGGCATAGTATTGCGTGCTCGACCCGCCTGGCCCTAACACGTGAAGTAGACCACTGACCGACGGACTGTCGCCAGCACATCACCCTAGCCATTTATGGGACAAAATTATACTGGTTGTTCATACATATGCTAAGTAAAAACAGTCTACATTGATCCCCTAAATAGGAACATGGATATGCGTGCGACACTTACATAAATATTCGCATAAATAATTGTAAAACTTATGACTATGATGGCAAATTTCATTATTTTAGCAGATTTTACATTTTACCTAACTGCAACTAGATATTTGATAATCTTAAAATTTTACATAGTTAGGTTCTTGTAAACCTCGATAGACTTTTATGATTTCATTTGACGGACTTGTACTTTCGGTAGTTATAATACGTATATTGAATCCATCTCAGCAGTTACAGGTAGCTATATAAAAATTTACTACAGGCTAATAAAACAATGTATCCACATACAACACTGTAAAAAAATGCAGTTTCATAGAAAACAAGGTTATATTATGACTTATGATTACGATTACGCATCACATTCTGTGCAGTGGCTCGTCCTTTGACTGCACTAATAGCTCTCGGACAACATTGTCGTTTCATGGCGTTTGTCCAGCAGCAAAGTTGTAGGATAAACATGGACAAGGTCCGCCGTATGTACCTACTCATCTTTATTATAAGTATACATAAGGTATTAAAAAAATACTGCAAATATTTCCATGAAACTGAACAACTTTCTTTAAGGAAACAAGGTCTAAATATGAAAAAAGAATTTGGGCCTCCCAAAATGTAGTGGCCGGCGGGCCCTTTAAAACATTGCAGTATATTTTTTCACATAGGTACTATATAATAGTTGTCACCTAATGGGTCACCTTTTATACCGACTTGTTAAGTATCAGTAACAAAACTAGCGAAACTAATAAAATGTCCATTGTCCCGAAAAGAGGCAAAGTTTTGGTGAACTCAAGACTGGTCTAGAGGATGTCATCTCGGTATAAAACAAAGTAGCAGACTCATAAATATTATCTAAATAATCCTTATTGTCTACCAAAAAGCATTATGGCAAAAATGTTCTTAAATTACAAATCATAATGCTAAGTACAATGTTGCAAATAAAAAACATCATCGTCCAGTTGTCTTCCGTAGTTATACCCGACATAATTATTCAGCTTTAAAATTGCTTGACCGACCTGTTGTCTGCGTCAATCCAACATAAGAGGAAATTCCGCATCGCTAAATTGTTATAATTCTAGATTTTACGCATCGTTACAAAGTAAATAAAATTATACCTTATGGCGTTTCTAAGTCTAACTACAACTGAAATTAAGCTCTTCTTCAAGAGTAGTTTTTTTGTCTATTATTACATTTTTGCTCAGATTACCTAAGCATAGTTTTAACTTTGGATTTGATTCTAGTAATGTCAAAGAAGTTGGATTAGATTATTTTTGAATCCTCAGAATTCAAAACAATTTCTAATGAGATCTGTCAGAACAATAAATCTTTCTTTTTGATGAAGACAGTGTTTAATATTGTTGTCGTAGGAAAATTAAGGATCACATACTCGGACCACTATGAACCTTGACGTTTTTGACCTGACGAACTCTGTCCTTACACATGTGGTCTCTCATGCAAGTGGTAATTTCGGCATAACCACCTTTAGCCATTATCCTTATAGCTCTCATAAATTTAAAACCGCGGAAGTCTACATCGGATGGAACTTGCTCGATGCCGAAAATGAGTGACCTCGAGACGTAAACGGAATGAAATTTGCAACCATGTGTTTGTTTGGACCCTCGATAAGTTATATTTAGCTCATCGGTGTTTCGTATACTTACCAAAGCTGTGTTTTTGTGGTCAAACTCGTTTGGTAAAGCTTTTTTTAGCACGAAAATTTTGATAAACATCGTTACAAAACGTAATTTATTTAAATGCTCATCCTCACAAAACTCTTCTTGCAACAATCTCAAGAATTGGTATACGGAAGCACCTTATTAATGATGGATAATTTGTTGTTGACTGTTACAAAAGGAGTGACTGATTGCACTCACGAAATAATTAAAAACAGAAAGATCAGGAACCACTGTGAGGAACGTATTAAGATAGAATTAGAATGTGACTCTTAAAAAGAATCTTGTAAATACCTACTAAGAAATAAATATTTTGACTTTGACTTTGTACACCATTCGAAAAACAGTAGTTATTTACGTTTCGTCTACTAATGCAAATTATATCTTTTTGCCTAGGTTTGCAATAAAAAATAAGCAATTATGAATGTTTGTCTACAGTACCTGATGAGCGGGTGGTGGGGCAGCTACGATTTCAGATGTCAGCTGGTCGACTACTCGCGGAGTCCCATGGCCATGAGGGTAAGTCAACATTATCAAAACAAAAATATGCTTACTTGACAGATATTGAGTTTTTGGTACTTAATACCAACAATAACTATGCGTATGAAATAAATATCAAAATTGATCCAGCAAACGTTAAATAAAAAAGAAAATTCTCCTGTAGATACGAATATATTCTAGCTAAACACATCTCAATTCAAAGAGATGTTTTGTAATTAAATTACTTAAAAACATGTTTATTTTTACTGCGAACATCATGACATGCAATTTTTTGTATCAAATGCAATTGTATGTAAAATATGATCTTGGGGTTACTCCTAAATTATTACCAACTTCTCTAACGTTAAAAATAGTATATGGCAAAAACTATTAAAAGATTTCAAAGTGCAGTTTTGTGCGAGCTAGGTATTATGTATTATTTTCATTTATTTTAAATTCTATTGTGAATTTTATTGCGATTATTTATGTTTGAAATCTTGTGACGAGTTAAAACTTATATTATACTCTAAGTTTAAACTAACTTAAAACTAAAAAACTAAGTAAAAACTGCAAATAACTGCAAGTATTTTGAGGAGTGAACCAGCCCAAAGCTGTACAGCATGAAATTAATAAAACTTTTTGGATCTCCCTTACAAATTAAATTGACTCGGTCGGCTGGTACATTTTGTATGGGACGTCCAAAAATTTCTTTCATATTTCGACTTATTTTCTTTGGGGAAAGTTGTTCAGTTTCATGGGCTGATTCACCCGTTAAAATGTTTGCTTTTGATTTTTTACATTCTGTTTACTCTAAGTTTGAACTTGTCGATTACATTCCTATTTCACGATGCAGATGGCGAACACATGCTGGTGGTACTACTTCAGCAAGTTCACGGAGTTCGCGGACACTCTGTTCTTCGTCCTGCGCAAGAAGAACGAGCACGTGTCAACCCTGCACGTCATCCACCACGGCATCATGCCCATGTCGGTGTGGTTCGGCCTCAAGTTCGCGCCAGGTCAGTGTATGAGCCTCATATAGTGTGAATGTCATGATTGTTTGTTTGTTCCTCGCTCTAAGCAAGAAGAACGAGCACGTGTCCACCCTGCACGTCATCCACCACGGCATCATGCCCATGTCGGTGTGGTTCGGCCTCAAGTTCGCGCCAGGTCAGTGTGTGAACCTCATATAGTGTGAATGTCATGATTGTTTGTTTGTTCCTCGCTCTGAGCAAGAACGAGCACGTGTCAACCCTGCACGTCATCCACCACGGCATCATGCCCATGTCGGTGTGGTTCGGCCTCAAGTTCGCGCCAGGTCAGTGTGTGAACCTTATATAGTGTGAATGTCATGATAGTTTGTTTGTTCCTTGTTCTAAAAAAGAAGAACGAGCACGTGTCCACCCTGCACGTCATCCACCACGGCATCATGCCCATGTCGGTGTGGTTCGGCCTCAAGTTCGCGCCAGGTCAGTAGTATGCTGTGAATGTCATGATTGTTTGTTTGTTCCTCGCTGTAAGCAAGAAGAACGAGCACGTGTCCACCCTGCACGTCATCCACCACGGCATCATGCCCATGTCGGTGTGGTTCGGCCTCAAGTTCGCGCCAGGTCAGTAGTATGCTGTGAATGTCATGATTGTTTGTTTGTTCCTCGCTGTAAGCAAGAAGAACGAGCACGTGTCCACCCTGCACGTCATCCACCACGGCATCATGCCCATGTCGGTGTGGTTCGGCCTCAAGTTCGCGCCAGGTCAGTGTATGAACCTTATATAGTGTGAATGTCATGATTGTTTGTTTATTCCTCGCTCTGAGCAAGAAGAACGAGCACGTGTCAACCCTGCACGTCATCCACCACGGCATCATGCCCATGTCGGTGTGGTTCGGCCTCAAGTTCGCGCCAGGTTGGTCTATAATATGTGATTTCCAAGATGGTTTAGCTTCTGGCTACAATTCTAGGCGAAAAAAGGTGCCTGCGTCTCTGGGACAATGGGTTTCACGCACGTTTACCAAACGACACACACGATAGACTAGATATCATACTGCCAGGTCAGTGTATGAGCCCCGTATGCTGTGAATGTCGTGATTGTTTGTTTGTTCCTCGCTGTAAGCAAGAAGAACGAGCACGTGTCAACCCTGCACGTCATCCACCACGGCATCATGCCCATGTCGGTGTGGTTCGGCCTCAAGTTCGCGCCAGGTCAGTGTATGAACCTTATATAGTGTGAATGTCATGATTGTTTGTTTGTTCCTCGCTCTAAGCAAGAAGAACGAGCACGTGTCAACCCTGCACGTCATCCACCACGGCATCATGCCCATGTCGGTGTGGTTCGGCCTCAAGTTCGCGCCAGGTCAGTGTATGAGCCTCGTATGCTGTGAATGTCATGATTGTTTGTTTGTTCCTCGCTCTAAGCAAGAAGAACGAGCACGTGTCCACCCTGCACGTGATCCACCACGGCATCATGCCCATGTCGGTGTGGTTCGGCCTCAAGTTCGCACCAGGTCAGTATATATGTGAATGTCATGATTGTTTGTTTGTTCCTCGCTCCAAGCAAGAAGAACGAGCACGTGTCCACCCTGCACGTCATCCACCACGGCATCATGCCCATGTCGGTGTGGTTCGGCCTCAAGTTCGCGCCAGGTCAGTTTATATGTGAATTTCAAGATTGTTTAGCTTCTGGCTACATTCCTAGGTGAAAAAGAGCGTCTGTGGCACTGCGAGCCTACCCAGAAAACAAAGGGTTTCGCGCACGTTTACCGAACGCAATAAGCTTCTCTTGTTCGTACTATCTATCTAGTTCTTCTTCTTAGTGAATCGATATCTATTGACTGGTACTTTACCATGATTAAAGACTGACAACACATCTTGGCCAAGTAAATAAAATACCCATTGGAACGCAGTTTAGATAAAATAAATTTGATTTCAATTCTATTTGATAAGTAGCTAAGTTTTAGTATTCATCTTTACGGTCGATTGAGCATGTTCAAGTAGGATTGTTATCGCGTATTAATTCTTGAACCGACTACGTAATATCACATTTTTTCTCACTAACGCGGGCTTACGTCTTGTTTACCTGCATTCAGACTAGATATCACTCCGTAATAATATCAGAATTGACTGATTTTCTTACGAAACGGAGCAGGACATTACTCACTCAGAGAGCAAAAGACACGCAACACTGCTCCCGCCATAAACACTTCAGACAAGGTTGAAAGAATAAACACATACTTACCTATACCTACGTGCGTGCCTCAATTATTATTGTCATCCATATAGGTATTTTTTTTTTATAAAAAACCTCCTGAATTTGTTTATTATGACGATGATAAATTAATAGGTAGGTATGTCCAATAGGTCCATGTAAGTGTTGTAGGTATGCTGACAAGTTAATAGAGATTATTGATATTTTATGTGCATAGAAAGGTTACTTATATGTTATCGATAACTGTTTTATTTATTGCCGTGTATAAAACGCCTAGCGTACCGTTTTTGCTTGTTTCTTTAAAAACGTTTTGAATTCACTTGAAATACCAGAAATAACTTCGCAAATATGCCATTCTAATTGAATTATTGCACTGCAAATGCGAAAAATGTGTGAAAAATGATGAATTCGCGACTTATTTTTGGATAAATCGTCACTACTACTTCGATAATGCGCAATAACGGAAAACAAAGCTTAAAACACGTAAAAGAATAATGTGAATGACTTCATGTATCAAAACATTTATCAATTTGTCGTTTGTTCAAATAATTATCATCATATCTCTAGGAACTTACACGGATGTACCTAATGCCTTAATGTAAATGTTTTTAAGACTTAAAGGTACAAAAACAATTTGACATTTTATCCAAAATGTTATTTGAATTTGTACTTAGTTAGGTATATTGTTAGCGCTTATATCATACATACCTACATCATTGTTTGCAAGTTAATAAAATTTTAATGGTATTCTGGGTATTTGCATTGTATTTAATTTGTAATTTAAAATTGATTAAATAGTTATCTACATACTGAATAGCTTAGAAAATAAATTATGCATTGTATGTATTAAAAGAGCTACTTACAGTTAGGGATGCTAGGCGTCCGGATAATTGGCTGTCCAGCCAAAAATGCGAGATGACCTGTTTTTTTAACCAAATTTTAAACCCAAAATAGCATCTATTTACACATATTTTTTACATGCCGATTGAAAAAAAAATGTTTATTCAGAAAAAGCAGTACATTTTCGAACATAAAAAAAACATAGCTTAAAACTACTTGTAAACTACATACTTATAAATAAAAAATACCTTAAAGACAAGGTACACAATAGGCTAGCAGCGTTCCCTCTGGATAGCAATGCTCAATCTTTAAACAAGGTAGCTGCCCGACCTCGGATCACCTGAAGTCTCCCGGAGACGCGTAGAGACCTCTCCAAAAAAGGTTTTCATCCCCTCTATTAAAAAAACTACGCTTTGGTCGCACATAAGTGGGATTAAAATAAGTTTAAATTAGGTTTGGAACACAAATTTTTGCAGCCAATCAATCGAAAATTTACTACAGATGGGTTTTTTCTCTGGAACACTACCTGTTATCTGCTATTGTATTAAGTATTTTACACCTAGTATGTTGCTCATAAAAGATCTAATTCCTAGAAAAATTTGAAATTAAAAAGTAATGTGCCAAATTTTATTTTTCTTTTGGCGCGATAACTGGCTGGCAATGGGCAACAACAATATATAACCTCACAATAATATGAAATGAAATGTCTGATAATGGTTTTGTAAATATTGGATGTTTATAAGGCAATTTATAGGATGTTTTGTAAAATAATGGATAATAGCAAGCAATATTTAAAGAACTTCGTAGATTAAGTAAGTATTTATAGTTTTTCTCATAGAAGGGGATGAAAAGTAGTATGTATCACTCGGGTATAAAGTTATTTATTCTCGGGTGACTTACATTGAATCCCTCGCTTCACTCACGATTCTACTTTAAAATCCCTCGTTCCGCTCATGATTCAAAATAGCGCCCTCGCCCTACATATATCACTTTATTCCCTTGTTATAAAAACTACTATTTTGCTTCAGAGCCCCACGGAGCTAAGGTCTAAGGAATTTAAATCGTTAAACATGCAAAGTGTCCGGCTTTTTTTACCCAAATGTTAGGCCAAACTTACAGCTCTGCCCGGCTTTTAAGTATGAGGACCTGGCAACCCTACTTACAGTACCTAAAGTAGCTAATTCGGTCATCACTGAAAATATCAATAAAACGAAACAAACAAAATTACAGCAAGTAAAATTCCATGACACTGAATATTCATACACAATTTTGTAGAAACATATTGTTGTTTTTCGACATTACCTAATGAAAATTTTAAAATTTTAATTCGGGATGCCAAGGATTTTATTATAGGTTAAGGTGGATCGTTACGTCATACAAACGAAAAACTGCACTTCAGTCGAGTTATACATGAGATGCAGAGCAAATTTTTGAATAATCTTCATGTGAAATGATGAAGGCACACGTAAATTTATCGAAAACTACTTATCGTTAAAAGATAAAAGTATTTTCTGCGCAATAAAATTAAACGTTTTTATTGCAGCAGTAGCTCCATCTATTTTCGTAAAGTGGCGAATCGGTTTTTACGGGGTAATCTGATGGCTTAAAAATTCTTTTTAGTGTTTTGCGAAAATGTTATGTACCCACGGGACTCCCCATCAAGTTTTTTAATCAGACTTGTGTCTCCTTTACAGACATAACTCCATTGAACTTTTGTATGGAAAACGGAACGCCTTAAGTCAACAAACATACCTACACACATTTACTAATGATAATTTTGAGAGGAATAGTTCTGTGTTCCATTCTGTTTTGATGCAGTTTTTTGTAATGGTTAGGGTGATTCAAGAGGATAGTTTATACGTATAGTATAACACATGCCGGGAAGATACCTTTTTCCCGCGGGAAAATGAGAGGCAGTAGGTGGAACCGCTAACGGGCTTCTAGCTGAAACTAAATGCGTATGTTTTTCTGTACAGGCGGTCACAGCACGTTCTTCGCGCTGCTGAACACTTTCGTGCACATCGTGATGTACTTCTACTACATGGTGTCGGCGATGGGGCCCAAGTACCAGAAGTACATTTGGTGGAAGAAGTACCTCACCGCCTTCCAGATGGTAAGTCGCACTACGAAACATTGAACAGTAAAGAGAAACGAGATACTTATAAACTGTCTTTTGAACAACGCGCACCAAATGCCCGTGACAGGAAATTTCTGAGTTGGGGTTGCATTTTATTGAGTATTATTGCCTTTGATTGGATTTATGGCTGATCAGGTGATGATATCGCTACAATATTGGGTCTCTTTATATTCTTAGGGCGAACGTTGCGTTACGCGTTAACTTTACTTCAAACTGTTCAGATAAAGTTTAGTTCCGCGTTTTAGGGCCGCAATTTGCGCGCCCGCGTGGACAAAACATGTGACGATTCGTTTGCCCTAAGATCTTTCAGAGTTTTTCAACCGCCTACTACAAGTAGCAGGCCTCTGACATGGTTGTGTAACGACCGCTATACTGGGTTATTTTTTAGTCAGTGCGCAAACTTTGCAGGGTGTTTCTACTCGTAATTCTGAACAACTTTTATTATGGGACTACCTGCGAATTCGCAAAAAAAAAATTTGGATGTTCCATAGTAAAATTCATACCTACTCGGCAAAAATGTATGGAACAACCATAAATTTTTTTTAGATTTCGCAGGTGGCCCCATAGTAAAAGTTGTTCAGAATCACGAGTAAAAACATCCTGCAAAGTTTGCGCACTGACTAAAAAATAACCCTGTATAAGCGATCATATACAGACACCGGGACAAACGACTCATTATCGATCGGCTTAGCGCCTTACTTATGCCTAAATTTTCCTTTGCAGGTGCAATTCGTGGTGATCTTCAGCCACCAGCTGCAAGTCCTCTTCCGGCCGTCGTGCGCGTACCCGCGCGTGTTCGTCTACTGGATCGCCATGCACGGCTTCCTCTTCCTCTTCCTCTTCAGCGACTTCTACAAGGCGCGCTACTCCACCGGCAAGCGCGACGGCAAGCGAGCCTTCCCCAACGGAGGACTGTGCATGGTGAGTACAAGCTTTATGCCACTGCTACCACAGAATAAATAATAGTACTACTGTCTACTCTAGGGAAGTTGGACATATCTGAACCGACTCCGCACGCAAGCTGGTCGCTGCGAGAACCTGTATTGGTGAGGCTCCAGCGACTCGGTAGGTACAGTGCACATGCAGTGCAAAACATGTCTCGTACAATGCTCGTAGCATCCTATTGGACAGATTAAATTTTATTAGCCTCGACACGCTAAGAAGAAAACTTCTATTTCATCCTTCTGCATACTACTACTTCATACTAAAATCAAACTTTCCAGTCAACAGGAATAACCTTCGATTCCGAGTACTAATGATATGCTTAGCTAGCCAGACTGAACGAAGTGACAACAATTTCCAAAACCGACTATGTTTAATGAGCACGTAGTATTGTTTACTACCATCGCGATTTTAGAAGTAAAAATCCCTCGACACCGAAGATTTCAAGAATCGATTTCAAAAAGCACGTTACGCAGAACGCTGCCGTCAAATGAAAAAAATAAATAGACGAACAACTAACCAACAGCTTTGCTTCTAGCAAATATAAAATATGACCTAGTTTGGAACAAATTATTTAGCTATACCATATTCGACAAAAATCCCACAAATATTACTTATTACGAAAACAAACCTAACGCGCTGTAGTCATATTTGAGTTCAAAGTGTGTTTCGAAGGTTATATCAATCTTAATACTGCTAATTTTGTAGCCCAACATAATGTTTTATTTACGCGCAACATAACAAATTATGAGTATTATGTTATGACAGGGTAATCAAAATATATTTCGAGAAAAATCTGGTATTTTATAAATAGATTGCGATTTGATATTTTTAACTTACATGTTAGTAAACAAATCAATTATAATTTTTGTTTCCGCCGCAGACTTTTAGCTTGCCAAGCATTATTCACCATATACTTGCATAACCACGCAGGCTAAAATTGAGCCGTGATGGCCCAGATGAAAGAAGTTTCGCCAGAACTAGTGACGAAAGTCGCAGGTTCAAATGCCACTTGAAAATGACTTTGAAAATTTCAAGTGTTCTAAAAATAATATACCTAAACAGAAAAATTTGGTATTGTATTGTAATCTATTAAAATTTTAAAGTCATTGTAATTTTATTCATGTAAAGCCATAATAAATGTACGCCAACAATTTAAATCAATCATTAAATCAGAAAAATAAATACGTAAATCGATTCAATCTACGCAACGCTAAACGACTACGTCGATACGGTCATTAGGAAAACTAGTTCATGTTCAAATTATCCTGTTTGACATCGGAAACGTTCGAGAAAATCGTAGTTCCCAGAAGGCGGTTAATTTAAAGAGCAAATCTACTGCGCAAGGCGTGCTTGCATGGTAAATAAAGCAGGTGCTACCAGATGCATAGCGGCGTCGCTATTAATAAAAAAATATACTGCCAGAAATCAACAGAAATGCAGTTTTAAATTAATAGGGTTGACACCTTACAGATACCCTACAGTTGTTTGATTTTTTAACGACAAAGGCAGAACAATCGTATCTGCTATGAAGATTATTGATAGTCAGTCAAAACATTTATTTCTTAGAAGGAATTCTTTAAGAAAATCACATTATAATTCAATCTAAATCGATAAATTATCTACTCGCGTATGCTTTATAGATAGTTGGCGACAACAGTTACCTTCGAGTAGCGCGTAAAGAGGATAATTCGCACATCGCAGTGTTTGCCTGTCAACATGGGCATATAACAAATTAGATACGCGGAACCCGCTTCTAACATAGTCAAGTGTTTCCTAAAATTGTGTAAACGCTTTGGCGGAAATCGGCATTGAATTGTGTATGTTTATAATTTATGTTTCGCGTAACCCCGCTAACATATTTTAAACACAAACAAACATAGGTGTACCGTCTAAAGTTTAACCAAGAATATCGCCATTGCAATCATCAGCTAAGTCTATGAATTTATTCTGAAACTCTGTATTCTGTGTGATAATTTCTTTTAATATCGCCTTGACTTTTTGCTAAACAGGTTTAAAAAGGCTATTATGCCATTAAATATATAATTTTTAGACACCATCTTTTTAATCGATGCTCTATTTTTGCAGATAACGGGCTTATTGTGTCAAGTTTTAAGACTATTTTAGTCGCGATCGTATCCTATGTTATTCTAAACATTTTAAAGTGACAGCGTTTAAGTGTTGAGTTGAGTCTAAAGTTTAACTAAGAATATGGCCATTGCAATCACGTTGAATTCAAAGTCTTTGCATAGGTATAGCTAAAACTCAATATTCTGAGCCTTGAATGCTTTGTTACACGTGGAAGAAATATGACTAACTTCTTGGACTTAGTAGCTAATGACTTTCGTAGCCGTGTCGTTTAATCTGTTAACAACTTAAATGACCTACAATTAATAAATATACCGTATTGTATTGTTTAAATAATAGGAAATTGACGTCAATACTTGACGTGCAATTATGGATCATAATTTCGTCAACAATAATTTAAGAAACGTGAGGAAAACGTGTCTTCTTCTCGTGTAAAAACGTTCACAACCATTCATTTTTCAAATGGTTATGTTAATCACAGACTAAGTTACACTTCACACCATCTAAGTTAGTTATTATCTACGTGTAAGTAGTACTACAGTAATTTACTTTCATAAAAAGTGACTCGTGTAGAGTTTTTTAAACAAGCAAGAAGGCTATCGGCCTTTTCTATAGTTAAAATGAAGTCATCTGAAATGAAGGCAAAATTGACTAGAGTGCGTAAACGGCACCGACGTTCACGTGAGCAATCTCGTGACCACTCAGTATCGTTTGCATTTTCTGTTTCTTCTTCTTAGCGTGTTGACACTCGACACTACATCGTAACTGCCTAGAACCCGAAGTATGCTCAATGAAAATCGTTTAAAACGATTCGTTTTACTTGGATGTCGATGGCATGTCCGTCCATGGTTTTGGTAGTTTCGTATTCTGTGAACAGTTTTTAGTATGGCACAGTGGCAATGGAACGACAGTTGAGTGTCGCTGCAGAGTTGCTGAACTGATTTATATGGATGAAAGACGTTTTCTAATTTGACAATGTGTTGTTGTTTCAGGCGGTGGATGACAGTAGCGCGCTGAACGGCAAGCACGGCTACAAGCAGGAAGGCGAGGAGGTCCCCAACTCGTATGCGTCCAGTGCAGCTGACGCCTTCGTGCGCCGACGACCCGTCTCATAGTGACCCACTACATAGCTGGCTGGTAACAATACCAGCCTGGAACATGCCCGACTGAACACCGATGGGATACAAACCTACAACGCGCCGACTGAGGGACTCCACTACATAGGGATAACGGCTCGGGCTGGCCACGAATACGCTGCGCTTCCGACAAACCGAGTATGATTTCTAAAACAAAAATCTCATAGCTTTGGATAACGGAAGCTCAGCGTATTCCTACAGCCAAGGCTTCTTCCTTGAAGGTAGCACGAGACGCCCTTAGTAGTACCAGGGCCATTGAAACATACTTAAGAGCCGAAGGCGCGAATTTGCAATTTAAGGTGCGCGGTCGCAGCATTTTGTATAAACCCTTTCCGCGGCCGCACCGCCCGTGCTAACACGGCGAGCCTCATTCACTCGATAAATACAAGGTGATTTTTTATCAAGTACTTATGTGCTTTATAAAAAAAGACATTGTATAATATAACTATGGAGCCCAAACCATTTGAATGACTTGCCGTTTGGCAATATTCAGTTGACTAGCTCCTAGAGTGTAACGGCGCGCCCTACTTATTCCACAAATCAAAGATTTATTTTTACGTCGCGTAAGTTTTAGAGCCGACGGTTAAATAGTATTTAAGCAAGATCTACGAGCTACTTAAAGAGTATTTGATCGTCTTTATTACTAAGTAATGAAGGTTGCACAAAGTCACTTTGAATCTTGAATGCCTTGTAATTTTTAAGTGCAAATATATTGAACATTTGTTGTATCGGTCGTTATGAGTGTATGTGGTGTATGGTAATTAAATGTATGCATTATTCGAGCGAACTCGAGAGCTAAGAATAAAGTTTAGAAGGATCCTTACAAACGACCAATAGTGAAGTACTACTCAGATGTGGCACGCATGCAAACACATCTTGACTTTGACGCTGGCAGAATTACTAACCTGCAAGAACCAAAAATTAAATGAATACAAGACATATTAAAGAATAATATTTGAATAAAGTAAAGGAGAAATACAGACTTTCTACTTTTTAATGCATTTAGCTTTGTTAAATGCGTGTCAAATCTTAGTCGAGGTTTTTCGTTGTTTCGTTCACGTTATTTTTAAGGTTTCTTCTAAACATTGTATTTTTGCTCTGAGGGAACACCACACGCAGCCAACAAGAATGCCAACAATTCGCGTTGTAGAGAATGCAATATAAATAGTACAACCGACGTAGTCGTCCTTTTTAGTTGGTTGAGTGTGTAACCACCCTTATTTGAGTTCTGAAGTTACGCGTATTTCTTTAAATTAATATGTGCGTTTGTTAAATTGTGCTGCTAATCTTACTAATTGTATTCGGTAGATGAAAGTGAGAAGGGCATTTTGTATGGTGTCTTGTATATACTTTTACAATAATTAAATATAGCTTAAGCACGTAAATAGTTTATACTGGAGGTTTACGGATTTTGTAAATATAATTTTATTACGAAGTCGAAGAGAGCAAAAAATAATGGATGAATCGTTACCAAACCGTCGCAGCAGTCCAGTGTCGGAGATTTCCGTTTCTATCTGTGCTCAAACATTTCATACTGTTTCTACCTATCAATTTATAAGAAGTTTTGTATTGAAGCTAATCTGAATCTTTAGGTTACCTCTTGCGTATAGTTCAGTCACGGAATTTCCGATTTCTATAAAAAGTTACTTACGAGGAAATTCTTGGTTATGCGACTGAAGTATTCGCAGGTGGAATCCAACCATTACTTTATATAATTTTAAATAATGATGAAATTTAATCCACATTACTATTTGCGAGACTGCGAACTGGTCGCAGTTGTGATGTCGCAACTGATCCCAGGTCCAGTTTCCGGCGGAAATCAATCAATAAGTTAAACTTTTAAGTATTATTTGGTATCACATTTTGGTGTGTTGATGCTTTAAATGTTGTGCAATGTGCGGCGCCGCGCCCAGCGCTTGACTAGCGGCAGCGGCGACCATCGATATATTCTATTCAAAGTCATAGTGTTATGGCCAGCCTAAGCGGAAGGCCAAGTTATGCTGGTCGCGTAGTATCTAAGTATTGCGACCAGCGTAACTTGGCCTCCCACTTAGGCTGGTCATGTAATTTCATGACGCTATGATTGCGAATGGACTATAACACTCTCCAATATATTTTATCCAACAGTATTTTGACACTGAATAAAATCGTCAATATTCAACGTAGACCGTGAAGTATTGAGATGGAATAAAATATGTTGAATAGTGTAAGATGTGCCTAAGATTATGGAATTGTAAACAGTTTTGACGCCCTCCAGTTTGAACATATTTTAACATTCGGTAGCAACTTGAGTTACCAGCTACAGAGCGCGCACGAGTTCATGCCCATCCTGAAATATACAACTCCTTATCGCACACGCCAGGATCACTGTAAGTGCGACAAGGAGGCACATATTTAAAGATAGTCATGAACTCGCGCGCACTCTGTAAGTGATCATCTCACACTGGTTATTCTTACGAAAAGCAGTATTACCTACAGGTAACTCGAGCTGCTGTTGATAGTGCCATCGTAGTAAATGACGATTATCACATGTATAAGAAAATAATTTGAAATGGAGGGTATCAAAACTGTGACATAGTGATGTGATGCAAGCCTCTCGCTGCCGGCCGACAGAACCTGCTCAAGTATTCGCTGCGTATTCACTCTTTTGCAACTTTATTTATTATTTTAATAAAGGATTTTACAAAATATTTCGCTTTTTCTGTTACTTACTTACCTTACTCACTCACCCTTCAACTAAATCAATACTTACATTCATCAACCTAAAAATCTCAGTAAACAAACACAGAACTCAATACAGTACAATCACCAATATAATATAACGAAATAATTTCATTATCCAGATTATCAATCTGCCAAACAAGTTTTACGAAGTGAAAACATAGTAAACCATTAGTAAACCAGTTTACATATAAAATGTACCCTCAATGAGAAAAATTTACCTACAGTTAACATCACGTTCGCAGTATTTAAGCAAGAAAAAACTCAAAAAGTAGGTAATTTTGCTATTTTGGATGGGTTTGCTTGTGAAGTGTGCTCTCTCTGTCTGCACAACATTCCCTGTTACTTGGGAGACGAAAAACTTGTATTTACAAAATGTATAAAACCTTCTTGGAGAGCCCTACACACTTTCATTCGTAAAGACATGATTCAGACAATATTTCTTCTTCATAATCAAAGTGGCAAATATTACGGCGTTCCTTCAACAGTATCAGTAAGTATGATCACGATACATCCTTTGCATGCCTAGCTTACCTTCATGAATATTCCCATGAGTTAAATTACTGGCTAAATGGCTGGAGCCGGCATTTAGGCAGCTTCCAAAACAAGATTGAGACACAAGTGGCATTAACACGTAGCCTGCAGGATGCATAACATATAACACGTAGGTAGATATTATTTTTGCTAATATTGGCCTATTGGGAAACACTTGTCCTAAGTATGGTCATTTACGTGCCTGACGGACGCCTGCACCAAAAGTCCTTGAATATGATGGTAAATTGCCGGACGGACATTCGCTGGGACATATTATGTACTCAAGCGATTATTTTCTACGGAAATTGAATATGTCGTAAAGCGCCTACATTTTCTTGATCTTCAGTCGTAGGTTGTTGCCGCTCACTTTATCTGTGTTCCATGATCATGACGCCTACGAAATCTATCGATGCAAAGATTCATATCATGTGTTTCGCTGATATAGAGTCGAGATCCTACTTAACTATTTAGGTAATCTATTTATTTATATTACTTAGTTAATATCTACACCATTGTAAGTACCTTGGTAAATTAGGTCAAAGATTCCTAAGATTATTTAAAGACTTATAATCCTACCTCTACATACCTACCTACATACTCATAAGTTTGGTTTTTCTGCAACGATGTTCGTTTATCTAAATTGAGGATAGGAACTTAACTTAATTCAAGTAGGTACCTAACTACTTATTTGTCCATTTTATAAAGAAATTCATTAGGAGCTAAAATAAAAATGACGTGGCCTGTTCTTTTACGTCAGTACCTACATCATACTCAAATTCTCAAATAACTACGTCAACATGGAGAGCCCTCACAACTTTGACGCAGATTAGAGTAGGTAGGTAGTTATAGTTATAGGTATGATACTTACCTACGATCTTCTGACCATCTTACATGTAGGTAAACTTACGTGCTATAAAATAAGATGACCGTTCAAAAATTAATGCAAAGATTGGAGTCTAACAAACTAGGTACTCGTATGCCCCTAGACGAGACAAAATATTGACACTGGATCTAATACGCACATTTAGCGCTATACGAACACAGTCATGCCATGTCAATATTTACTTGAATCTCAATGATTTATTCTGAACAACTTGGCGTTTTAAGTAAAAATAATTAGGTACGTATAAGGAAAAGTTTAAGTAGAAATAAAGATAACTTTGTCCATTTCATTTTTGAAATGTCTTTACAGTGGGGCTTAGCCCATATCAGAGGCAGCTAAGGTAGATTCGACAAAAGATGGAGGAGATTACAGCTGTTCCATATTATGGGAAGTAGATTGAGGAAATATTTATTTAATTTATTTATTTTACAATTTATCGTACACAGAACAGTTATAGGACAAATACAACAAGAAAAAAGACACAACATATTTTGAAAAGGGAGCACGAACTTACCCAAAAAATGCCATTCTCACATAACTCTCAGGTACAAATAAATTCTCAATTCAGTTCAGTTGTAAGTACCTATCAGGCGCGGATACAAGATTTGGCTCAGAGGGGGGGGGGGGGGTATTTTGAGCAAATTATATATTTTTGCAACAAAAATGAGGTAAAAAAATTCTCGATTTACTTATATGAGAGCCAAGGGTTTAGGGGAGGGGGGGGGGGGGGCATTGCCCCTATGGCAAAAAGGAGTCCTTTCACCTTTTTCTCCTACTTTTCGGGGTACATCTGTTCCAGTGACCAACACTCTTCAACTCCTTGGCATGGAGCTGTCCTCTGACCTCAACTTCGGCACCACCATCGAGTCCAAGGCTCAAATTGCAGCTAGAAAGTTGGGCGTCCTGTATAAAGTCAAGCGGTACTTCACGCCTGAACAGCTTCTAACTCTTTATAAAGCTCAAGTCCGATCTTGCATGGAGTACTGCTGTCACCTTTGGGATGGCTCGGCTAAATACCAACTTGCTGCACTGGATTCGGTGGAACGCAGAGCCAAGAGATTAATAGGCGATAAAAAACTGGTGGCGACCAAGCTTCACAGCCTGGCTCACCGCCGCAAGGTTGCTTGCCTATCGGTCTTCTACAGATTGTACTTCGGAGAGTGTGCGCGTGAGCTGCATGAGCTCATACCACCGTCTCCTTTCTTCCATCGGACATCCAGACGCACGGCCGGCTACCATCCGTTCTTAGTTGATATACCCACATTACGCACTAAGCGCTTCAAATCATCTTTCATTATGCGCACGGCTAAAGATTGGAATTCCCTGCCTGCTTCTATATTTCCGAGTGCATATAACCTGAATCTCTTTAAGTCTAGAGTGAATAGGCATCTTCTGGGCAAGCTCGCTCCACCGTAGATCCCATCTCTGCTCTAGGGTAAGATTGGGGTCAAGAGTAAGCCCATCATAGATAAAAAAAAAAAAAACCTGTCTCCATCACAGACTCCATCTTTGCCTTATAACCTAGACTTAAGTCAAGAATAATCATGTTTCAAGTAAAACTTATAGAAAACTAATGGAAATATAAAGATAAAATTGGCTATGTAATCTGCGTGGCACACAAAATTTTAAAATTAAATTTCTCGAAAAGTAATTGTGCTACCAAGGAGCACCAAACTGTTCTATAATCGTGAAAGTATACATATTCATATTTCATTGTCATCATCTTCAAATTGCTTAAATTAAAATTTGCCACGCAGCTTACGCGGAGAATCGAAATCTGAATAATGACCCACCTACATCGCGTTATAAAATTGAATAAGTAAATCAAATTGCTACAAACAACACTTGTTAAAAACTAAGTAATTAAAAAAGTAAATGCAAATGCGCATCGCAAAAGTAGTAGGTACAAGTGGAACACAAAAAGTAACACAATGTAAAGTCAACTTGTCACATGTCATGTAATGGCTACTCGTTAGGGTCAATGCACCAGTCGCACACCTGGTAAAAGTAGCAAACTCCTTGGGTCCAAAACTAAAAATAGTTGGAATTTGCATAAATAATTAATATTATAATGCGGTTTGACCAACGACTGGTCAATGACATTTTAACTGTTTTCTTTATTTAGTTTAAACACTTTGTATACCTGCTGATATCTTTAAGATACTTTTATTATCTTTATAAGATTATCTATTGTTATGCTTAATTTCCTCTATCACTGCGTGGTAGGTAGTCCTTTATGTGTAACAAACAAATATTATTTTTAAATCGTTTATTGTTTTGAATTTAACAATCTAACCATAAACTTTAACTTTGCGAGCGGAACATTCACCCTTCATTCTTGTATTTTTTAATTCTGTTCTATTTACCTACTTATTAAGTAATTGCCTACTCATTATTGAAGAAGAGGTTAAGTCAATAACCCATAGTAGCAGTTAACGGTTACGTATCTTTAATTCTCCACCAACTTATAACAATTCAACAACTTACATTTATTTTGTAGAAATATGTGGAGTGCTTAGAATCATATACGTTCTTGTTTCAAATACCTATTGCTGTTTTGATATTTTTATACTTTATGGTTTTTAACAGTAGCGACCCTGGCTATGTAACAAGTGACGGGATCAACGTAGCTCTGGCTACGTGTTGCTACGACGGTGTCGCTACACTGATCATCCCGCACAGTGAAGCTACGGGATCATTGTAGCTCTGACTACGTGTTGCTACGACGGTGTCGGTACACTGATCATCCCGCACAGTGAGCCACGGGATCATCGTAGCTCTGGCTACGCGTTGCTACGACGGCGTCGCTACACTGATCATCCCACACAGTGAAGCCACGGGATCATCGTAGCTCTGGCTACGTGTTGCTACGAGTCGCTACACTGATCATCCCGCACAGTGAAGCCACGGGATCATCGTAGCTCTGGCTACGTGTTGCTACGCCAGTGTCGCTACACTGATCATCCCGCACAGTGAGCCACGGGATCATCGTAGCTCTGGCTACGTGTTGCTACGCCGGTGTCGCTACACTGATCTCCCCGCACAGTGAGCCACGGGATCATCGTAGCTCAGGCTACGTGTTGCTACGCCGGTGTCGCTACACTGATCATCCCGCACAGTGAGCCACGGTATCATCGTAGCTCTGGCTACGTGTTGCTACGAGTCGCTACACTGATCATCCCGCAGTGAAGCCAAGGGGTCATCGTAGCTCTGGCTACGTGTTGCTACGAGTCGCTACACTGATCATCCCGCAGTGAAGCCTCGGGATCATCGTAGCTCTGGCTACGTGTTGCTACGACGGTGTTGCTACACTGATCATCCTGCACAGTGAGCCACGGGATCATCGTAGCTCTGGCTACGTGTTGCTACGCCGGTGTCGCTACACTGATCTCCCCGCACAGTGAGCCACGGGATCATCGTAGCTCAGGCTACGTGTTGCTACGCTGGTGTCGCTACACTGATCATCCCGCACAGTGAGCCACGGGATCATCGTAGCTCTGGCTACGTGTTGCTACGAGTCGCTACACTGATAATCCCGCAGTGAAGCCAAGGGATCATCGTAGCTCTGGCTACGTGTTGCTACGAGTCGCTACACTGATAATCCCGCAGTGAAGCCAAGGGATCATCGTAGCTCTGGCTACGTGTTGCTACGCTGGTGTCGCTACACTGATCATCCCGCACAGTGAGCCACGGGATCATCGTAGCTCTGGCTACGTGTTGCTACGAGTCGCTACACTGATAATCCCGCAGTGAAGCCAAGGGATCATCGTAGCTCTGGCTACGTGTTGCTACGCCGGTGTCGCTACACTGATAATCCCGCACATTGAAGCCACGGGATCATCGTAGCTCTGGCTACGTGTTGCTACGCCGGTGTCGCTACACTGCTCATTCCGCAGTTTAGCCACGGGATCATCGTAGCTCTGGCTACGTGTTGCTACGAGTCGCTACACTGATCATCCCGAACATTGAAGCCACGGGATCATCGTAGCTCTGGCTACGTGTTGCTACGAGTCGCTACACTGATCATCCCGAACAGTGAAGCCACGGGATCATCGTAGCTCTGGCTACGTGTTGCTACGAGTCGCTACACTGATCTTCCCGCACAGTGAAGCCACAGGATCATCGTAGCTCTGGCTACGTGTTGCTACGAGTCGCTACACTGATCATCCCGCACAGTGAGCCACGGGATCATCGTAGCTCTGGCTACGTGTTGCTACGAGTCGCTACACTGATCATCCCGCAGTCCCGCACAGTAAAGCCACGGGATCATCGTAGCTCTGGCTATTAGTTGCTACGAGTCGCTACACTGATCATCCCGCAGTCCCGCACAGTGAAGTCACGGGATCATCGTAGCTCTAGCTACGTTGCTACGACGGTGTCGCTACACTGATCATCCCACACAGTGAAGCCACGGGATCATCGTAGCTCTAGCTACGTTGCTACGACGGTGTCGCTACACTGATCATCCCGCACAGTGAGCCACGGGATCATCGTAGCTCTGGCTATTAGTTGCTACGAAAATGTTGCTACACTGTAACCTACGCAGCTAAGCGACGGGATCATCGTAGCTCTAGCTACGTTGCTACGACTGCATTGCTACAATAATCTTCCTGTATGATCATGACGAGATGTTTAAAAAGTAACTTGTTTACTGACTTAAAACTTTCGATTAGACAAAACCAGCAGTAAAATGTTTTAATTATTTAAAATCATAGATAATTCACACAAGTTATCATGTTAGGTTTGTCATATATTTTTGACATCTTATTAGATTGTCAAACTGATGATCGGTATCAAAAACCGGTTAACGATGTTTTGCCCTTTAGGATCGTAGGTGTGACTTAACATGTGACTATGGGAGTGTGTAGCTACTTGGATTATATAAGCAAGATTGAGTGGAATCTCAACACTACAGTAAAGTCGAGTCCCTCATTCAACTAGGCCAACGTCAATACTACTTCTGCCACAAAAGTTTGCCCGAACAATCTATGAGGATCCTTATTGTACACTTACAAACTTGTGTAGAAAGATTATACATGTTGTATTTACAAATAATTTGTACCTACTCACAAACAGGACCTTCGTTTGCAATAAACCTCACTTATGGCTTTGTGCAAACGGAAAATGGTTATTTAGAATATTAGCGATGGGCTAGTACCTAGCTACTTGTAAGTACTGAACCATCAGAACAAAGTTCAACCATACAGCAAAGAATATTAACCCAAGTTATAGCTAGACTCACCTAAGTACTAAGTTCCTAACCTAAAAGAAGTTACTACAAATTATTTAACATGTGATGCCAGCTTAGAATAGCATCACCCCAATTCTACCGGAGCGTGTCGTAAAAAGCGACTAAGTGGTCCAAGGCACGGGCAGCAGCGTTCCTTGTACATAGAACATCTTGAACTGCGCTCGCAAATCCCTTTGCCAAGTATGTATATCCGCTTGTGAGTATGGCAATACCCTCCGATAGGGGGAGGCCCATATCCAGCAATGGGCTGTTATGTTGTGGTTGTTATGGTATGAAAAGAAACGATATTACAAATATTCGAAATTGCAAGTTGATCAGTTAACTATCTGTCTAGGTAACTATAGTTCAACAACTTCGTGCGCGACCTTCCTGCGGGGTACAGACGGTGGGGAGGCGAGGAAGCACGTCATTTTAATATGACGTGCGGCGCGGATGCGCGCGTCTCCCTTCCCCGCTACACCTCCCGCCACCCGCTGTCATCTCTCCCCCCAACGTCTGTCACCCCTAGGGAAGGTCGCGCACGAACTTGTCGGACTTAGTTAGTTTCTATTAGGCTTGTTCACCAATGTGAGTGACTTTGTATGAAATATATTTACAACTAGCGGCCCGCCCAGCGGTTTCACTCGCTGCTACTTACCTGTTTTCCCGTAGAAATGGGATCTTTGCCCGTAGTAAAAAGTCCATTAATCCATTCTAGCAGAAGTTACTCATCATGACCATGTGCCAGCAGAGGCGGCCTGTCATGGCGAATAACTTTAACTTTGAAGCCATTACCGTATCTCTTATAGTTTTGATGGGATGCTGGTGGTCTACTTCAGGCACTCCAGACCCTCGTGACCATGTGCCAGTAGAAGCGGCCCGTCATGCTGAATAACTTTAACTTTGAAGCCATTACCGAGTCTAATAAAGTTTAGATAGGGTGCTGGTGGTCTACATCAGGTACTCCAGACCCTCGTGACCATGTGCGAGCAGAAGTGGCCCGTCATGCTGAATAACTTTAACTTTGAAGCCATTACCGAATCTTTTATAGTTTAGATGAGATGCTGGTTGTCTACATCAGGTACTCCAGACCCTCGTGACCATGTGCCAGCAGAAGCAGCCTGTCGTGCTGAATAACTTTTACTCTGAAACCATTACCCTATCTCTTATAGTTTAGATGGGATGCTTGTGGTCTACATCAGGTACTCCAGATCCTCGATGACCATGTGCCAGCATAAGCGGCCCGTCATGGTGAACAACTTTTTCTATGAAGCCATGACCGTATCTCTTATAGTTTTTATGGGATGCTGGTGGTCTTCATCAGGTACTCCAGATCCTCGAGGGCTGACCATGTCCGTCTTTTATATGATAGTAATATCAGTGCCAAAATTCGCGAGGATCGGTAAAGCGGTTTGGCTAATTTGGGTAATATCTGCTTTATTTCCCCGTTTTCCTGCTGCTAACCGTTTTCCCGTAGGAATGATGAATTTTCCCGTGGTAAAAAGTAGCCTATGTTACTCAGGGATGTTGTAGCTTTCTAATAGTGAAAGAATTTTGGAAATCGGTCCAGTAGTTTCAGAGTTTATCGATTACATACAAACAAACAAAAAAACAAAAAAACAAAGTTTTCCTCTTTATTATATTAGTGTAGATAATTATAAGTGCACTACATATCGTCAACACTGTAGTTTGATATGTCAGTGATCTTTATTTGCTACATTGAAATTGATTCCAAGATAAAGTAAATCTATGCGTCATTGCTTTTTTAATTTACATTCTATTGTTTTGGTTCATATGTTAATCTAGAAAGAGTACACGAAACAACTGTTTTTAACCCCCGACGAACCAACCGGAGGGGTGTTATAAGTTTCACGCGTCTGTATGTCTGTGTGTCTACGATTCTTTGAGGCAACGTATCTCCGAAACGACTGAACCGATTTCAATGCGGTTTTGTTTATATAAAAGCTTATATGGTCAGGATGGTTCTTAGCCATATTTCATGAAAATCTGATGATGGAGACGGAAGGTAGACTAGGAATCACACTACGCACTATATCCCCGTGTTTGAGCTAATTTGACTCGGAGTTGTCATATCTTTCAAGTCATGCATGACATTATGGAGGTCCTAACTATTTTAAAATATGACTTCAATGAGCGTACTCGTATTTATTTGACTTTAGGAAATAGGTAGATAAAAGATCTTTTACTTAAAACCTGTGCGTAGGTATAACATGTATTTACTAAGTTAGTAATATTACAAAAGTTATATGTAATACTTCTGTATGTACCTATGAGTACCTGTACCTGTGCTTTATCCTGGGTGAATGAGTTCCTTGCTTAAATAGGTATGTAGAAAATTTATTTAAAACCCGTACTCAATTTTGCTTGCTTTGCTCAAGGACTGCTTAACCTATCTTTATTCACAGTTTACCTATTATTGCCAGTGTAGGAAAAGAGACTTTACCAACAAAATATGTACTTAACAATCCGGATCTATTTTGGGTAATATTGTAAAAATTTGCGCTCGCTTCGCTCGCGATCATCTAGAGTAATTGCTTGGCTTACCCCCAGAAGATGGCGTCAAATGTCTGTTGCAGGATTCTTACAAGCACCAAGTGTCATTACCGGGGGGTTGAGGGGCTTGCCCCTCAGACGAAGACGTGAAACGTCTGTTGTAGGATTTTACAAGCACCAAGTGTCATTACCGGGGTTGAGGGGGCTTGCCCCCCTCACAGACGAAGACGTGAAACGTCTGTTGTAGGATTTTACAAGCACCAAGTGTCATTACCGGGGTTGAGGGGCTTGCCCCTCAGACGAAGACGCCAAACGTCTGTTGCAGGATTCTTACAAGCACCAAGTGTCATTACTGGGGGGTTGAGGGGGGCTTGCCCCCCTCACAGACGAAGACGTGAAACGTCTGTTGTAGGATTTTTACAAGCACCAAGTGTCATTACCGGGGGGTTAAGGGGGGCTTGCCCCCCTCACAGACGAAGACGCCAAACGTCTGTTGCAGGATTCTTACAAGCACCAAGTGTCATTACCGGGGGGTTGAGGGGGGCTTGCCCCCCTCACAGACGAAGACGTCAAACGTCTGCTGCAGGATTCTTACAAGCACCAAGTGTCTTTACCAGAGGGTTGAGGGGGGCTTGCCCCCCTCACAGAAGAAGACGTGTCGTTGCATTCATCACAGAAAAAGCGAACGTCTGTTTTGGAAATGTTACAAGCCCCAAATGTCATCACTAAAAAGGAAATTAACATCGATTTTGAAGTAGTTCAAAAACTACCAAAAAATTTGCTCGCTTTGCTCGAAGACTTTTTTTCTCCTGCTTCTGCTCAACGTTGTTTTCTTCACGCTGCTTGCTTTTTTTTGGCAATGTAGGAAAAGACACTTTATAAAGTAATCTACTGAATAATCCAGATAATTTTTAGTAAATATCGTAAAAATTTGCGATCGCTTCGCTCGCGATCTTTCTTTGTATTTCGCTTTCCGTGCTTGTCGTATTTTAAACTAAGTTGACGTACTTATACATCAGGTTATTCTTAATTCAAAAAACTCAATTAAAACACAAAAATCTTTGTAGAATTTTGCGCTCGATTTGCTCGCGGTCACTCAGGTTACCCTGCTATTCCCTGTCTTGCCTATTTTTCTTTCCTATAGGATATACAAAAGATCACTGTGTTAATTTACACAAAAAATAAGATTGTTAAGCTAAGTTTTATTGTCATATAAAATTACTGAGCAGCAGCGGGTAGAACCGCCGTTTAAAATGCTAGTGAGAAATAGTAAGCGCTTAAAAATCATGCTGTATGTTGTTTAAAGTCAGAAACAAAATATTAATTTAAAAAGCTTCAAATAAAACTAAATTAAAAATTTAAAGGAACCCCCGACTTTCAATCCCTTAAAAAGTTAAAAATAATTTATATATCCAATAAAATATTGTAAACCATAATACTCCAACGCGTCGGGGGGCCGCTAAGTAAATAATATAATATAAGAAGTTTACAAAGCTTAATAAACATTTAAGTTGCAAATGTCATTTCATTTCATACAAGTACGTCTTACGTTTTATTGAAACTTCTTACCTATATTGTTTACTTAGCGGCCCCCCGGCGCGTTGGAGTATTATGGTTTACAATATTTTATTGGATATATAAATTATTTTTAACTTTTTAAGGGATTGAAAGTCGGGGGTTCCTTTAAATTTTTAATTTAGTTTTATTTAATACTTAATCTCACTTACTAATTATTTTATTTGACGTAGGTACGTAAATAAACAAATAGTACGCCAAGCGCTAGACAATTTATGGAATCAGTTCAGTAGTTTTTGAGTTACAAAAACAGTAAACAACACACTGACAAACGGACGAATTTTTAATCCTTCCTTATAAATTTATAATTATACTACTTAGTGATTATTGGATTAAATTAAATCGTTAATTTATTCGAAAGTGATTAAGTTTTTAAGTATAAGTAGGTACTCTATATAGTCTCTAATCGGATCCCGTTTAATTTAAATTTTCATGTCATAAAATCCCGTGAAATTGAAGTTAACCCTACGACTACAAAATAGAGGATCATTAAACCCTATTTAAGGTTTTCGCGATTGTCTCTTGTAATGTAACATAGCCAAGGTTGCTGTCGAAAATCTTAAAATATAAGAGTATCAAAACAGAAAAATCTAATACAAGAACGTCATATTATAATTCTAATCCTATTTTAATCCAAGAAATATGACGTTCTTGGCAACCATCTTCTTAGTTACCTTAGTTCTCTGAGATTTCAGTTAATTCCAGTAAGGGTCAGTAGGTAAGCGTCATAGTCGTTGCTAAGTACTGCGGCCGCGCGCCGTTTTCCTAATTTGTGCTAGTACTGAGTGAGCCATCTGTATCTAAAGGCGCCTCGCGCACCGACTCCGCCGAATTTGTGCTATGACCCCCAAGTAGATTAATATGTAGAGCTAAGTTTAAACTGCTTTACTCCATGGCATGTTAGTTTTCAGTCACCACGCCGCCATAAAATGAAACTAGTTCTTAAGCAACCAGTTTATTCAGAGCAAGACAATTCTTCAGAGGTAGCCCTACGTAACACAATTTAGAGCAAAGCTATGAAAGACTGAACGCAATCAATTTGGCGCATGTTAAAATATAATTTTATACAAAAAATGTATGACATCTACTTAAATTACGTAGAGTTGATGTTTGTTAAGAAAGGTTCTTAAAAATACTATATTAAAATATAGCTTCTACAAACGAACTCTGACCAATATAAAAATGCAGCTTAATTGCATAATAAACTACGAAAAATGCAACTTAATTGGAAAAGTTGCATTTTTCATAACTTTAAACGTCAAGTTTAATTGCAACGACTTTTACCCGGGCTCATTCTAGTTGTTCTTAGAGTTCCTTCTAAAACACAACTTTGCTGTGAACCTGTTTAGAACAGGCATGTTATTTACCTATTCCAAAGTGCCCATGCGCTGTAATAAAAATAAAAGCCAGTTTTCACAACTCAGGTGGTTCATATTGCATAAAAATTGCTCTAAAACCAACTGAAATCCGGCAAATGACAGTTAAAACCAGTTTAAACTTGTGTAAAACGATATAAACTAACAACTAAACTAAAGTTGATCTGATGTATAGGTAGGTACATCCCTAACTTTTATAGTGATTAAGTTTCATAGTGAACAAGGTACTAAAAAAGCTGACTATACTTTTATTTTTGAGAACATTGATCATAGAGTATCTTTGTACCATCACTGCACAAAGCTTACATGGAATAACAGTAGGTCACTCTTTTAGACACTAGCAGTGAAAACGGTAAGCCGATGGGAGTTGGCAGGTAGAGATCTATCGGTATTGTTCAATACACTAATAAATATCTACCCAAAAAAAATATGATTTAAGTAGGTATGATATAGGTAACGTAAAAGTAAAAAC
The DNA here is from genome assembly GCA_024500475.1 of Phthorimaea operculella. Taxonomy (NCBI): domain Eukaryota; kingdom Metazoa; phylum Arthropoda; class Insecta; order Lepidoptera; family Gelechiidae; genus Phthorimaea; species Phthorimaea operculella. Next base: position 6,135,267 of record JANFCV010000010.1, on the reverse strand, counting down.
GTGCACATGTACGCACACGTGACCAAAATGGCCTGAATCAAAATAAAATCATACCCAAATAAATCAAAACCGTTATCAAAACTGACTTTGTTATTTTGGGTTTCTCATTCCCATTTAATAATTTCGTGTTAAACCAGTCTCATGCGTTTTTGTGAAGATTATGAATCAGGATGTTATTTCTGGCCACGTAAATAAGTTATTTTTGTTTTATTAGGTAGAAAGATAAAAATAATAACTCAACTCTAGACCCATTGATCACAAATGGGTAAAATACAGTTGATATGAACTAAATTTTTAGTTTTCTGATATGTTGCCAAAATATTACTAGCTAAGACTAGGATAAAAAATCACAAAATCATTGCAAAACCACAAATAAGGTAATGAGACGTCACGCGAGGCCCTGAAAAACTAAATAAAATATGCAAAACCTTCCATTATTAACTAACCATTATTATCAAAGTATTCTTTGTAAGCTCTAGAAGTAGGAGAAAAAGGCGAGGAACAAACCACGACAATCTTATTCCACGCCTCATGTCACAGCTTCATATCGCTTCTGACGACTGATAAGATTCAATTCCGTAAACATGTTTCTAACCAGAATCCTCATTAATAAATCAGGTTCCCCAATACATTTTACTCTCTAGAGATATACTTAGGGATCCGAACTGGTCCGAGGCGCGGAAATGTGGTTCCTATGCAAATGTCTAGCCTTGACTTTGCTTCAACTTGAGATTCCGTCATGATAGCAAACATGGAACAAACACTCAAAATACTGGCAATGGACGAGCAACCTTTGCACGTCAAACAAATACTGGTTAGACAATATTTGAACAACAATTTAGGTATTAGTATAACTAGTACTGATCGCCAGTTTCCACCCATACAAGGTTTAATTTAATTCAAATAAAAGAGGCAATTCTTTAAAACAAATACTTCCATAAGCGCTGCTTCCTTATCATCAGCGCGTGATTTTATCTACGTTTTGTCTGATTTACTGATTATGGGTAGTAACTAGTATCTTGATAATATATTCGTAAATTCGTTAGCTGATAAGCGAACGACTGCATGGTTTTTTATACAAATACCAAGAAAATCAGTATAAATTGGTCCCTTAAATGGTGGATTTACTGGCGATAGTACCATAAATGATATTGATATTTTGCATACTTATATTTAATTTAAAATCACAAAATACAAGGTGTACAAAATAATAATAAAAGGATAAAAATCATCAAAGCGTTTACTCAATTTAATTGAAGTCCAGTCAGCCTGTTGCCTAAAAAATATTCTTTAATACGGGTTAATTCTAAGCTAAGCTAAAATTTTGTTAGACGTGGTGTAAATGGCCGTTTTTTACAGCCTTTTACGCTCTGCCTACCCCACAAGGGTTATAGAGTGGTATGTGATTCTAAGCTATCATACTTCGTACTTATATTCTAAGCAATCAGCAAAATTGGCAGCGCAGATGAATGCTTTATGCTACGGTAGCACGAAGTTAAAGTAGTCAGGTAAAACTTTGTAAGCGTGGAAGCACTCACCATATTTTACATAATTGGCCTTAAAAACAAAATAATTACCAAATTTTCACGTGCATTTATGATTTTATTATATCCTTTTGTCGCCGCATATATAAATTACCTGCAAACTACGTAATTCACCATTTATAGCCTGCAATTTGGCGATGAGCAACAATATGTGCATCACCGAAATTACCAAGAAAAGCGAAATTAAAATCCTTTAAAGAGATAGTGCGGAAGCGTCCCTATTTATAGTATGAGTGATGTTGATGAGACATTAAATCAAGCGGATACCTGCTAGATCCGCCGCCGGCTTGCCTTGGGGGTCACCGGGTAACCTTCCATGGAGTAATTACCCATTAAAGTTGACCGAGTAATGTCAACGCCCTCAAGGGTGCTGTTTTCGTTTACTCTAGGTGGGTCGATATTATATTCGGCCAGAACGACATGTTTACGGAAAGCACAAAACAGTACAGTTCTCGGAAATTTGTCACCTCGTAGAAGCTGTGGATATAGAATAGGACTGTAAACGTTTCTGTTCGCAGAAAGTTAGTACTTACTCTTTTTTACATAGTACATTATTGCACTTAGTACAGAAAAGATCCAGAGGAACTTTTTGAAGAGCTGACGAATAAGTAGCAATTTTTAGATTCAATAACTAAGGCAGTCGCGTAAAAATATCCAGCAACCCTATTATCTCAAAATCTCTGTTTTAGTAAATCTGTCATACCTAATTCTTCGCATAGAGAGAAAAACGTCATCATCAGTCATAGGACGTCCAGAGAAAAACGTAATCTGATTTAAATTTTAGCTTAAGTTGCTGAACCAACTTTTTTTACTGCTAGCACGTGAGAGCAACAAAGTGATTTTGTTATAAACAAAGATCTATTTACATATTAACAAGTATAAGCTAAATATGTAATTTCTGTAAACGATGAATTATAGTATTGTAAGATGTCTCTCAAACAATAATTTTACAAGATTATTGTTATTGTTAAATACCCAGTAACAATTAAAAACAATGCTTTTGACGCCTACCTATGTTGTTTGCAAGAATGTATTGAAAATGACATAGCAATTAAACTATAACTACTAATCTGTAGAAACAAAACGTGAGGAAAAACAGATCACATTAGCAGTTATCTATATGTACAATGATAGTTATAAGTGGATATAGGCACGCTGAAGTTATGCACTTTTAAAATCGTTTACGCGTTGTGTTTACATCTTATACACACACATGCAAAACAATGCGCGCTCCTCGATACTCACTCTTAATACAACCGCTTTAAATTCAAAACCACAGAACAATCGCTACAATAACCGGTGGCGTTAATGCTATATGTCGCAGCGATGTTAATCAAACCAGGTTTTTAACCAAAAACCAAAGACCAGTAGATAACAAAGGTAAAGTTCAATTTTATCATAAACATTAATTTGTTTTAGGATTTTGATCAAAATCTATAACAATATAGGTTTCTGATGATGAACCTGAAGTAGTTTCGGATTAAAATGGTAAAGTTATTGCCAAAAACATTAATATAATGTAGTCATAATAATATGCTGGTCTTTGATTAAGAACTTGATTAGGATTATGATAAAAAATTTGGCAAAACTTATGTTAAAATTTTATTATCTCAAGCGTCTAGCTTTTTGGACAAAAACCTAGTTTTATCAAAAACTACGACATAGAATGACGCTGAACGCTGCACAATGCTGCCCATTCCCTGGATTCGGCCCTTGGATACCCTCGGGTAGAAATAGAGTGATGTTATTTTAAGCCGTGAAAGTAACATAATTTCAAAATAAAAAATAAAAATACTTAAAATGTTTAAAGAAAGCTTAAAAATCCTCAGAGGTCAATCATTATTTTATATAGTGGAAGGTCAAGGTGGAAAATTTCACATAACACGTGTCTTTAGTTTAATTACGATAAAAATACTTAAAAAAAAGTTCAAATAAAAAAGAATCTACCCATGAGGATACGAACCATGACATCCCTGATTGTTAGGCCACTGTCTTTACCAATGCGCCATCCGTACATTTAACACGGAGTGCGAAATTTTGTTACCTATTTCGCTATTAGTCATTATTGGAACGTGCTTGATTAGTTATCTTATTCTTTTGCTACAATCGGTTTACTACGCGCTTCTTTGTATGTGTGAGTGGAGTTTGGCTTCAAACGACTTTAGAATTAAAGCTCATGTGCATGTCTCTGTAAAGTCTATATGGAATTCTGTAAATGGCTGTACATCGCAGCAAGATGGCAGGATTAGGATTTCGTACCTAATTCAGACATCCTGCGACATATAGTGTATTTTTTATACGTACTACTTATTAATTGCATTTGCATTTGACGACAATTTACAGAAAAATTTGACATCGCATTTAGTTATGTGCAATTTCTTACATCCCATAGATGCGTGGGATGATGGTCATGACATAAATTTTTATGTATCGGCAGTACCTCAAGTTATTTCTTTAAAGGAACTCTACTGTCTACGCTGGTTTTGAACAACCAATATGATTTGATCAAATTCTAACCCTCGAGGGCGGTATGGAATAAACAAAAACATCATACTTCTTATAAAATGGTCCCATGCTTGCATAAATATGGAATACAAAAGATATTACAAAAATGAGTGAAACAAGTCATATTTTTCCATAAATATTTCGGCTAATGTTAAAAGTTACATTACCTATAGGATAATCTAAGAAACTGCCTCCAAAAGTATTGCAAAGTTACCACTTCTTGCTTGAGGTTAGATAAAGTATCAGACCAAAAACAGAAATTCTTAATCATTTTTCATGACGCGTCATGCGTATGGATAAGAGAATATTCAAGACTCTCGACGTAACGATGTCAATCAACAAGTAGGTTCACCTCTATGGTTCACCTGCATACTATGCCATAACTCTATGGCCATAACTAACCTTCAGAAGACACATTCCTAATAAGTAAAGTTGGTAGGAAGTCGTCAAGCTAGGAACGCCTTATTTTTTTGTTAGTGTAATTAGTGAGTTTAGTTATTAGTTAGTTAGTTATACTAAAAAATGAGAAAGTACTCACGTCCTTCAAGCAATCTTATTGAAGCGCGCGGTCTGTTACATCTGTAATTACATGACAATCACTAACAATTGGGTATGTAAAATGTATAGGTTTAATATGTTTTTCTAAAACTTTATGCAATTTTACGAAACTAATTTGGTTCTTTTGATTATTTGATTATCCCTTATTTTTTTATAATTGTTTAAAAGTTTTTCATTGATGACGTCATTACTGGGCAACTAATGAAACAAACAACTTTATTTACATACTCTTTGCGAACAACCACCATGCAAATTTTATTGCAAATTCCTGGATCTGTTCTGTCAAAGTAGAATGCGGAAAAATAAAGTTATTTCCTTTTCTCTCAAACGGTTTTCTGTAAGGAGATTGAGATAAAATATTGTCTGTCAAATCCCTTTAATTTTCGAACGCGACTGTTTCGCCATTTTATAGTGTCAACAATTTATGGTACGTCAAGTGTCAAAGTCTTGTAAACAAAGTGCGATTTATCAGTTTTTTTCTTGAAATATTATTTTTGCAGTGCATTTTTTTGTGATAAAAGACTAAATTAAGGAAATGACATCATGCCTGGCTGCTGTGCTGGCTGTTCCTCAATACAGTGCGGCGTGCGTCTTATTAAAAATCGCCCTGAAATTAGTTTGCACACGTAAGTACACAAATCTGCTATTTTACTTGAACTTTATAATATTATATGTAATAAAAAGCCACGAGCAGCTATTTTTCGCTATATAGCAGCAAACTATAAACGTTTTTTTCCCCAATATATCATTAATTTCTTTATTTCTGCCGATACTGATTTCATACAAACTGATCGTCGGCTAGGGTTGGGGTAGTACATAGTCACGGTATCGATATATTTTGCCAGAATTCGTAAGAATGGAAGGAAATAATGAATCTTGAGAGTTCAATTCAGAAAGTTATAGGTAATGTGCCAAAGTTACCAAGTTACCTGTTTAATAATTTAAATATTTTTTTTTACAGGTAACCAAAAAATGAAGTTAAAAGAAGGAAATGACTTGATATTATTGGCACCGAAAATATAAATCCACGTCATGGACAAATATTGACATGCTCCTGTATTTTGGTGTCGAGTGTTATTATAACAGAACTCTGGATAAGTTATGCCAACGTGAAGAAGCCTTGCCTTCCCAACCCCTTTTTGGTAAAACCTAAGGAAAATGATAGATCTGTTTTGACTGAACAGCAACAGGAAAAAAATGGAAGGAAAAGGAAAATTTCTGGAATAGCACAAGAAATTTTGTTATGAATAGTTATGATAAATTACTATTTTTGGCTTTTGTTTGATTATTATTATTATAAATTTTACCCTACAACTTGTTTTTCTTTTTAACAATTCATTTACTACACACAAAAGCAGTTAAGTATTATGAAAATTCACAACAACATAAGCATAATACAGTAGTAAGGTACCTACACAAAAATATCAACAGCGTAGGCATAATGCCCGTCAAAACCATCAACATCTTCCTACCCTTATCCCAACTAGGCAGTAGACAGTTACCGACTATCGATATCGATTTTGGGTCCAAAATGATTACAACCCTACAAAAATCCGCCATTTTGTGAGTCAAACATTGTTTAGGTATTCACGCACATTCAGAGGGTACAGCCAGTCCATAGGTTTGTAATGTCTTTGGCAAATTCAGTGTTATCGATAGTAGTAGGTACTATCGATAGTTTTGCAACACTACATCAAACGTCCAACTGACATGACAGAAGCAAGCAAGGGTGAAGCAAAGAGTAGGAAACTTTTATTGGGGAGGAAGTTCGTTATAGGCGTCTCGAAAGAGTTTCATTTAATTTTTTGCACAGTATGCACATCACAAAGGTCAAATTAAGGTTATTTAGATTTTTGCAAAAATAAAACTGATCTTTAACTTTTTAGAACTAAAAACATGAAAATACTATAAAAGACCAAAATATCTCCAAATGGATTTCTTATTTTACGTCTTCGAGTTAAGCTTTACATGCCCAATTTCCTGATTTTCAAGGACTGTGTATTAGACAATCTTTCAATAAGTAGTCATATTAGTACCAGAGAGAGCCATAAATAATTTGAAGATTGGGTTTAGAGGAGGTTTGTTATAAAATTGAACAAAATCAATTACCGTTTTTTTTTATTCAACGTAAAATTAACACAATTGATGTTTTTTTAAGTATTTTTTTTTGCGTTTAACGCAGCAAAGCGAACCTTTTTTCTCGGTATTCTATTAATTTATTTCCTGTCTCTATTAGAAAATTATTTTCGAAAACGCAGTATTTTAACAACTTTTTGCACTCTATCTTAGTACACACACATATTCATAGTAGGTATCTAACAAACCACAAGAAACGTAACCATCAACACGCAGACAGCTCACAGAGAGATGTTGACTTGATTTATCAGCGACAGTTAATACCTACGTAAGCAAAACACGATGTCGTTCTGCATTTACGCATTGTGGTCATAAGATTCCCACTCGGGTTTTCCGCAAAATCCATATCACAACAAAGGGAATGAACTGATTTGTATGCAACAGGTACTTGGAAAATACAGTAACTTTTATTCTTCTTTTTTTTAGCTTTTATTGAAAGACATATTTTTATGTAAAGTGTATTAAGTTGAATATCTTGCATCGGCTACTGACTTATACGCACCCTAGCCTAGGTCTGTAGGGTTGAGGTTGCAAGAGGATTGATTGACGATCTATAGGAACTTCAACTGTACAAGTTGCAAACAGCGTAGCTATGAATATATGGTCTTCTGTGTATATTTAAAATAATACCTAATTGTGACTGTTATATATATGTCTACTTAACAGTTTCATACAAGGTTCCAGTCAAAACACTTCATAAAAATGATCTACATTAAAAATTGTTCAGTTGCGTAGAAAGCATCTCTTATCCCCATACAAAAGACATAAACGCGGGTATCAAAAATATTAAGAAACTATTATAGGTACTTACAAACTTTTATGCGTGACAGCAGGACAGAAGGTTCTGGGTTCAATTCCCGATGGGATTAGTCACGAAGTTGATATTTATCACTTTGTGAATTTGTTCCTAGTCTGGTTAGAACATTGCAGACTGAACCACCTGATTGTCCGAAAAGCAAGATGGTTCCGTACTTCGGAAGGGCATGTTAAGCCGTCGGTCCTGGTTGCTGTCCATGATTACTTACTACTTGTAGTAGGCGGTTGAAAAACTCTGAAACCAGGATTTATCGGGTCGTTGGACGACATGGTGTCCCACTCGAAGAAGAAGAAGACCGCACAGTATTAGGTTTCTCAGAATAATTTCTTATATTTAGCTTGGGTTCTCAAAAAGACGTACACGTGTGGTAAATTTTTGTATTGTATTTTTTTACATGTGGTTAGGTTAGGTTATTATCATATTTGTATTGTTGGTATATAAGGTGTGAAAAAGTCAACTGCAATTATTTTAGTGGGTCAACTAGCACATGAAACTGAAGAACTTTTCCAAAGGAACATAGGTCGAAATGTGAAGAAAAATTTGGACCTCTCATACAAGTTGACTCGGTCAGCTGGTAGGTACAAAATTGCCGATCAGCTGATTCGAGTTACTAAGGGAGGTCCAATTTTTTTCTCATTATTTGCACCTATGTTCCTTGTGAAAAGTTGTACCTTACCACGAGCCCGTTCTTTATTTTTCTAGCAGTCACCACACCAGTAAAATTTCTCCTTAACGCACCTAGGTAGCTAATTAATTATTTACATTAACTTTTTGGCTACAAAGTTAAGTACTATTTTTAGGTTTAACTTGTCATTTGACTTACAAAATGTCTGCTGAACTGTACACGTCAATTCTAAACTATGTATTCGATTATTTATTCTAATTTCGCTAATGAAACAGCAATTTACGATTATTCAGAAGTGGGTTTTACCGCAGATTTAATAAAGAAACATAGATATAACCACAAATAAATTAAAATATTCTGATACCGCTAGCGTTAAGTATAGCGGTAGATTTCCGTATTTAAAACATACACATATAGGAACTTATCACGCCATTATCCCTTGCGGGTGAGGCAGTAACTTCACGTGGTGTAAACGGCTGTAAAAACAAGGAGGGAGCTCAAGGTCCTACAAGTCGTGAAGATAGTAACCCTTCGGGGCATTGAAGGAAGGAGACTGAGCCGTATTTATGTGTTTGATAAATTATTAATTTCCTAATAAATCAATTTAAATTTAAAAAAATTAAACGTATTTTAAAAAACCACTCTAATGAGGATTTTTGGACTGAAAGCTAGACTAGACGAGTCCGAACTAAATGGCGCTGTTAACTTTTTTAGATTGAGGGATCATCTGTCACACCACTAGGACATAACAGTTAATTATACGAAACATAATGTTGCCGCTTTCTACTGTAAGTTCTTAATTAGTAAGTCCTTAAATAGATTTAGCATTTATCCTCGATATAAGGTACGGCTTTTATAAATTATGTTTTCTTTTTTAATGTTATAAGTTCTCCAAAATATGAAAATACGAGTAGAACAAAATATTTAATAAAACAAAAACTACTTAGCATTTCCGTCATTCGCCATCAGCACCACCTAGTAGAAACTAGACGAACAGATTAAAATTTTCCCATTCGTTCAGAGTGTGTCTTAAAACTAAATCAACTGATTATTTGATGCACCACTTACTTATAATCTATTTTTATAAGTGATTTCAAAAATTTCCGCCAGACGTGAAGGTCCAGTTTAATAATCAACAACGTTTGACGTCACTCTTTTTTGGACACAGGAGGTCACAATTTTATCCTAAGCACTTTATTTTTATACGCTAACGGACGTCAGCAGATTTTATTTTAGAAAGTAAAGTCACGTTTTGAATAGATATTGGTAAATTAGGAGATTTTTTCCTCACAGCAGATGTCCAGCTACTTATCTACCTACCTACATATGCGTACGTTTATTAAACAACCGTAAAAAAGATCGGTCCAAAGTATAATTTACAACCAATGACCCGCGCTTTTGGCGTCTTAAGGTGGATAAATATTAGTCCCTGACGTCAGTTTTAAGTGCAATTTTAGAACTGCGGAAATTTTCAATTCAAGATTAAGAATTATTATTTACTAAATCTTGTTGCATTGATGTTTAATTATTACTAGCGGCCCGTCCAGGTTTTACCCGCTGCCACATAGGTATACCCATTTCCCAGTAGGAATCGGATATTTTCCCGTAGTAAGATGTTGTTCCCAATTTCAACCATTTTACCGAGGGGATAAGATATTTTCCTGTGTTAAAAGTAGCCTATGTCACTTAGGAATGCTTTCTAATAGTAAGGAAATTAGTAATAGAATTTTTAAATTCGGTTCAATAGTTTCGGAGTTTATCGATAACATACAAGCAAATTTTTCCTCTTTATAATATTAGTGTAGATAGTAAATTTTTATCTGTAGGTACACAAATTTTATGCATACACCATGTATAGACTTTGATAAGCAAACTCTATTCATATTTAAAAATAGCTAGCCTTCTAAATAACACGATTAAATAGTGTGTATTATTTTCAATATAGTCGGATGACGATAAATTAACCCTATTTTATATTAAATGTAATGTAGGTAAGTACTAGCCTTTAAAACAACACATAAATATAATGCCTAGGTGCCTATTAATTTAAATACCAGTACTTATTAATAAATATTGTCAAATGACGACAACAATTTTATCTACGTATAAGTAGACTAAAAATATTTGTATATTTCACTTTTACTTACTCATCTTTTGTCTACTTAGTTACCTTGCGTCACGATGATGATCATCACAACCACTCTAATGTTGACATAAGCAAAAAGAGACAAAACATTTGTAACGTGCTGAAATAGTAATTCAGATCACACAAGGTAACCACAAAGCACGGTATGTGACGAAAAACTAAGTACCTTCATCAAAAAGCAAATGCGTCTTTTTGTTACATACTTAATTTAATATCATAAGATGGTCATATCACAATTGTCATAATAAAACACTTAGTCCATCCGAAGTATTCACTCAGAAGAGCAGGCAATTTAAATATCAAAATATTAAGCTATGAAAACAAAGTTGCATTATACGTCAAATTTCTGATTTCTGACCCCTTGGAAAAAGTTGTTTCTTATCTTATCACCATTTGGTTCTAAGCTTCCGCTATATTCAGATTTCGATTCTCCACGTAAGCTGCATGGCAAATTTTAATTTAAGTAATTTGAAGATGATGACAAGAAAATCTGATTCAGTGATTCTGTATACTTCAATACATAGTATAAAGTAAAGTCCCTTCCCGTGTCTGTATGTATGTTTCCTTATATCTTTAAAAGCCCTCAACGGATTTTGATGCGGTTTTTTTTATTATATAGAGTTAGTTAAGGGGCAGGTTTTTAAATATTCTTTACATCAAATTTTAACCCCGAGAGGGGTAAAAATGGGGTTAAAAGTTTGTATGGAAAATCATTATTTTTAAATACGATGTGTTTCAAAATTTGTGATTAGATCAAAAAGCTACAATAATAAAATACGTGTTTCAGGAATTTTCGATTTTTAACCCCTAAAGGGGTAAAAATGGGGTTAAAAGTTTGTATGGAAAATCATTATTGGTAGTTCGTGGTATATATCCCGTATTGATCGCGATTCTCTTCCGAAAGTAGTTTTTGAGGGCACAACAATTCCTTTTAGTGTCAAAGTTAAAAACCTTGGAGTGATCTTTGATCAGTGTTTTACGTGGGAGCCTCATGTCTCTGAAGTTGGCAGAAAGGTATTTGCAGCATATAGATCACTAAAACGATTGAAAAATCTCCTGCCGACTAAAACAAAAATTTCTCTTGCGCATTCTCTTCTTCTGCCAATCTTAGATTACGCGGACGTCTGCTACCCTGACCTGAACGTGGATTTTCTGAACAAAATAGAACGGTTGCAGAATCTCTGCATTAGATTCATATACGGTCTCCGAAAGTATGACCATGTTTCGGAGTATCGCAGCCAGCTTCAGTGGCTGCCAGTGGCTCGTAGGAGGGACTTCCACATCCTCTCTCTTCTTTATTCTATCCTTACACATCCTACTACTCCCCCCTATCTGAAAGAACGCTTTGTTTTTCATTCTGCAACCCTATCCCGCAATCTACGCTCTAGTGAGAACCTTACACTAAACATGATTCCCCACAGAACAGACTTCTTTGGCAAATCGTTTAGTGTACAGGCTATAAAGCTTTGGAACTCACTTCCTGAAAGTATCAGACGAGCACCCTCCCTTCCAACTTTCAAGGCCCAGGTTAAAAAACACTTTCTAAAACTGTCAGTCGCTTCAATTTCTTAGTTTTCGCTATTTTCCTTATTAGTAAAATTCCTTTTTTTTTTATAATGTTAATATCCTATCGTCCATCCATAGCTTATATGTATTAAGTAGTTTATTGTATTTTACTTATTTATGTAATAGTATGTAATTAATATTTATTTAGTTTATGTATTGTATATATTTAGCTGCACTATCCCGCTTTTACTATCTCAATCTACTCCTTTGCCCATGGTTGCCTGGTAGAAATTGCTACCTTAGCAATAAGGCCGCCTATTGTACTATTTTCTGTTATGTGTTTCTGTTGTGATGTATTTTTTTTTCCTCTTGTGTGTGCAATAAAGAATATTTGTATTTGTATTGTATTGTATTATTTTTAAATACGATGTGTTTCAAAATTTGTAATTAAATCAAAGAGCTAAAATAATAAAATACGTGTTTCAGGAATTTTCGATTTTTAACCCCTAAAGGGGTAAAAATGGGGTTAAAAGTTTGTATGGAAAATCTTTATTTTATAATACGATTTGTTTCAAAATTTGTGATTAGATCCAAAAGCTAAAAAAGGAAATACGTGTTTCAGGGATTTTCGACTTTAAACCCCTAAAGGGGCAAAAAAGGGTTTAAAAGTTTGTATGGGAAATCATAATTTTTAAATGTGATCTGTTTCAAAATTTGCGATTAGATCAAAGAGCTGAAAAAATTGAGTACATGTTTCAGGGATTTTCGATTTTCAACCCGTAAAGGGGTAAAAAAGGGGTTCACAGTTTGAATGGAAAATCATTATTTTTAAATGCGATCTGTTCCAAAATTTGCGATTAGATGAAAAATATTAAAAATGAGATAGGTACGTGTTTCCGGGGTTTTCGGTTTTCGACCTCTAAAGGGGTAAAAAAAGGGGTTAAAAGTTTGTAAGGAAAATCATGATTTTCAAATGCGATCTGTTTCAAAACCTGCAATTAGATCAAACAGCTAAAAAATTGAGTACGTGTTTCAGGTATTTTCGATTTTTACCCCTAAAGGGGTAAAAGATGGGTTGCAGCGGGTGAAACCGCTGACGGGCAGCTAGTTTACCAATAAAGAACAGTTTGGTGCTCCTTACTAGCACAATACTTTTTAATCGATACCAGATAAGTATTGAAGTTTTAAGTCATGTCCAATCGATCAAAATGTCCAAACTCGTATTGTTTAGCATAATTAACCTGTGACCACAGTTTTTTACCGTCTGAAGAATGACCCCATTGACAACTCAGTCATTTTAGACGTGTTTTCACACGTGTAAACCACGAATTTTAATTACTTACATTTAAATTTTCTACTTTAAGGTGGTTCGTTACGTCATACAAACGAAAAACTGCACTTCAGTCGGGTTACACATGAGCTGTAGAGTTTCTTTTTAAAGAAACTTTATACTGAATGATGAAGGCACACGTAAATTTGTCGCAAAACTACTTATAGTTAAAAGGTAATCAGTATTTTCTGCACAATAAAATTAAACGTATTTATTGCAGCAGTAGCTCCATCTATTTTCGTAAAGTGGCGACTCGCTTTTTACGGGGAAATCTGATGATTTAAAAATTCTTTTTAGTGTTTTGCGACAATCTTATATACCCACGGGACTCCCCATCAAGATTTTTAAACCGACCGTTGTCTCCTTTACATACATAACTCCATTGAACTTTTGTATGGAAAACGGAACGCCTTAAATACTCATGTAATTAATTATTTATCCAAAAATTAAGTACACGTACAGGACACACGGACAGTTCACGTATAATGAAAGAGCACTAACGTTACCTAACTAGAACTAGAACAATTTTCATTTATAAAATCCTTTACTGTGTCTTTATTTAGCAAAATAATCAAATGTGTTATTACAAATACAAACTCCTTTTCTCCTCTTTCATTTTCGTTTGGATGGCTGGAAGAGATTCTTTAAAAAAATAAGTTCGCCCTAAGTATTTTAGCAGTTGTAATAATATCATATACAATAAAGAATTTATAACATTCGTATTTGATGTAGAGTCTTGTGAACGTTGGGTCATAAGAAACTATTAAATACGTCTCTTATACGATTCATGGAGAGAAGAGCTAATTACTTAATTATCACTTTTCTCTAAGTTTGTATTGGTAGACCTGTGGGTGCGACAAGAAAGTTTATTTCATGCCTATAGCAAAGAAGTATTACTCACCTACTTCTTTGCTATTTGTATGATAATTAGGAATGTTGATTAAATTTTTTCAGCGGAGTCCCTCCACTATTTGTTATACCTACCTGATTAAAAAACTCTTGACACCAGGATTCTTGGGGTCATTCGTCATCGGTTTGGCGTTCCATAATCTACATCGATTTAAAATCGATTAACATATGACGTTAAAACTATAAAATAATATGTCGTTTGAATGACGTGCAGATGTTAGCATCTACCTACAATTATGTAAGAATTTACATGTGTCTGACTCTACACACACATTAAATACTAGAGGCGATAAGATAAATTCCTGCTTTTCTTAAATACAGACGTATTGTTTCGTACATATTAGCAAGCAATAACTACCTACTTAAGTGTTTAATAAACATTTTACCCCATTTTCTGCTATCAGCATTTTAGATGACGTGGTCATCGCAAAACCGCTGGGCATGCATAGGTTTTAATAAATCTACTTATGGGAAATCTCAGGTTCATCGTCCCAAAACTTGTTGACGTCATGATTATCTTTATTCGTTTTTTGCGGATACAAATATCTTTTTTATTTCATGCTCAATCTTATGACCCTTTTGCCGGTTAATTTTGTGTTTAGGCTAATTTTAGTAATTTTCGTTGGCAGGAGACTGTTTTTGTTGACCAGCGACAGAGACAGCGGTTCGAATCCAACCGAGCTGAACCTTGGGTTTTTGGGTAAGGTAAATTATAGAGGATGTTAAAAAACAACTGCTAATATTTTAAGGGGTTGATCAGCTCAATAAACTGAACAACCTAACCTAATCTAACCTTTTAAAAGACTTATATACTGGTTGACATATATAAGATCATATATTAAATTCACTGCAAGTCATTTTAGTGTATGTTCTATTTGTGAAACTGAACAACTTTTCTTAATAAAAAAATTCCGAAATATGAGAAAATATTTTGGACCTCCCATACAAAAATGTTCAAATCATGTGTAGGTTTGTATGGGAGGTCCAATTTCTTTTACATATTTCGGCAAAATATTATTAAGAAAAGTTGTTCAGTTTCACGAGTAGGTAGAACATACCCTGAAAATATTTGCAATGAATTTGATTGGAACTCATATACCTACCCCCTAATCCACTTAGGGAATTTCGTAAAAGGCGACGTAGAGTTTTTGACCTCGGCTGAATATCTGTCGACTATGGTCAACCGCATAGTGGCGGTGATACCACCTACAATAGCATTCCCAAATAGTGTTTTGTCAGGCAGGTGGCCGGCCACAAAACTTAGCCAAATCCTTTTACTACATGGTTTAGTATTCTAACAAAACATGTTGCGTCAACCCCAACGATTTGGGATAAGGGCAGGTAGAAGATAGTCATGATACTGATTGACATACAAATACTAAGAAATACCAGTACTTATATGTTAAACCCTAAATGGGTAGATTGATGTGTTAGCGATGTACTTAAGTACCTACAATAAATCGTAAGTAAATAAATAGCAACGATATACCCAAATTAAAGGCAGTCTGGTAAAGTTGTATAAAAAAATATATGTAAGTGCGAGCAATTAGCATAGGCAAAGATATGAAGGAAGGTGTTTCTAGATTTCCCAAAACGATGTAGATAATATGTTTCGCACAGAACTGGCAAAATAACTCATTAGCAGGATTGTGAACAAATATTCTGTGTACTGACCAATACTTTTTTGTGCATATAAAGTTAATAATTATTTCATTTTCTAGAGTTTTTCAATACAAAGTTCACGTTTGTACATTTATGAAGCTCTAGGCACTATATCAGAGCTGTATACAGGGTGTTAATTTAAATGCGTGCCATAGCTTCAGGGTAGGTTAAGTATCGATTAAGGATGCCGTATAAAATATTAAAAAAATACTATTTTTTAATCAATTTTGGACACTGTTGTTGTTTAGAGAGTGCCCACACAAGTACTTTCGTCTAAACAACTTTGAGATTGAAAGAATTTCGGCTGAGATATAGGCATTTGAATCAAATGTCAGTCAAAAAAAAATTGTGACTGGGAAATTTTTCAATATTTTTTACGACATCCTTTATCGATACTAAACCTACCCTGAAGCTATAGCACGCATTTAAATTAACACCCTGTTTAAAAGAGCCAGCAATTTTAAAACTCCCAAAGAGCAACCCCACAGCCACGACCTACTTTACCTATGATTATTGGTCCGAAAATGTGATGCTTCTCGGTGCGGCTGAAAACATGTTATAAAAATTTGACATATTTTTGTCAAATTTGAAATATAAGCATGAACTTTGATCATATTAGGTATTTTGACATCTGATCACATCCGCAGTTTTGTTGGATGTCTTTCACGCATGGACGCATGGTGGGTCGAGTGGTTTACCTGACGTCAGAATTCATTAGGACCTCCTGTTATTGGGAAAAAATAATAGAAGAAGCTGTGAAGAGTCAAGTTGAAGGCGCGTGGTGCGATATGATATAAGCGCGGGGAAGTGCGCGCGCGGCCAGTACCCGACGCACCTGCTCCGCGAACGCAGGCGCAGCTCGCGATCACTCCGCACCTTCGCCTCCCTCCGCCCCTCCGCCCTCCGCCCCTCTTGCGAAACTAACGTACAATTATTTTGCTGTGGACACCGTCCACTAGTGTCTGTGCTGTTCCACTGGACTCCACTCCCGGAAGGAAACACACGAGCGCGGAACACGCCAACTTTCGCACCAGGTGAGCCATTTTTTTACTCGTGATTAACACTTCATCATCTACCCCAAATGGAGCGAACGACAGCTCAAACATCAAACACTTGGTTCTACACGACCGCAGGAGTTTCGTAATGTAATGGTATACCGAGGAAATAGGTGAAAATCTGATATTACTTCTGGTACCCATTTCTAGTATCATTTTAAGTATGCAAATTGTTCGATAATCAATTGCAAATGATTTTCAGTCATAGGAAGGAAAATCATTAGATTTGTTGCAATGCAAATAAGGAACTGAATCACACTGACTTAAATTGAAGATAACCATTTCAAGGTAGAGCTGTCAGAATGGCTCCTATTGGCGAAGTCTGATAGACAATAAATGCACAGAGCACGAGTACCTGCCGGCCTCGAGTGATCCCATATTTCACAGCCGCTAATGAGCGACGAGTGCCGACCGACGAGCTGATGAGAGCACGCTATCAAAGGTCACAGCATCCGACCGAGCTCCACCGACTAGACCTACAAAGATAACTTCAATTAATCAGACATCGCAAACATTTCCAAAGACAAACAAAACGGCTGAATGAAATCCCGACATTGAAAACCGTATCGCACTTTGGACATGTTAATGACAACATTAAACCTCCTGTGTAGAGCGGAAAACGGACATTGTGAACGCAACTGTGTACTAAGAAAGGAGCTCGGTTTTGAAGCCAAGGATGTACCAAGGCGTTCTGCAGGTGTTAGTATTCCCGGCGCGTCGGCCAGTCGGCGGTGGGCGCGTGACGTAAGGTCACCGCGCGCTGCCCGCTGACATGTCATGAGATTAACACGCTCCCTACTACGGGCACGCCGCACACCGCTCGTTACTGAACCCTGGACGCTAAACAGCTGCAGCCTTGACCTAATGCCCTAAGAAATTACTTGCACTCTTATACTGGAATAACATGTTTCGTTTCAACTTTTGCAGTTCATGGAATTGTGAGCACGTATTATACTATACATGTCTGTCGAGGTAATGTGAATCAGTTTTTTTGGCAGTCTGCAAAAATGTCAATCGTTACACGTTGAAAACCATGGTATAAAATTTCCATAATTAAGTCGAGCCGAATCGGGAGTGATAAATAAAAAACAGGTTTATAAAACAGGTCTACCTACATGAATTGTTTGTAGTATAACAAAAATAATAATTAGTAGGTAAATATCCAGTTTGTAGCTATGTTCCTACTAAGCACTCAGGAAGAAGGAAGAAGTTCAGGAAGAGGTTCAATTTTATGTAGTGGTACGTTAATTCTTAGGCCTTTTGGTAGAGTCACTCTTTTCGCTTTAAAACAAACATGGAGATACTACTTTAGCCACAACAGTCCATTGCGGACATGGAGATAACAACATAATCACAAAACGAAAACAAACAAAAGCAGTAAATATAAATCAAAACAATACAACCAGGCGGCTTTGATGCTAATTTAACCTCTATATTTCATGGAAGAATCATCATCATCATAATAATCAGTAACTAAGAATATTGGAAAATGACAACTTCGACATCGCATCTCTTGCATTACATGACACTGTTGTTTAGTGACCCTGCATCTATTTTTAAACCATTTAAAAGTGGAGTTCTGTTAAAAAATTATTAGTCATTACGACAGTTAAAAATAACTACAGATAAATATCTAATCCCATCAATTTGCATATTTTTTGTGCACTAACTCTAAAATAGTTGTTATGAGGTTAATAACCAAACCAGATAGGTAGATTCATACTTAAGTATAGATAGGTAGATCTTATAATGAAGATATGTATCGAAGTAGGTACAATTTGCAATACTTTATTACTTATCTTCAACTTGTACCTTTCGCAAATAAAAGGTTAAAATGTCAATCAGAAAAGGTTTTGCGTAAACATGAGATAGGCACCATGCCGGGCCCAACACGGACCCTGCTCAAAGAATGCTCGAAGGCCGAAAATATAATAACGAGTTTTATAAAAATAACCATCGGTTAATTGAATCAATTCACCGGGTTTTCCATTGACGTAGGCATACAAGAGATCACCACACCACAAATTACATTTAACAAAAAACTGAGGGTAGAAAAACAACTTTACGTAAAAACGAAACAAAAAATAAATCACCTAATCAAAAGAGCCAATTATGTTACAGATAATTATCCCAAAGACACAACTTGTATAAAAATGTATTTACAACTTAGAGTAAACATCATCAAGCAATAGAGTAGGCGTATTGCATTGGGCCATTGTTCCTAGCATAAGCTAAAGCTCTATGGATAACTATCTACTTAAGTCAAATCTAGTCAAATGTATGAGAAATATAGATGTTTAATTAGTATTCCTTTGTTTTGCTACTGATGGACAGAGAGTTTGTGTCAATACCCGTGACAACCGTTTATACATCATAGATGAACTCTTTAGCTTGCTCTAAAATTTTCACTCAAGTTGAGTAACTCGTCTTTGACTTTGTTTATGTACCTATCTATATTGCTATTGAAATCAAGTAAGTAGGTGCCTATAGAATTTGAGTTGGTACAATCAATGCGCAATTTAACAATATTGCAAAACACATCTTGTTCTGTTCACTACTTTAATGGTAACATTGTACCTTTTTAGTACTATTATTTATTTCCATTACCACTCGCTCCACTTTTCCGATTTCGTCAACGCACATCGAATGTGAAGTTATCAATTCCAACTGTGTAACTTTATTGGAATTGCAAAATAATCTCACAGATAACTAAGAATTATTTGTAGGTGTGCAAAATGTGATAAGTTTTATACCTACCTAAAACCATGACCGTTGGCTGTGCATTTTCCAAAAAGAGTAAAAATGATTTTAATATTTTTATTTATCTGGTTAAGTGCCCAACTCTCAAAACGTTTACATAGCTGGACTATGCTGCTTTTCTAATAGTCCCTTTAAAGTCTCATTTCGAAACGTACTTCCTTTGCATCATTTATTGTTAAGTTTTCGTTCTTTACGTGAGATCAAATAGTGTTTTATTATGGTACTTCACATATTGAAGAAGGCTCCAAAAATCACGCCAACATATTTGAAGTAACTACAAATATTAGATCTTGAACCCGGTACTAAATATCGCCTAGCAAATATTACGCTAAATCGATAATTTTTAAATCAACAGCACCTTTGAAGCCATGACATTGCAAACAATCTGCGCCAACATTAAAAATGTAAACGTACAGATAGGGTTGCCAGACATTCATACAAAACCAGATAGGTCCAGATTTTGAAATTATTGTCCTATCTGAAATATCACACTTACACATATTTTTCAGTATCCATAGTGGCATGGCCATAAAAATCTCGTTTATTTTATCAGGGTGTCCAATAGTGATTGATGTCTTATGATCTGGATATAGTGGTTTTGTAATACGGCTTTTTTACTGTGTAGCCTGACAGCCCTAATCGTGGAAAAATATAGAAGAAATCCTATGGTTTTAACCACATGGTAAGTAATATCTATTTGACATCACTTGTCAATTCAAGGATTCATGTGATGCTAATGTTGTCCATAAAAATATGCTATTAATACAGCTAATAGGATGTGAATGTTGGTAAGTGAATACTGGCAGAGTGAATTACCAGATCATATAAATTACACCTAGATTTTATTTCATCAAAAAAAAGTTAGTGTAGTGTAGGTGCGTAGCACATGTTGTTACCTATAATATCCTTAAAACAAAACTTCGTATCGTAACCAAATCAATGTGACAAAGAGGAAAATTATACCAAAACCTTTGAATATCGATTTGTGATCTTCGAATAGTTGGAAATCAAGTTTAAGTGATTTTAATAAGCAATTTGTATGTATGTTGTACAGCTGTAGGTACCTACGCCATGCTAAGAGGAAGTCGCGCAGCGGAAGGCAATTTTCCTTTTCAATTATGAAAAAGAAACTGGAATGCAACTCGCCCTGAACTTACATCGATAAACACTACCAAGGTTTGCATAATATGCCTGCAATGTATGACCTACTCAGCTTTAATCATGTAGACAACGAGCCAGGTCATCGTATCGTCTGCATCGCAAGTCAGCAAATATTTGCTGTCTAAAAAATATCGATAACGTGCGAATTCAGGAGTGACAATTCGACTTTGAAATAATTTGAACGTGAACTTGAAGTTTGCGATCGCACGTGGAAGCGATTAAAGCGAGGACTGCTGTGCGGGCACTTGCCACGGATTGCTCAAAATTTGGGAGGAGGCTCAGCGACCTTCTCACGAGGATTGTCATTGATCGGCGCGGGCGCACGTCCGCGGCGGCCTCGCGCGGGCGACACACGCCTGCTAATGCTTACATTTGAGCCAGGGAGCCTGCACTCGACGATTAGGCAGTTGCAAAATGATCGCGAAGGAATTGAGTTCAGGGTCAGCCCTGCTGCCGGGTGTTGCGCAAAACACTCCTCCCATTTCACCGATAATAAACAATTTCAAGTTGATCAGTAGGTACCTACTTCCTATCTCAATTACCCGTCCCTTCGGCCAATGTTGAGAAATGCCTCTACCAAAACCGACATTGCCGAACATTTGAATACATGGCATTCGCTGATTTTCACACTGATATACACTAGTTATCTCGAAATACCTTGTGCCCTTACATTGTTAGGTATTTTTATTGACTCCAGTAGCTATATTTCAATCTTATTCTAGAGTTTCCAAGTTAATAAGTAGGTAAGTACCTACGGCATTAAGAATGTTCGAATTCTTAATTATTGATCCAACAGACGAAATATCGAACGTCATTAATATTGAATTTGAAGTCGTATAAAAGGCCTTCCAAAATTCAAGGTTGTTCTATTATAGTTCAAGATAAACTAGTTCACGCATTATTTGGTTCAACCATTATAGCTGTTGCAACGTCAGTAACCGCGAGTACTAAGGGACAGCGGGACGGCAAGTGGCAGGCAAGTGGCCACAACTAGCCCAAGATCTGATTCACTGCGACTAATCGACTGAGCCACCATTCGCCAGCAATACTAGGCTATGGCACAACATCGCAATAAATACCAGCTTGGAGATTGTGCATTAAAAACTACATAAACTCTACGCTATTAGACTTCTAACCACGATCACACAAGAAAACACAATGCTAAGTGTAATTTATAGCCATTTACGTGAAGAGTGATAGTTTCCTTGAGCTGTTTTTTAATAGAAAGGGGTCCTTGTCCTAATAATGTATTCTGTGATAGATGTACATGGGGTCAATACACTCCGAATGTAGTCAAAGTCCCTAGTATATGACTTCGCAAATACTGGCTGGTTTAGTCTGTAGACTTGTAGAGGCATAGGCGTGTGTCCGCGGTCTTGTTCCACTTACTGGGAGCAACTATTGCAGCAAACTTCCCAAGTGGTACTTAACTCTTTTCATCACAGCAAGGTCTAGTGTGTAACAAGTTGTAAAACCTACTCTTTATTGTCTTCAACGATAATTACGCTGAATGTGTGAAGTTGAGATTATCAATTGTGAAGTTGCGTACGCTACCGTTATTTTACTCGCTCTATCATTCTAGTATTTTCAGCGTGCAGTGAAAGTACTTGCTATTATAGCATTGCTTCACTTCGCGATATTTGCACGTGCTTAGATTGAAATAATCATGTTTTCTTAAAATAAAGTAAGATACTTCTTAATTTTTTTATTTATATTTATGAGAATAAGAGGTAGATAGGTATAGCTCTGTGCGTGCATTAAATTTATCCCAAAACAATAATCATGTTATCAATCAATCATTATTTTTTACAGTAATCGAGTCTTCTCAATGGAGTTGTTCTATTGTATTGTCACATTTGTTGTAGAAATGAAATCGTCAGTCATCCATCATGTTAATCAAAAATATTCATACTTATTACCTACGTCAAAAATACCAAGGTATTCACTAAGAATCCTGTTATAGAATGGCCAAAATAATTCGCTCATCAAAAAAAGTCTTCAAT
The DNA here is from genome assembly GCA_024500475.1 of Phthorimaea operculella. Lineage (NCBI taxonomy): Eukaryota > Metazoa > Arthropoda > Insecta > Lepidoptera > Gelechiidae > Phthorimaea > Phthorimaea operculella. Next base: position 6,112,550 of record JANFCV010000010.1, on the reverse strand, counting down.
GTGCGATTCCGTTTAAATTTGTTTTTAAATCGATGTTAATTATTTAAATAGGATCGAGTAGAACCAACATTTTTCTAAGAAATGTTTGCCACAAACCTGAAAGTCCGGAAGCTAAAAATATCCCTCTACTTAAAATTCATGCTAGTCGTGTTGACTGCGAATCAAGTTTACTATATTCACCTATATCTGAAATATTTTGCCAATCTCTTCCTACACATCGGTGGCGTTTTAATTTATTGTAGTCTTCTTTAATAATACCTGTACCATTAAGGTGGCTGGCACATAGAGACAGGTAAATGTAGCTAAATACGAGTAGGTAGGTACATAGATTGATTTTGATCACTTTACTAATTTGATTACCTACCTACATGACAACCAGAATAATAATAAAGCTAAATTGCATTTTAACACGTACCATGAAGGTTCGGTATTTTACCGGATCCGCTGTTTTGATGAAAGGAGTTTATGAAATTCAATTCGGCACACATCGCCGCATCAAATTGCGTGCGACTGTCATAGGTTTTGTATTGTGGCTGTCACCACCCGCAATACTACCGATAGTACCTACAAAGTACATAGGTACGATAGGTAGCTTTCAGAATTAAACAATCTAAAATCGACCCCTAGTTTTCTACGCATGGTCAACCCCGCTCGTCTGTCTTACGTAGAAGTAGCACAGCGCTACATGATGCTGTATAACTGAACGCATCGGAACAGTGGGTTTCATTGAAAGTTGTTTTCAATAAGTAAACGGCATCGGCGTTTTCGACGCGCGTTCGCGTGCCACGCCGACACGCACTGCTGCGCCCCCAGTGTCAACACCGCTACCACAATGCTTCAGGACTTTAGACAGAGCGTTTTATAAACCGTCCGATAAATAAATCGAATTTAAAACTACTGAACTACCAAATCAATCTTGCAACAAAGATCTTGCAATATTTTATTGTGACTCCTAGATGGATAGCTCCTGAACTAATATAAAAAGTATGAATCTAGTTTTTTTTTAAATCATTTAAAAACTTGTATGATGGATGATGAATGAACAGATTATGACGACAGTCTCGATCAAAATCGTCAAAAACAGCCATTATCCTTCTTTGATACACTATTCCACAAAATTCAACCGATAAAATTTCGAAAGTATTTTTTATGCTAACACAATAATAGGTATGGTACTTAAATTTTATCAGAAAATAATTAAAAAACAATTCATTAAAGTCAACGAACTAGCAGTTGGATTTCATGTTACGATGTTGATGCCGAATTCAAAGTCAAAGTCAACACAATTTATGCAACCACTGGCTGAATCACAACAAGTTTTGTTTTAAATGTACTAGCAACTATAAAGTAGGTAGTTAGGTGTTAATAAAGTGATAAATATTGTGATAGATCATTTATAGTGTATTAGGCATATATTAAATAATGTAGGTATCTATAGCTTCATGAATCATTCGTTAATTTTGGGAAACGGGGTCAAGTGTAGGACGAGATCTTAAGTAGTTCTACGAGGAAGGTTTTTGAACCGAAATATAACGAGAATTTATCACTTGCAACAAGTTGCTGATATGAATGAGCAATAACAATCCATAATCGTAAACTAAAGACGACGAACAACACATGACTGCCACCGCAAGTTACAAACAAACAAATAAAATAATCTGAAAAATAAGTGGCGATACATTCGACTTCAGCAATTAGCCGTAATCAACGATAACAATAAATAATTGAGACAAACAGTGCTATAAAATAACTGTTACAAAAAAGGTGTAATCGCTAATATTATGTATCATTTGCGTGGTGTGGGGCACAAGGAAAAGCCTTGAGGTTTGAGGCGGCATGACCACGAGACTTTTAGTGAAGGAACAGGCTCTACGAAATGTCGCGAACTCAGCCCAACTCACTTCCTTTCACGATGAAAACAGACATTGAACGTTGACCCAAAAGAAAGAGGTTATTCATGAAATATACGTTTACTTCGACCAGTTTAAGCGAAATTAATCACTCGTGTCCATTAAAAACTACTTATTTTTTATTAGCAGCTCTAATCTCAAAGACAGTTTATTTAAGTAGCTTATTGTTAATTAATTACAGTCATTATTGAGCTATTTTTGACTCATTATTTATTCAGAATTTGTTTACATACAGCACTTTAAATCTTCACATCATAATGTTTACAAATGTAGAGTTGTTGTTGAAATCCACAAGTCACCAATTTTAACAGCTTACAGCTTTAAAATAGCTCCTATTTTTTTCAAATACTTAGGTAGGTATATAATTTAGTTGTACGTTTTCCGGCTTAGTAAAATTTGGAAACAAAAAACGTACCTTGTATTTCTACAACGTCTACGTCCTTCTCATTTTATTATGTCAAAGAACTTGGACTGTTGTTATTTTGTAATAGAAAATACCTAGGTATGCATGCACTAAGATATCTTGTAATTTTTTATCGGTGGTCTTTATTTTACTTGAAGTTTCAGTTAATGAGAAGCATTTTATAATTCAAAATCATGATGTGCTTTCTTGTGCATGTAGATCGCAAAAATATACAAAAATCTGAACTGTTCAGACATTGCAAATGTTAGGTTAGGTAAGTACTTAGTATGAGGGTAATTTACTTTGGTTTGAAGGGAGGTAAGTATTAAGTTTGTTTCAATGTCTAGGCATAAGTAGGTATAATGCCCGCGTAGTAGGTAGCGTGGCATTAGGCCCGCCTTTTGTACTATGTGCAATAAAGTATAAAAATAAATAAATAAAAAATATAATAATATTGCGGATGTGTCAATTTGCTACAAAGTGTAAATCTTGTTTTTTTTATATATTGCACCTATCTACATGCTTAGTCATATTCACAAGGAAAAACGCACTTCCATAATACAGAAGACTACTAGAATTACAGATTGACACGTGCGATAATGTCCATTGTAATGCGTTCATATGCGTATGGTCTTAATCTTTTATTTATACTGGCGTTTAAAAGAGTAGCTACAGCGACGTCTACTGAATAAGTTGTACACGGGCTTCCCCACGACCCGTTCGTTTCGTTCCCTTTTTCTTCATTATTGTACAATGACTCATTAAACTGTACAGAAAATACCCATGGAGGTATCGATATGACTCTTTCTTTCTTCGTGTGGGACACCGAGTCGTTCAACGACCCGATGAACCCTGGTGTCAGAGTTTTTCAACCGCCTACTGCAAGTAGCAGGCCTCTGACATGGTTGTGTAACGACCGCCATCATAGATAGCTACCAGGACCGACGGCTTAACGTGTCCATCCGAAGCACGGAACCATCTTACTTTTCGGACAATCAGGTGGTTCAGCCTGCAATGTCCTAACCAGACTGGGAACAAACTCAAAAAGTGATAAATATTGACTTTGTGAGTGACCCCACCGGGAATTGAACTCGGAACCTTCTGCTTGGCAGGCAGTAATACTAACCACTGCGCCACATCGGTTGACTGATATGACTCTATCGGGGTTTGCCAAAAGGCGTGAGTAGTCTGAACAAAATTGCTGTTTGCAGAGGTCAGAGAAGTAAATAATGCTTTCATTGTTGCCTCAGAGCAGCCTTCACTGCTATTTTAATCCAAACCGCGATTCATTCAAACATTTCATTCAAGACTATAATAATATGCATCGAAATAATTTCTTGTTGACGCAATTTCGATAAATAAAATAAAATTGTTCTCCAAAAATAGTAAGACTTTTGGCATTGTCATTTCCAAACGTAACATTGGATCTATCCGTAATTAGTTATACGGCCGTGAATAAGATCTAAACAAAGGCCTTTTATCCTTAATGTCCTTTGTGAGTGTAGCGAGTGGTCGCTTAGGCGCATGTGTAAACTACATTAAACGCTGGACGGCGGGTGAATACAAACGGTGGTTAAAGAGCCGTATTTCTGTATCAGTAGAAATAAGACATCACATTGAGTGCAACAGACTAACCACTCGTAACATACGGTCTACTAGCAGAACGTGTGATTCGAGTGATTAGACCACTCGTCACAGTTTGGCCACAGAGCCCGAAAGTCTGCTAAATGAAAATCATTTCAGTTGTGTGTCGATGGCATGTCAGTTGGATGGTTATGGTAGTTTCGTATTCAGCTAACAGTTTTTAGTATTAATAATCACAGTGTCAATAGAATAGCAGTTGGGTGTCGCTGGCATTACAATGGCTAAAAATTAGCAGACTTGATTGAGCCCCAGGTGTGGCGCATGCGAACTTGTATTTCTCCTGGCTCAAAGATACGTCTCTGCGTACGGCGCGTTCCCACGTGCGGTCCCTGACATGCATCGTAGAGGGCGGTAAGCGGCTGATAGTATAGTATAGTAGTAGAGTAGGTGTCAGTACAGTCACTTCCATTCTCTGATACTACACTAGCGTTCATAGCCTCATAATTTTCCGAGGTGAAAATTTACTACTATAACTGAAATATCGAGGAAATTGGCAAGCTAGGGAAGGAGCGGCAGCGCACAATGCGTCGAAATCTTTAAATTTGCGCAGATAAAGAATAAATCTCGAAAGGCAACATTATCGTTGACATCCTACTCATAATATGTAATAATGTGATAGAGAGACAAATAATAATGTTGCCAATCCGGGATCCATTTTTTATCTGTGCAAATTATATCTACTTTGAGTTCTATATCTTTACTTTGAGACTTTTATTTCATTTTAACTGCGGTTCTTCGGGTTCTGAGCAGATTCATATTCTATCACGGCCCTAAGGTATAAAACTAAATTAACTACGTAGGTACCTATCAATTTCTATTGCAAAGTAGATACTATTGGTTTCGAATCATATGCTTAATTAACGTATCTACAGTAGGCTATAACTAACACCTGACCCATACTACAATGTAATAAAATTATAGGCCTAGGCCCTTAATATGCCTTCTATTGCACACGATGATAAATAGTTTCAACCGATATAATTACGCCATGACATGCGTATCTCAATACTGCATAATAAGATCTGGTAATGAGTCAAGTTCAAAGCCAAACTAATCAATGCTCAAAACTAGCTCAATACCAATGTGGGTATACAGAGTGTTAATTTATAGATAAAGGATGCAGTAAAAATATGTAAAAAAATTACGGACATTAATGTTTTTTATCTCAGCCAAGATTCGTTTAAATTAAACTCAAAATTGATAAACCGAAAGTACTCATATTGGCATTATCTGACCAACAAAAGTTAAAAAAAAATGGCTAAGGAAAATTTTTGCCTAGGATTTTTTCTATATTTTTAAGGCATCCTTTATCAATACTAAATCTACCCTGAAATTATTGCACGCATTTACATTAACACCATGTATATGCTCGTACAAGTAAGTGAATGTATTCAACTTCTATCTACCAAAACAAATCAAAGTAACGATTCAAGGTTTTCTTTATCGTTTGCACAATATTTAGGCTCTACATCATAGCTTTAATAATTATAAATAGGCGGTAGGCCTGCTTATGATAAAGATTGCATCAAATGTTATAGGTACTTAGATATTGTTTCGTACTAAAGATTAGTACGGTCACTGTAAGACGCTTGCAATCATGAAAAATTATAGTAGGTATTTTGGTTACGATTTTTTTGTGACGGACATAACCGTGCTACGCTAAAGATGCTTTTCTATGTGCAAATAATTTCCTGATTCGTGCAGTATGAAAAATATAAGTTCCAAAAGTTCCCGGCTCTACTTATATGTAAAAAATCCAATTTACCTATTTCATAGTATCAGTCCCAGTCGATTTGATGTCTCTTCCATTCGAAACTCTCAAAGAAACAGTAAAGTGTGTACGTTGCAGTGGTTACATAACCCATCGTGCAGCGCCCACAGTACAGATCAGCCAATGACCCACTTCTTCGGCACGAGCTGTATACAATAATAAAACAATGTTAATGGACAACCTATTGACCACCCATTTCTCAACATTATCACAAAATACGTACCCAGTTGCACCTAGGAATACAATTGGCTCGTTAAATATGTTGCGTTCTCTATATACGAACTTCAAAAGTAAAGCCTAGACGTGTTCCACCGACGACCAAATTCATTTTTGATTGATGGATGCATTATAACAGCAACCTTAAAATTTAAGTTGATTGCTCGCTGCTGAAAATGACGAGAGTGAGCTTGCTGTAAACATACCTTGAGTATTTTCTGAAACGTAAACAAACGTAGACACTTACAGCGTCTTTATGTCGTAGCGTCGCGTCTGCCGCCGATGCAATAAACGCATGCTCATTACGTCACCCTCAGAACATCGACAAAACGATACCATCAATGCATTTCACCCAGAAACGATGACAATCTGTTTTAGATTAGATTTTTATCGTAACGTGTGTTATCTGTGATTATGTAGAGGTGATAGGGAGCGTAATGAATGGTGTTGGTTAGTATGTCTGATGGTGGTCCAGCGGATGCCATTGGTACCTAGTAGTGGCAGTGTAGTGGACGTGCGCGTGCGTCATTCGCAACCATTGTAGTCCGGGGGACACGTATTGTATACGCGATAACAAAGGTTGTGACCATCAAATTGGTACTACCGTTGGTCCAGCCGATCCGCTGAGCTCTTACGTCACATTAACTGCTGTAACTCAGCTGCTGAGCTAGCAGTACGAACATTACCTGGGTTTGTCCACGATTACAATGGTCTGACGAAATGACAATTATCAATATTAAAACTACATTCCTCTCATGTAAGTAGCTACCTCATACTGATGATTACTATGATCATCAGACTTAATACATAAAGAGCATTCTGCAATAAAACAGATAATATCATATTCCACGCGTCTCACGTAGGTAGGTGATCTTGAATGTATGATCTTCTCACCATACTCGTTGCCATTGTGTATCAATTACATCAATGTGAGTCCATCAATTAAAAAAACTAGATCAAAAATCACTGGAACCTGTCGCAATCTTCCATACTGTAGAGACAGACAATTATGGCATCACACGCGTGGCTACCCAGATGTTACTCAATAAGCCTTTGATTCCTTCGGCTCTATCATTTATTGCGACCATTGTTCCAAGGAAGACGACTTAATTGGTCTTCTCATAATCGCCAATGCTTACTTGTCTTTATCTTTTAATCGTAAAACCCGAACAGCTGGATTTGAAACCTATCTCACCAGCTAGGTCACTATTGTTAAGAATTAAATCATTTTTTATAACGCCCGTGAGAAAATATGTAAACAAAGGTGTGATAAAGTACTTAGGTAATTATTTATGTTTATCTGGGGATTAATAATAATGTTCGTTGTTTTGTTTTGATTTATTGACCTACATTTCATGTTTCCACATTCGTTGCTTTTAAATCGCTTTAAAAGCATATCAAGTCAATTCGTTTTTGTAGATATGTACCTATATCAATTTATACTGCAGATAAGGTACAAGGTAGTACAAATTCACATATTCTGTGCGTGACTCTACAATTCTATATTATCGGTATTCACTATCTATCACAAGAAGTTATATCTTAATAAAGTAGATAAATATTACGACACATCGGCCGTGTCATTCGTTTGTGTGACTAAGTAAACTATAATGATTACATTGATTATTGTGCCTTTTCCTTGGAAGCTAGATAATTGATAATTACATTGCGTCTCCTGAACATAGGCCTTTGTTTGTGAAATCTGTAGTTTGCCCCTCCGTAGCTTAGGAATTTCGAGGAAAAGAAATATCAGAGCTAGAGTAGATACCTATCTAAATAGGTACACACAATAGGTTAGGTATTAGCATGGATCTCATGGACCAGAAATATCGCGCTATAAAATAAAACAAAAACAAATATGACAACTTCGTCTGAAAACATTTAACTCTACATTTCCTTGGAGAATAGAAGTACCAGATATACACAAATACCATTAAAAATAATAAAAAATTGCAATTTATTTTAATAATTACCTACCTACTGCGTTACGTTACCTTCCATACTTTTAGCACTAAAGAATTCTCACTACCTTATCTCGTACAGACAGAATACTTATCAAATGTCAACTTACTTACTTCATATCGGAAAGTAGGTTATCTAATTTTTAAAATAAGATGAAAAATATCAGCTGATAGTCTTTCGAAACATAGTGTGAACGTCTGTAAGTTAGCAAATACTATGAGATAAGTTTAAAAAATTAAAACCATTTTATTGTGCAATAGCTACCCAAAGTCAGATAGATACCTTTACTAGGTAGGTTACTATCTAGCTATTAAGGTTAAATAAAAGGTAGCTAATAGTAACCATCTAACCTGTTAAAAATACTAGGTACATTTACCTACCTACAATCTATGCATCAACCAACTAGATTTCTACTTAGATATTTAATGAAGATCGTGTTCGCTTGTAATAATTATAAAAGAGTAGAATATCCGGAAATCCAAGGGATTAAATTGTCGTGTTACATAAGTTCTCAGAGGTACCGGCGCTCAGGGAACCGAGGTAACCGCAGGTTTAACTTAGTAACTTCGTGGTGTAGACTGTTACAGCGAACAGGAGTGCCTGTGACCCCTGAGGGTTTGAGTGAGTTGTAGATTAGGTGGAAATGGTGGAATGTCCTGTGAAATAGGTAGCTGTCATAGTTGAGTGATAGACATAAGTTCATTCACATGACATCAACAAAATAAGTAAACAGGAATACGACTCGAGTTTCGAATGAAGCAGTGTCTTTGCCACCTCAAATGTGAATTGCAGAAGAGGTATAAATTTTTTAAACGTGTATCGCTATAACAAAGATTATTCTGTTAATGTTTGCAAGCTGTACAAAACTTCACACTAAAACCTATAAAAAAGATGAACAAAGGTAATGAGAAATGTATCGTTTATAGCATTTGCAATCATGTCGGCATTGGCCATCGAGATTGTTAGAACAATGATCGACGTCATGCTCGCTCGGCTCGCCTGTGACTAATTGATGATCGCATCAAAAACTTACGAAATATTCACATTTACGTCTCTCGGTGATTACCTGTTGCATTCGCGTAAGTGGGTAGTTCTAGAGTGAACGGTTATTTAGTAATCTAATAAATACCTTTAAAGGAGCATGAATTGTGCCTATATAAATAAAGTAAATAATGGTGATCTCGGAATCTAGAATAGTATTTAAGGGTTTTCGGGGGCAATGAATCATTTATCGTTCCTTCACCCTTTTTTTGTAAGATGTTTAAAACTAACAGCGCCATCTATCGGGGAGTAGCTAGAACCGAGCGATCCCGGTACATCAACCTGTGCAGCTATTTACACTAGAGCCAACAAAATTGTATTTTTACAAAGTAACGATAGTAAAGTCTGCTAAGTGCCTTCTTATTGATATTTTTAAATTACAAGCGTTGTTTAATAGCCGGGTTTACCTGGAAAAGAAGAAGATGGGTCTTGCTCTACAAAAATCTAAACAATCAACGTGCTTCCCGAGACACTGAAGCAGGGACTCTCATTTCTTGTTATTCTGTTATTTTTTCTTATAAATTAAAAATATTATATTTTTGTTCACAGATTAAAGCTGGGCTGTGAGCGGCCAATATTAAATTTGCCTCGAGAAACCTGTAGCTATAAGGTAAGATTTTATAAGACCTAGTTTCCCCATAACTAAGCAGTGTAAGTAGAAGGAGGAGGCGTATTGATAAAACAATTTCGCATGCTGAAATATGAAAATCGTCTAAATCGGTTTCCGTAGGTAGCCAAAAACAAAAAAGAAACTTTGGGTGGCACAGTCTTTTAAAATCCCATCAGAGCGGACATTTTGAGTTAGGCACATCAGTGGACGCGTTTTACTATTCTAAACACGGGACAAGAACCCCCAAATTTTTATTTGGAATAGTTTACGAGAAATCGCATTTCTAAGTAAATCATGTTTTTTTACTAAGAAAATGAATTAAATTCAATTTCTCCAGAAGTATTAGTTTTTTTATATTTTTATTATTGTTGCCTAATTATACGTATAACGTAGTATTAAATTACCTATATCGCTTTTTAAAATAGTTACTATGTGATGAAATAAATCGAAAAGTTTAATAAACGGCCCGCATTTTTTTTCCGCTCTATTATAGGTTATTTGCAACCAAAATTGCAATTAAATCTAGAAAAACACATGTTCTATTGCCCCAAAAAGAAACCAACAGCTAATCCCGTAGGACGACTGAGATATTCGCTTCTAAATATTTGGTGTCGGAAAACGCCTGAATTTTAGGAATGGCAATCAATACTTCGGAGTTTGTTGCTATTCAATTGTTATAAGGCGTACTTATTACAATTAAGTATCTTATGAATAAAATTCTTGAAACACTTGAGATTAAGGTAAATAATAAGATAAATAAGGTGTTGCCAAATACATAAGTACTACGGGGTATCCTGGTTTAAGTGGTACAAATAAAACAAATGGATCTTGTTTACAAATAAATCGAATTTAAGGTTTCAAGAATAATGAAAGTTAGTGGGTAGCAAACTACATTGAATAGGTGGGCAACTAACTAACGTGAGGGACACTATTAAAATAAAAATAATAGGACCTTTTTAATCTGTTCGTTTAGTTCCTAGTATCGATCTCTTGATTTGTGCGATTGATGGAAATACTCAGTAGCGATTTTTCATAAGTAGGGGTCATAAAGTTGTGTTAAATATTATGTTTTATTTTCATATTTTGTAGAAATAATTATCACTTAAGGAAAACATATTTTTCCGTACCTTATATCGAGGATATACGCCAAATCGATACATTTCAAGGACTTTGGTCTAGAAAGCGACAACATTGTGATTCGTATGATCAATGAATGTCAACATATGTCATGATTTTGCGATTGTGGTAGTGATTTTTTCAAATGATCCCTCAATCTGAAAATTTAACAGCGTCATCTAGTTCGGACTCGTGTAGCTGTCAGTCTCGGGAAATATTGAATCTGTTCGTTTAGTTCATAGTAGGTGGCGCTCGTACGATTAATGGAAATGCGCAGTAGCGATTTCCTATAAGTATGGGTAATACAATTGTATTGATAATAAATAAAGATCGTAATTTTGGGGCAAATGCGTGGAAGTAGGGACGTTATACTTAACATGGATATGCCGCTTCCACTTCCGTTTATTATAAATATTAATATGTATTTTTTTAGGAAAATTTACGTATAATCACACTCCTATTATTATGAATCACCAGAATAGTACCTATGCATTCCATAATTCTCAGTTTTGAAGTATACGTACTAATTTAACTCCAAGCTCTCGAACGAGACGTTCTTGCTCGCTGATTAGTTAAATTATGAGCACCTTTGGTATCTGACCCCGTATGACGCGCGCCCACCTGATTGGAAAACACATCCTCGCAACATCCTTTGACAACCGATGTTGCGCAGTGGTTAGTATGACTGCTTGCCACGCAGAAGGTTCCGGGTTCAATTCCCGGTGGGGTCATTCACAAAGTTGATATTTATCTCTTTGTGAATTTGTTCCCAGTCTAGTAAGGACATTGCAGGCTGAACCACCTGATTGTCCGAAAAGCAAGAGGGTTCCGTGCTTCGGATGGGCACGTTAAGCCGTCGGTCCCGGTTGTTGTCTATGATGGCGGTCGTTACACAACCCTGTCAGAGGCCTGCTACGTGCAGTAGGAGGTTGAAAAACTCTGACACCAGGGTTCATCGGGTCGTTGAACGACTCGGTGTCCCACACGAAGAGAGAGAGAGCGAGTTCGCTTTAGTGGAGCAGCTCGCCGAGTATACTAACTTAACAGACCAACCTTGGCCGCCGGTTGGAAAAGCCTGCACTAGCCAATAGGCGCATCCACACCACGCGAGCAAGACTGCCTCGCGCGGCAAACGAACAAAAAAACGCTCCCCGCGCCCATACCCTGCCCCACTGTCCACCCGCACCTACATGGCTGATTAATTTTTTCGTGATACTTTATACCTAATTGGAGAATTTCAAAATCAAGAGGACTTTTTAAGGCCTGTATTTTCGACTAAGAATTTTAAATCCGTTTCCATCTGCAACATCTTGTAATTTTTGGTCTTGAAACATGTATGTTCAGAAAGGGGATTCATTGCTCTATACAATGCCTGGCATATTTTTGTGTTTCCATTAACCTTGGCTTACCAGAACCTTGACAAAACTTGGTTACAATAGTAGTTTATGCAATTGCCTTATAGTGAGAGGCTTTAGGATGAGATGTCTGTTTCTCATTCTAAAGCCTAATTATATGCAGTTGCATACACTATTTTATCTACACTCTACAAGCAAAACTATGAAAAATAATTAAACATACGCACTCCACTATGGCGATTGCATATCTGCGACACCTTGTAATTTTTGGTCTTGAAATACATATCCTCAGAAGGGGGATCTATTGGTCTATACAATGCAGGGTATATTTTTGTGTTACCATTAACCTTGGTTTACCAGAACCTTAACAAAAACCTGATTACAAACTGTCTTAAGCTTTATTGGGATTTGTTTGGTGAACCTTCTAACCTGGTGCCTTTATAGAACATTCCGACGTATTGTGACTCTATAACCTTTAAACTCGGCCTGTGCTATTCCGACCAGTGATATGATCCTTGCGAACCGGCGTCACACTAAATTCTTTTGATACGGTGCCACACTAGAACCGTACTACACTGTACCATTTGCTTGACCATTTGGCCGTTAAAAAAATACTGCCACGCAGGCAGCCTAAGCCTTATTTGATAATATCAGTAAAGATCAGACGTATATGCACTCAGAAAAACTAAATTAGTAGAATTAAATACATATTAAAAACCTCAACTTTCGTTTACGCGATAATTTGCATGTTAGTATCGTCGTGCCCCTTCCGTTCCGATCTATAATAATAAATAATGACAAAACTTGTTCACAGTTATGATTTAACGGGTTATTACCTACGAATTTTAAATAATAATCCAGTTTACGTGTAAACATGACACTTGTAACACTGTCAAAATATCGGGAGCTGAAAGTAAAACAAAATTCGTCGGTAATAAAATTTGGAAGTACCCAAAAATTGTTTACCTAACACGAGAAGTGTTTTAAAATTTGGTATTCAATTTATCGCGGGTTTTCATCGCTTTGACTACATTCAATCTGTAAAGAATGAATTAGTCGCTGGGAATTAGTTGCAAAACTATCCCGGTAGATGGAGCCCATCCACGCGATAGTGGACAAGATATACTTCCATAATTTCGCGGGCTCGATTAGAACCGCGGTAGCTCAGTTGGTTAGGGCGTCGGCAGTACTGATGCCGAAGGTCGCAGGTTCAAATCCTGCCTGCGGTGAAAATTTTGGAAGTACACAAAAAAAAATAACCCGTTAATTAATCATAATAACTGTAAACAAATTTTTATTATTATTTATTATCAATACAATTTTTTTTCCATACTTATGGAAAATCGCTACTGCGCATTTCCATTAATCGCACGAGCGCCACCTACTAGGAACTAAATGACAATATTCAATATTTCCCGAGACTGACAGCTACACGAGTCCGAATCAGATGGCGCTGTTAACTTTTTCAGATTGAGAGATCATATGTCTTAATCACTACCACAATCACAAATCATGCAAGACATACATGTTGACATATTCATTTATAATACGAAACACAATGTTGTCGCTTTCTAGGCCGAAGTCCTTGAAAAGTATCAATTTGGCGTATATCCTCGATATATGGGTACGGAAAATATGTTTTCCTAAGTAATAATTATTTCTACATCTCATCTCTCTCATCTCATCTAGCCATCAGGATCCCACTGCTGGGCAAAGGCCTCCCTCCCCTTCTTCCACTGATCTCGATCTTGTGCCTCCACATGCAAATTCTTAGAAAATCCGTCCAGTTCGTCTCGCCATCTGCGTCTGGGTCGCCCGCGACGACGTCTGTCGGGTCTTGGCTTCCAGTTGGTGGTAGTATGAGCCCATAATTTGTTTGGCATGCGGCAGACATGACCGGCCCAATCCCATTTGAGCTTTGCGGCTGCATGGGCCACATCAGCAATCCGAGTCTTAGAGCGCAGTGCAGTATTTCTGACTCTGTCAATTAGTTTCAGACCTAGTACACTGCGCTCCATTGCACGTTGGCAAACTTTGAGCCGGGACTTTTGAGCTTTTGTCAAAGACCATGTCTGTGCCCCATACGTGAGTATCGGAAGAATACACATGTCCGATTTCTACAATTTCTGTATTCTTCCGATTTCTACAAAATATGAAAATAAAACATAATATTAAATACAATTTTATGACCCCTACTTATGAAAAATCGCTACTAAGTATTTCCATCAATCGCACGAGCGCCACCTACTAGGAACTAAACGAACAGGTTAAAAATGTCCTATAATTAATACAGTCAGTTATCCAAATAAACTCTATGCCACTTAAAGTTCAGGATAGTTTATGAAGATGCCACTTTTATTTTAATAGTGTCCCTCACATTAGTTGCCCACCTATTCAATGTAGTTTGCTACCCACTGTCTTTCATTATTCTTGAAACCTTAAATCCGATTTATTTGTAAACAAGATCCATTTGTTTTATTTGTACCACTTAAACCAGGATACCCCGTAGTATGTATTTGGCAACACCTTATTTATCTTATTATTTACCTTAATCTCAAGTGTTTCAAGAATTTTATACATAAGATACTTAATCGTAATAAGTACGCCTTATAACAATTGAATAGCAACAAACTTCGAAGTATTGATTGCTATTCCTAAAATTCAGGCGTTTTCCGACACCAAATATTTAGAAGCGAATATCTCAGTCGTCCTACGGGATTAGCTGTTGGTTTCTTTTTGGGGCAATAGAACATGTGTTTTTCTAGATTTAATTGCAATTTTTGGTTGCAAATAACCTAAAATAGAGCGAAAAAAAATGCGGGCCGTTTATTAAACTTTTCGATTTATTTCATCACATAGTAACTATTTTAAAAAGCGATATAGGTAATTTAATACTACGTTATACGTTTAATTAGGCGACAATAATAAAAATATAAAAAAACTAATACTTTTGGAGAAATTGAATTTAATTCATTTTCTTAGTAAAAAAAAACATGATTTACTTAGAAATGCGATTTCTCGTAAACTACTCCAAATAAAAATTTGGGGGTTCTTGTCCCGTGTTTAGAATAGTAAAACGCGTCCACTGATGTGCCTAACTCAAAATGTCCGCTCTGATGGGATTTTAAAAGACTGTGGGTGGTTTTGGCAACTTACAAACCTTGAGTCATGCATGAACCCTACTGTGTCCGACACGCTCTTGACCTGTTTTACAAGCCTACAAACATAAAATAGGTCTGGCTAGCGAGTCTTTGGACGTCAAATAATTCAAATATTTCAAATGGCAACATGTTAACACTGAAAAACTACAATAAAACAATTTTGATACTTACTATTTTTTTGTTTTCTGCTCTTTAGTTTGTGTTTACCTTGCCTAGCGGTATGTATGTATGTATGATGTATCTACCGGGAGTAACAGAAAGGGTATAACAAGCCGAAAGGAGGTCAAGGTACTCATGAAACTGAACAACTTTCCCCATGGAACATAGGACGAAATATGAAAAAAAAATTGGACTTCTCAGAGTAAATCAATCAGCTGATCTGCGATTTTTTATGGGAGGTCCAGATATTTTTTTCATATATCGACCCATGCATGTTTCATGGGGAAAGTTGTTCAGTTTCATGAGTACCTTGACATCCTTTCGGCTTGTTATACCCTTTCTGTTACTCCCGGTAGATATGTCGCAGCCAACTGGTTAAAAACGCTGTGTAATTAAACAACTAGCTCTTTAATCAAACGCCGCCATCTAACCAAACAACTAGTTCACTGGCTGAATTTTGAAGCATTCCAAACGTTCAACACAGCAGCGGACCGAAAACCCGCTGTTTAATTGAATAAGTACGTTTTTTCGCCACTACGGCGCTAGAGTCGGTTTGTTTACAAGATGGCGTCAGCGCCACAAAAATTAAGACAGTATTTTGTTATTTTATGTTAAATAATCAGTAATTAGCGTAATCAGTGCTGTTTCATGGTTATAAGTGATGGAGGCGCCTACGGGGGAAACGTCTGAACAAAAATTCAAACAGTTGTTTCAAGAAATTCTGCGAAATTATGAAATCCAACATCAAGGTAATTTTGTTGTTATTACACGAATATTGAGCCATTAAATGTTTATTAAACTGTCACAAACCTAATAAAACATGGGTAATTCGTTACGTAATCATTCAATTTGCAGTATCTACTAATTTTCGATGAAAATAGAGTGATATGAACGTAGGTAAGGTACTTACAAAGTATAAAGCCCTATACAAACTGCAGCGGGATTCGGATGGGTACTTGGGTAGCGTGGTGGAACTCAATCGCTTGACAAAATGTAGGTACTAGTCACAATACCGCGTACCCACGTACAGAGCCGGTTCCGCTCCGGTTTGCTTAGCTCATGCTCGGGGCTAGACTGTAGGGGAGACTGGGGTTGCTTGCACTAGGGGGGCGGCCATACAAATGCCACTTTAAAAAAAAAGTCTTAGTTATAGTGGTTTTACTGGTTGAGTTGTTTGAAAGGGGGCTGCCTGTAAAAAGAAAAAAATTGATCCCCCCCTTTTCGCCTCCACAACAAGCCCTCTTGGGGTCATATTGACCCCCCTGTTTTTTGACGGGAATGTACAGGGTTGCTCATTAGCAACAATGTTTACCTAGAACCCTTTTCTCTGGAGGCCCAAAATCGGTCAGAGGCCCCCAGGGCCCCGTTAAAGGATCCCATGGACCCCTCTATTTTTTGACGGAAATGATTAGAATGGCTCATATTCAACAATTTTTATCTACAAAGTTTTCATCTGGGAGGCCTAGATTTGCCTGGCCCTACAGCCTTAATACTGGGACTTAAAAAATAATTCGACCTGTGGGTCGCCATGTTGACCTACAATTTTTTGACCGGGAATGGAAAAGGTTGCTCATCAGTAACAACGTTTGCCCTAAACACTTTATTCTGCGGCTTAAAATCAGCCGGTGGTCCCTAGGGGGGGGGGTAGTTGTATATGAGCCACTCAATCCATTTCCGTCAAAAAATGGAGGGGTCCATTATGACCTTTTACGGGGCCCAGGGGGCTCTGACCGATTTTGGGCCTCCAGAGAAAAGTGTTCTAGGTAAACATTGTTGCTGATGAGCAACCCTGTACGTTCCCATCATATAAAAGGGGGGTCAATATGACCCCAAGGGGGCCTATTGTGGAGGGGGAAAGGAGAGAGTATTTTTTTCTATTTACAAGCAGCCCCCTTTCATACACCACAATCAGTGAGAAACACTAAGAAAATTTTGAAAAAGTGTCATTTGTATGGCCGCCCCCTAGTGCACTTTAACCCCAGTCTCTCCTATAGTCTAGCCCTGAGCATGAGCTATGCAAACCGGAGCGGAACCGGCTCTGTTCGTGGGTACGCGGTATTCTGACTAGTAAAAATATCAAGTAATTGAGTTCCGGACTTCCGGTACTTTCCGGTACTCACGTACCTAACCGGGTTCCGCTATATTTTGAATAGGCTTACTTTCAGATCACAGAATCAAGACATACGCGGGCTCTGCGCGTGTTGACAGTTTGGTACGCACCCACTGGCCAACCACGCGCTGCCCTTGCGTTTGCGACTCGCAAAGCGTACCTAAGTTGTGAGTGTGACATTATAATAACGCGCGTGGAGCCCGCGTATGTGTGAATATGCCCTAACAGACATGGCTACCCTAGCAAATTGAACGTACCTAAGCCAGTTGGCTAACCATCATACAGCTGTAGTGTAGAACGTAATCTTCAACCACTTAGCTGATGAATGTTTAGTTGTTTGGTTAGATGGCGACATTTGATTAAAGAACTAGTTGTTTAATTACACAGCGTTTTTAACCAGTTGGCTGCGACAGATACATCATACATACATACCGGTAGGCAAGGTAAACACAAACTAAAGAGCAGAAAACAAAAAAATAGTAAGTATCAAAATTGTTTTATTGTAGTTTTTCAGTGTTAACATGTGAAAGATTTTTAAAATTGGCGCCATTTCCGTGTCCAAAGACTCGCTGGCCAGACTTCTATCCTTGAAATATCCCGCGACACTAGCGCCACTACTCACTCATCCATTTCGTCATCTGACATTAGAAACTAGAAACGAACATGCCCCTTGCATCACATGCGCAACAAAGCGCCATCTGCTGCGAAATTATTGAAACAGTCACTCCCCCATGAATGAAAATGAATGAGTGCTTCCGTAACCTAATTTCGTGTTTCGATTTTCTATAAAAAATTTAGTCACTTTACGTGTTAAAATAGAATAATTCTAGTGAAATTATGTATTAAGAGTGAATATTTGTGCAGTAAAATATATAAATAACAAACGGTACGAAACGAATGCCTCTTTTTCGTCCCGCCTAAGCAATTTTGGCATGAGATTTTCAACTGTTTCGATAATTTTTCTGTTTGATTTTCCAGGAAGTCACACAATGGCGCTAATATTGCAGTATATAAATGACATGCACCTATTTATGGACAAATACGGAGGTGAGTAATTCGCCGAAAGGCGATCCTTGATAACTTTACTGATAATGATAATTTCTAACCCAAAATTGATAAGCAATTGGCGGTTTCTTTGTAATTTATTCTTATAGTTCTATATACCTATCTATTTAGTGTTAATATATTTACTATATTGTTAACTTAGCCTTCTATTGGTTTAAGAGTTTATCAGTTGAAGGTAGATTTTCCTCATTTTACTGCTCTAGTTAAATAACCAGGGTTTATTATCCAGAGAACTATAATAAATTGTTAATAACTTATTTTAATTCAACAATAATCCTTGACTTGTAATATTAGGTTGTTAAATTCAATATATATTACAGACATAACTTTTTACTATGTAGGTAGTTAACATGAAAAAAATGTGGTTGAAATGATTTAGATGTAACATAAAACTTAATTATTTTAGTAAAGGGGATGTCAAATATTTTTTTTTACTTCTCCAATTATAAAAGTACAATATTTGGAAAACATTGTCCTTTTAGATTTATTGGTCTACTCCCTCCATTTACATCTCAATCTGGATTATCCGGGCCAAACTCTGTCTTCTTGTTTTTTGAGTGGGACTTTGAGTCGTCCAACAACCGGATCAACTCTGGACTTGCTGATGCTCTGTGTTCAATAATTTTAGCAGTGACTCCATATGTAAAGTGTAAAGTTACTGCAATTATTTCAAAGGTGAAGCAGCAAATGAAACTGAACAACTTTCTCCAAGAAACATACCTAATTCAAAATATGACAAATAAAATAAATGTTTGGACCTCCCATACAAAATATGTTGTCTGGACTGTACCTATAATTAATTTGCATAGAAATTGAAAATACAGGGTCAAGTTCGGAATTCGGCTACTTTAAATATTGTAACTAGTGTTAACCAGAATCACTAATTATGCTTAGGGACAGTTGGGGGACAATGGGACGAAAAATTTATTTTGATTTAAAAAAAACAGTTCTTTGTATTTTTGTAATATTTGTTTTGAACATTCAACTATGTTTCATAAGCTATCAATTGACAACACGATCGAGACCTAAAATCTATTTTTAACCTGAGAAATTTGCAATTTTGAAATACACATTTTTTGTTCCATTCCGCCCCAGGTCTGGGGTACAATGAAACATCTACGAGCTGTACAGCGTATTGCTTATTAGAGTCACTGAGCAGGCCCTAATCAGTTTTTTTCTCACAATCTATTACCGTAACCATAAATAAAATTAAAAAAATAAATCGTGGGGTACTATGGAACAAAACGAGAAACTATGAAAAAAGTGTCCCATTGTACCCCGTCCCATTCTGCCCCCGAAATGTAAAACTCAATTTAACAAAAATGGTTGAGCTTTTTTCTTCCGACATAACTGCTTTAGCTATTTAGAATTATTATGATTTGTACCAGAAAGTACCACTTTTCTATTATAACCACATTTTCATAACTTTTTCATAACCAAAATTCTTTCATAACCAAATTTTTTCATAATTAAAAATTCAATGTTTGGAGTGCTTAAAACAAATTTTTGCTTCTAAAAAGTTGTCAGCTGGTCATATTTATATCATGTCGATCATAATGACTATTATTCGATACAGTTAAGCGCGGGAAACAGTTTAAAATTTAAACAGTTAATGCTATTGTCCCACTGTGCCACTTGTCCCACTGTGCCCCCACTGTCCCTAAATTTGATTAGTTAATTAGCTACTTTCAGACATTATTTACTACTTACTGATTATTTAATAGTATTATCCAATTGTCCATTGTTGAATGAACCAAATTATTTAAAGTAACAAGCATAATAAATTAGTATAATGTGTTAAGGTTACATTTAAATAAGTACAAATATATTAAGGGTGTGCTACTCACCAAACTGAACAACTTTTAAAATAAACTTTTCTTTGAAACATGAAAAATAAATTGGTTCTTTCATATTAGTGATACACTTTTTCAACATTTTTGTATGCCAGGTCCAATATGTTTTTTAATCATGTTTTGAAGAAAAGTTTGTAATAAAAGTAGTTCAGTTTAAAATATTTGTACTTAATTAAATTTAACCTTAAACATATAATTGTCTATGTTTGTTTATAAATTTTCTCTGCACCTCCCAATCTCTATAAAATAATTAAATCTCGGTTAGATTAATTTAAAATATTTAAATGTTTATAAAACATATTTAGCTAAATTACAGTATAGTCAAAAGTAAAAATAAAAACTGGCTCTCTATTGAGCTACTATATTTGTTTTAGACATTTCAATGATTTTTTTTCTAACATTAAATAAAATGATGAATATGTAGCTGTGGGTAGACCAAAGTAGGTTAAATACAGCATGGGATTTGGATACTAAAATCGAACTAACTACATGTAACAAATACCTCACCTCTTAGTATGTTTTGTTAATCAAACATATCTACTTACCTAACTAAGACTAGCTAAAATCAATAGGTAACAGGTATGCAGATTAAACATAAAAGGCCCAGTTACTATTTAGTTAAGCCATTCATGTGGTATGAGGTAATAAATTTTATTTCTGAACACAATAGGTACTAGCTAACAAGCGTACCTTACATGGGTACATCCACTTGATGTGATGCGTCAGTCAGTACCTATACATAAAGGAAAACTACTTTCTCATTTTTTCTTTTTTTCTTTTTTTTTGGGGCCTTTATTAATCCTAGTATCAGAGTTTTTAAACAGCCTACTGGTCAAGTAGAAGACGTAGTTGTAATTACCAACATTAATGTTTAACTGGCGTGATATGCGTCTCACAGACGTAATCACTTTTAACATACAAACATTTTTGATTATAGCAACACGAAGCGCCGATTTTCGCAAGGCAACAAGTACGGTCATTTGAATAAGCCATATTTGACAACCTGTCGAACCCATACTAGAAGACATGTCAAAAAAATAGACCTTATGCCATATCATTAACATAATTATAATTTATAACAACCGTCAAATATGGCCTATTCGAACGGCCGTTCTTTTAACATTTAATTTTGCTCATAGCCTGTCTAACTAGATTTATCTATCATGGTACTATCGACAGCAAATCTATCTACCCATACTGTACTGGTGTATCTAACAAATTTTAAGAAAAACCAGTATAAGGGGGATTTGCTGGCGGGCGACAGTGCCTAGTTCTGATTAAATCAACAAAAAGGTGAATGGCCTAAATATTGTTTGTTTATGTTGCTATCAGCGATTGATTACATTGTAATACCTAATTAATTATTGAATACATTTGATATCATTGTCCCTATCTATCAATTCATCAACATAGTTTGAATTTAGAGCTGGGCATATAATAAAAGTTACATAGGTACATAAAATAGTTGGACTGGAGCATACCGTGGTAATATGAAACGAATTGAATACGCCGATGCAATCAGACGCATTTAAACTGTAGCCGACTCGAGGACAGCGGATAGTGCACTAATCTAGCCGCATGCACCTTCGACGATTTGTCTCCATCTAGATTTAGACCAACTAGATTACATCTGTCATAGGCACCCAGTATTTTGCTTGATTTTTTTCGTGAATTTAGATTGATGTGACGAAGATGAGATCAAATCTCAGCTGAAGATAGGCAGTGCACAGCACTATTGAATATGAATTGAAATGAAAATTTTATTCAATTATAGTTTGATTTATAGTTACAAATATTTCAACATCTATAAATGTGCGTAATTTTGAACTAAATTCGTAGCAGATGCAGACCGATTTTTCGTAGCTTCATTATCTCTTGTCATCAAAATGATTTGAAGTTCTAAAACATTAGGGGCCTTACCACAAAAAAGTTAGACCAGTGTCGAAAGCGTGTTTAAAATAAAACTTCATACAAAAAAAACGCTAGACACGCGTTCAACGCTGGTCTAACTTTTTTGTGGTAAGGCCCTAGGTAGTTATGGATGCCAGCCAGTATTGTCGGTCAGCTATTAAACCCTATTTCCCCTCCCTATTCTGAATGACTGTTTCTTGTATGGGAGACCGAATTTACTAACGACCCGACGGACGACTAATCAATGTACATTCGTTTGTTCCAGATCCTCGGACGAATCCATGGTTCCTCATGAGTTCACCCTTCCCTACACTAGCCATATGTTTAAGCTATGTTTATCTAGTCAAGGTTTGTACCATTCTTTTTCAGTTAGGTTAGTACTTACTTACCTACTTACATTTCTGTGTCACAGCGCGATTGTTCTGAAACGTACGTAACAAAACGATTTCCTTTCCCAAGGAATATCACTCGAATGTGAGAAAACATTGGACTCATTGTAATTTGACAGTTTATAGCATTCCTAATATAAATATGTTGTAAATAAAATTGTTTTAATTGATTATGATTACCAACCCAATATATAAAGTATTTTGCATTACACTACAATTAACTCTTAATTAATGTTCACTTTCTTTCTCTTACAGGTTTTAGGTCCACGATTTATGGAAAATAGGAAACCATATGAACTAAAAAATGTATTAATAGCATATAACTTATTTCAAGTAATATTCAGCACGTGGCTCTTCTATGAGGTAAGAATTTATTGTATATCTTTACTTGCCTAAATATTTTTCCCTGTTTGCGACTTTTATTTTGATGATCTACGGAACCAAAGAAAGATATGTATATGGCCGTGATGGCCATAAATAATAAAATTAACTTCTATCTTCAACTCACTTTTTTATTGGAGCGTAGGAACCCTAAAATACAGGTACAGGTTAGTGCCTAGTTATGATGGTATGAAGATAAATGGGTGAATATTTGATAGCAAATGTATTACCTTTTACGGGTTCCTGTAGTTAATCCAATACGGTACGTGGATTCACCTGGTATATAAGATTTAAAACAGAACTATCACAACTCAACAGTGAGTATAAAACAGAAATCGGACTATGCACTATTATATAAAATTAGTAAATCTGGACCTTTCTGTATAGATCCCAAGAATTGAATGCGTCAAAAAAAGCCAAGAACGGTGACGTTTCGGTGCCGTGTTCCAAATTTAAGTTATAAAATGATTCGAAAACAGGAGATGTGAGGGTGGCTTAGAGAGGATGTCCGTGCAGAGTTTGCACTCTGCTACATGTACATAAGTAGTACGTCCTTCTCTGAGTATTTTATAAAAGTTGAACTCAATGGTGGTAATATGGTAATTGTTGGAATTACCAACGAGAAATACAGTTCCCATAATATGAGCAAATCAATTGCATCACTCAATTGTTGTACAAAGTAATTAATCCACAGTAGTTATTGTTTCCCTTTCAATATTGCCTGCTGCTACCACATTTTGAATAAGGTGTGTCAATGAGTTTTTATATGCCTTGGCCTTAACATACTTGACTTATAGTTGTAACTGTAAATGGGTCAAAACTTCAATTTTAGCTTTATTATTTTTGGTTTGAATTTCCTTGTTAGATTAATAATTTTATTTTAGTAAATAAACTATTTCATCTATTTTGCACTAATAAAAACGTGATAATGAAATAGTTTCTTATACGATTCTTATTCCAGAGCTTTTTATAATTCCACCAATTTAAATGCAATTTTAAAATTTATTTTATCTTTTGATTCAGTCTCGCTCATTTCGTTCTCACGTTATTATTACTTGTACCCTTTCATAACCCAATAAAAACCGTGTGTTTTGCAACGCCACGTCCAGAGCTTGATGGGGGGCTGGCTGAAGCATTACAGCTTCCGATGCCAACCCGTGGACTATTCCGACAGCCCAGTTGCCATTAGAGTAAGTCTGCGGCATGCGGTGTACCAACCAGGAGGTACCAGGATCGACTAACAAACCCATTGTAAATATTACATTGTGCTCTTTACAGGAACTTGTATATAGATCCGGACGGTGGAGTTCGCGTGCTTTGCCAATTTGCTTCGGTGGTTCGCACTTATATTTTGATTCGAAACTTTTAATGAATTTATAGGTAACTTTTCTAGCGAGAGTAGTTTTACCCTTGCGTGTTCTACTCCGACTTTAAACGATAGGGTTCTGCTATGCATGTTCTCGCATAGTAGCTAGCCGATGAAAACCCTAATCATATATTGCGAACCAACCGGCGCAAATGTGTGCGATTCACGCCTTAATTTTAAGCTAGTATAAGTGCTACCTTATTGCGCAAACACTAACAACAGAAGACATTGTACAAAAACATGTCGCTCCTCTGTAATTTGCGCCAATGCGGTGATTAACTTGCGCGCCTTGTGAATAGGGTTGCCAGGGACATATAATTGCCATATTGAAAAATAAGCATTTATTTAACCTTGTAACTGTAAAAAGTCTATCAGTCGCGTAATTTTAAAGTCATGGTTCATACAGTATGTGCCCCGGCAAATCTATTTCCATAGAACGGCGCGCAATGTGTAAATACGAGTAACACAGGGCCAGGTGTCGGTGTATTGTTTCAGATCGGGGCCGCGGGCTGGTTCACGGGCAGGTATAACTTTCGCTGTCAGCCGGTCGACCACTCCAAACATCCACAAACCATGAGGGTGAATTGATAGTTTTTGATACCCCAATATGTCACATCCTAGCGTCCTTTTTCACATTAGTCTCACTCTCGTCTGAAAAGCTACGTATTCGCTATTCTGAAGATAAGCACTAGCAACTATTGCATCCATATGTGACCTGAAGTCTCTTTTCGTTAAGATCAGGCTGACAGAACAGTTTCGAAGACAAAATTAGGCTGACCAAACAGTTTCGTAGATAAAATTGGCTGACAATAAGTAACGAAGGCAAAACGTGCTAGTAGGATTCAATTCCAAAAATACTTGAGTCGTCAAATGCTTATCTGTAATACGGCGAAGAAAGCGAATGCTAAGCTCCATTCCATATTACTCCCCTGCTCCCCTTTTGTGTGAATGTTTCTAATGCTAAATCCCGAACTTTAAAACCTCTTAAATGAGTTTTCCATGGTCGAAACCCTTTCCTTAAACCTCACGGCGATCCGCACTGACCTAGCCTCACTCTAGCCCGTTGGTCTAGTCATAACTATCATAGCACGAACAAATACACATTTCATCATTATACTGCATTGTACCTACAACATATATCATTGATATCATATCACATACTTAACAAGTTTATTGGAATTTAGTTCTCAATAGTGAGTATAATTTTATATCAAACAAGTTTGCTGCGTTATTGACGTCATTGTATAATCAAACTGACGAGAATATCAACAACAACTTTTTCAACTTTCAACATTCTGTATTAAATTGTCACTTTTAACGTACGAGCACAGAAATGCCAACGTCATTTCGGTGCATATCTTGGATTTTTGAATCCAAGAATTCCTTCAAACAAGTTTGATGCAAAATCTTCATTCTGAACGTAAAATCCATTTGATCTCAACGCGCGGTGTTGTGTAAATGGTTGCGTTTTGTCGCCGCTCCACAAAATGAGCCGCCGTCAGTTTCCTGCGCTGAGGAAAATGGATTGTACGTACATTAACGTAATCTTGAGACATCGTCACATTAGCTACTGCATGCACACGCTCATGTTTCATTATCTATCATCTTTATCTACACAACTTGTACATAGTTCATATTAACTGTCGTCTAGTTTTAAATCTATTTTTAAAATGTCCGTAGTAAGCATCTACATCTGCAGCTCTAGTTCGAATCTAGATATTCCCATGCGGTACAGTATTTTTTTCAATACCTAGTACCAACTGTACCGAACATTTTATACTTTACTAAAAAGTAAGTAAGCTTTTCTTTAAAAAAATGTTTAGTATAATATTACACTATCTTGCAAAGTACCTACTTTACTTTTACACTGAAACTGCAATACTAGCATGCTTTAATCCTATAAATTAGCTTTCTGAAATACTTGGAACGTGGAGTTCACGATTCTAATCTTATCTTTGCTTCACAGATGGTCCACGCGTGCTGGTGGTACTATTTCTCAAAATTCACGGAATTCTTCGACACGGTAAGCAAAACAACTTAAATAAATACCTATTCTATACTCGTACATACATCGCACATAAGTGATACATCACACCTAATAATAGTGTTGTTGAACGACCGTACACTTAATGATACCTATTTAGATTACCTTTTTGCTCCGGTTTTTGTGAAACCGGTCCTACACCAATTTTATTTTTTGCATGTTGTTGTGGTAGCGGACCAAGTTTTT
Organism: Phthorimaea operculella; assembly: GCA_024500475.1. Lineage (NCBI taxonomy): Eukaryota > Metazoa > Arthropoda > Insecta > Lepidoptera > Gelechiidae > Phthorimaea > Phthorimaea operculella. Next base: position 6,085,897 of record JANFCV010000010.1, on the reverse strand, counting down.
TGTGGCTAAAAATAAATATGTAATCGCTAAATCATGATGCGCCAATTAAACAAGGTTTTTTAGATGTTAGGGTCGTTCGTTGACTCTCTGCCCGACACGACCAAAACAGGAAGGAAAAGTACGGCATTCCATTTAAGCGTTAACATGCCATATAAACTAAACAACTAAAAATATAATATTAAAGTACCATAGGTATTCAAATAAGCAATAACGGACATAGTAATAAGACCTATATTTAATTCAATTTCAATATCTATGGTAGTTTAACAATTATCTTAAACTAATTCTAGGTTTGAATAGGTAACTTCCGTGAATGAATGATTGCTTCATTAGTCTCTAGTGACTGGCCACAGTTAATTAATAAAATGTACGCGTTGACTACTACTTTGTACTATAAGATTAACATTTGACACATTTTAAAAGATATTGGATTTAATAGAATTTATTGCCGTTAAGAAATTAAAACAGTTAGTCAAAGTTATAATGCATTTCTCGACAATTTTTTACAATGTTTGAAATGCGCTAAGTCCGAACTCCGAACCTATCAAATCGGCTGATCGTTATGCACCGCTTACTACGTACAGCTACACACGTTTCCGCATTGATAAATAAATCCTTCAAACTTACTTTTTCGTTACATTTTTACTTTTGAACACTCGCGAATTAATTTGCATTCATTTTATACCTGTTTCTTTCGCTATCAGTAGGTATTCTAACGACGACGCCTCACTTTTTTCTACTTACCCGTTTTGTAGAAGTCCCACCATACCTCTATTCCAGATCTTCTTTGTGCTAAGAAAGAAGTTTGACCACGTGTCGACGCTGCACGTGATCCACCACGGCGTGATGCCAATGTCCGTGTGGTTCGGGGTCAAGTTCACCCCCGGCGGCCATTCCACCTTCTTCGGCCTGCTCAACACGTTCGTGCACATCATCATGTACAGCTACTACATGCTGGCCGCCATGGGCCCGCACATGCGCCCCTACCTGTGGTGGAAGAAGTACCTCACCACATTGCAGATGGTAAGTTCACCCCCGGCGGCCATTCCACCTTCTTCGGCCTGCTCAACATCTTCGTGCACATCATCATGTGCAGCTACTACATGCTGGCCGCCATGGGCCCGCACATGCGCCCCTACCTGTGGTGGAAGAAGTACCTCACCACATTGCAGATGGTAAGTTCACCCCCGGCGGCCATTCCACCTTCTTCGGCCTGCTCAACATCTTCGTGCACATCATCATGTGCAGCTACTACATGTAGTAGCCGCACATCATCATATACAGCTACTACATGCTGGCCGCCATGAGCCCGCACATGCGCCCCTACCTGTGGTGGAAGAAGATTACTAACTATAATTTACTCGTCATTAACTTACCCTTGTTCGCATGCTACTAGCTGCTCTTTAAAGCCTGCCTTATGCTGGTCCCTATGGCGACAGAAATTGTAGCACTTGTATTTCATATTGTGCAACCAAAAACAATTTAGATATTTTGCAATCTTGCAAAAAGTATGCCATCTCTGTTAACTTATTAATATTGGACCAACATTTTACGTTAGATTGGATGTTTGAATTTGAATACCCAAATTTAAAACACTTCCCGTGTTAGGTATACAATTTTTGGAAAACTTGCGAAATTTTTCACCCCTGGCTGGATTTGAACCTGCGATCTTCGCCACCTGTACTGGCCACGCCTCTACCAACTGGGCTAACAGTAGCCCACTCCAAGCCCGCGAATTTAGTTTGACCACTAACACGTGGTACGACACGGTGTTTTGATGACCCCCTGCCCGGGGCTGTAAACTTAGTACCTATAAAAAACTAACTAAATTGCCATTATTATTTGCAGGTGCAATTCGTGGGCATAATGGTGCACGCGTTCCAGCTGTTATTCATCGAGTGCGAGTACCCGCGCGCGTTCGTGTGGTGGATCGGCATGCACGCTGTCATGTTCTTCTTCCTCTTCAAGGACTTCTACAACCAGTCCTACAACAAGCCCAGAAAGGTAAGCCGAGGAAATACATACCCGTCTACCTATAGATACCTTAAGTCTGTGATTCTTCTTCTTCGAGTGGGACATCGAGTCGTAATCTTTTGTTCATCGAGTGCGAGTACCCGCGCGCGTTCGTGTGGTGGATCGGCATGCACGCAGTCATGTTCTTCTTCCTCTTCAAGGACTTCTACAACCAGTCGTACAACAAGCCCAGAAAGGTGAGCCAAGGAAATACATACTTACAGATACCTCTTTAAGGACTTCTACAACCAGTCGTACAGAAAGCCCAAAGGTAAACCAAGGAAATACATACCATACCCGCCTTCTTATAGCGCGCGTTCGTGTGGTGGATCGGCATGCACGCAGTCATGTTCTTCTTCCTGTTCAAGGACTTCTACAACCAGTCCTACAACAAGCCCAGAAAGGTAAGCCAACGAAATACATATCCGCCTACCTATAGATACCTCTTCAAGGACTTCTACAACCAGTCGTACAACAAGCCCAGAAAGGTGAGCCGAGGAAATACATACCCGACTACTTATAGATACCTTAAGTCTGTGATTCTTCTTCTTCGAGTGAGACATCGAGTCGTAATCTTTTGTTCATCGAGTGCGAGTACCCGCGCGCGTTCGTGTGGTGGATCGGCATGCACGCAGTCATGTTCTTCTTCCTCTTCAAGGACTTCTACAACCAGTCCTACAACAAGCCCAGAAAGGTAAGCCAAGGAAATACCTGCCTACTTATAGATAGCATGTGATTCTTCTTCGAGGGAGAAATCGAGTCGTAATCTTTTGTTCATCGAGTGCGAGTACCCGCGCGCGTTCGTGTGGTGGATCGGCATGCACGCAGTCATGTTCTTCTTCCTCTTCAAGGACTTCTACAACCAGTCCTACAACAAGCCCAGAAAGGTAAGCTAAGGAAATACGTACCCGACTACTTATAGATACCTTAAGTCTGTGATTCTTCTTCTTCGAGTGGGACATCGAGTCGTAATCTTCTGTACATCGTGTGCGAGTACCCGCGCGCGTTCGTGTGGTGGATCGGCATGCACGTCGTCATGTTCTTCTTCCTCTTCAAGGACTTCTACAACCAGTCCTACAACAAGCCCAGAAAGGTAAGCCAAGGAAATACCTGCCTACTTATAGATAGCATGTGATTCTTCTTCGAGGGAGAAATCGAGTCGTCCAACGATCTGAATTTCTCTTCGTGTGGGACACCGAGTGCCTATAGTCCGACAGCTTCGTGCGCGACCCTCCCTAGGGGTGACAGACGTTGGGGGGGAGATGTCAGCGGGTAGCGGGAAGTGCAGCGGGGAAGAGAGACGCGCGCACCCGCGCCGCACGTCATATTAAAATGACGTGCTTGCTCGCTCCCCCACCGTCTGTACCCCGCAGGAGGGTCGCGCACGAAGTTGTCGGACTATAGTGTTAGTGTCAGAGTTTTTCAACTGCATAGGTAATACGAGTAGAAGGCTCGCGATCGTTGCGCTCGCTCGGCTGGTGCTCTGTGCTGGTACTCAAGTTATGTTAGAAAAATCGTATGAGGAAGATATATGTGAAGTGTTTAGCTTCAATTTTGTCTGATGCAATAACAACTGATTCTTAAAACAGAGCAAGAATTTGAAGGGATCGGCGACATCTCAACTATGGCCGCTTTGGAGGTGAATTCTGGTGCAGTTTTCTTTTCTTCTAGATTTATAGACAGAAAAAATCATCGTCGGTCATCCCTGCTACTGAATTTGTGGTTCAACTCTAACTTACCCCCTTTTTCCCCAGGTGCGAGCGGACTCACCGAAGCCTGTAACCACAGAACTGCCTGCAGAAAAGGAGCAGATCATCTACAAGAACGGCGCCACCAAGAACGGTTACACCAACGGCCACACCAACGGGATAGTGCGCGCGCGTACCGTACTGCCGGCCGGCAACTGACGAAGGAAATGCAGACGATAAGGGGACACGGACCACTAGTGACGCCTAGGGAACTGAACACGCCATTCGTCGGAAAATCGAAACACGAATTGACAGCAATAACGAAAAGATCTAACTTTTATAGCACTCTACTTTCACACATAATAACTAAAAACTATCGCGATAAGACCCGTTAAAGTAACTATTATGAATAACAACATCGTTTAGAATTAAAACATTTAGGGTGCGTATTTATCTGGCAACATTTGTGTAGCGAAATTTCGCGACAACTTCAGAAGTGATTCACGGCAACGAGAGATACTTATGAAGTTGTTACGATACAATGTTCGAAAATGAATACGCGCCTTTAATGACAATGGACGTTTTTCTTAGAAATTAAATCGCAGCGGGTATTGTACACCGTTATAGAATGAGTCAGGATAACTATCAATATTTGACAGCCAATCCGACAAAGTCGATGGTGGCGTACAACGCCAACTTTCGGAATTACTCTATTGAAAAATGAATTATAATTTAATATTTTATTCGTTCTATCTGTTGACTTGTTATTGTTGCCAATTCGGAATTTGGTTGTCCGTTGAGTTGCGTGTTCGGTCTGTTTTAAATTTTACTGAGCGGCGCTAGTTTCGCTGATGTTGCACCTTAAGCCGCCTGGGCAATATAGATAATACGGTGCGGTTCCATTGTGACGTATTGTTCGTATTTAGACTGCGCGAAACGTCGATTTCTCGTTTGGTCTGTGACGAAAACGGTTGATCGTTCGATTGTTTTTCTAGCTATAAGGGCGAATGTGTGATCGCGGCAGATTGTGGCTCAGCTTATGCTGGTTATACAGTAAATATCTCTAGAGTAACTTGACTAAATAACATATATATATTTGCGCCATGACTAGCTGTGATTATACGTTCCATTTCGGCTGAGCAAAACGCCATTTTCTCGTCTGTGACGAAGAGGACTGGTCGTCAATTTTTGTAGCTCAAACTGTCTTCTGTTTTCATTTTATTTCTTGTTTTCTAAGACTTTTGATAAGCATATTTGTAATTTTGCAGAGCATAATTTCTTACTATATACTTGACCAAATGAGAATACGACGTTTTGCAAATTCGGCATAATGAGAGCTGAGAATTATTGAAGGCTGCAGGCCAGTAGTAACGGTGGGACGACACGGAAAGATGTTAGTGTTAAATGTGATTTTATTTAGTGTAAATATTAACTAGGAGGTATTGACGGTGTAAATTTTATTTACGAAATATAAAAAGATTAGCTAGATTTTGTGATCGCATAGCGTTTTGTACTTTTATTAGGTCTTAGTGATTTCGCTTTTAGATTTAGACCGAGAGTCAGTCGTACATGCATAATAACGAATTCTCTACTTCATGAAGGGTGCTTCGTACTGAGATTAGTCGATCGTGGGATGTACCTTGTACCTTGCCGCTACGGGAGTGACAAAAGCGACGATTCAATTACATTCACGTGATTGACGGAACTGAATTATAGTCTTTTTCATGAGCAATTTACGGGTTTTGGAACATTGATTTTGCGGACCAGCTAATGCTATTTATTGAACAAATTTCACCGTGTCCAGAGTAACTTGAGCTCTCGCGTAATGCACGTGACGGTAAAGCTACTCTGGAAATCCGATTTTTTTTCTTAGTGACCTTGACTCGAATGATCTAACAGCCATAAAAAAATACTGCACATACCAAATATAACGATTTGTATACCGAGTTACATGGAAAAGATTATAATGAAAATGAGTGTAACCAAGCATAATAATGAACTTACCAAGATTACGAGTTGTGATAATCAATGCAATTTTGACACGAACATTTATTTTTATTTTGTATTAATGTTATTTTTAATGAATTATATGGATTCGGACTACACTTTAAGTACAATAGATTTCGAATCGTTTACGCTGTTTTAGGTAATTAATTATGTCACTGATGTGGTTGTGTTGGTTATTTATTTTGTTTAATTTATCTTTTATTTATTTATACCAAATTACTATAAATAGGATCCAATCGATGACGGGTTATTTTGTATCAGTAGCGAATGATGTTCTTCCGTTGTTTGTATAGTATAGTCTTCCGTTTTGTTTTGTACTTATCCAAATTCCGAGGTGCTTAGAACCGCTGGCACACACGCACAACGCCGCATATGGCACTACGCCGTAACAAGCGTGATTTCACGGAGCATAGCGGGTCAGCTTATACTAGTACTGGACTCAATCGCTCTTATACCAGCGTATCATGACCTCCAAGATCTTGTAACGTATTTAGCCCCTAAGCTCCGTGATGGCGCGAGTTGCGGCTGCGCTGACGAGCGAGCCCGGTGCCATTTTGTAAAATGTATTTTTTGTTTCAATATTAACCGTATTGAAATCAGTTTACTATGTACCTTTTATACAAAAAATATGCAAGTAAATAAATAATAAGTATTATAACTTGAGGTTTATTTTATCCCTCCCTGTAACCATGTAAGTAACTTTTGTTTAAACTACTACAAAAAAGTTTTGTACTCATTTAACGGGACTAAGAACAAAAAGCAATTTTCAAAATTTTCACATTTAATCAATTGGGTGTAAAAAATAACTTCACAACAATCACAAGCTCTATAAAATTACTCAAAATCATTACTTAATATACTAATTGGGCTTATTTAAGGAACATTACACAACATACATCTTACAACTATCGTATCAATTTGGAAGACTAGGTATAAATAAGTATTACATTTTACAACAAAATAATAATAAGAATAAATTGTGTATAGCGAGGTCAATTACAATATTATGAGGTTCTATTTTATAAGTACGTATTAACATTAAAGTCGAACGGAATGCATAGTATGCACTTACCATTGATTGATGCAGTGCATTCCAATCACTGATTCCAATCCTTTGAATGAATACAGGTGCATCAGATCTGAATATAGTGGCTAAGCTTTAATTTATTCGTCCGCAGACTGTACAAGTTTACCAAAAAGTGTATACAACCAATAACTTGCGTGTGCTGGCCGCCGGCAGTGATTTTCTTGAAACAATCATTTCAGCAGATTAATATAAATCGGAGTTTAAGTAAGAGGCTTCAGGCTGATTTAGCACAACGGAAGCCCAAGTTGCCAGCGGAACTGTCCGCCGTGTTGTGAGATCGAGCTGAACACCGGTACCGGAAGCAGTAGGAGCGATGGCAGAGATATGACCCACCCTTTTTCACTTTTTCTTGGGGCTGAAACAATGAAACCAAATAAGATTTAGGAACCAGGTACCTATACTATAATAGTTTCTACAAGGTAATGAATACCTACTCTAAACTCAGCCCGTTATTTCTAACGGCCCCCGCGGATCGGCCCCTGAGGGGCCCGCTAGGAATTTTTTGTTGTTTCGTTCAAATACAAACTTGTTGAGTTTCGGGGGCCATTGGGACAAAAGTATCCCAATGGGCCCCAAAATTAAAATTATATAATTTCGGGGCCCGTTAGGGGGCCGATCCGCGGGGAACGTTGGGAATGGAATAACGGAACTCAGCAAGCTGTTTCAGGATACCAAAAAGAAATGCGTCGCTTGATGAGCTTGATTTTTTCGTATTCCAATATCTGCTACTAATTGTGCTGGTATCACACAAACCTATTCATACACACCCTTGAGACCTTGACCTTATAATATTAAAATAGAGTAAAATAATAATAAGTAATAAAGTAAATAGTAATAATAAACTGCCCCAGGAAGTTATTAATGCACCATCCACTAACAGTTTTAAAAACAGACTTGATAAGTGGCTTTCAAAGCAAAATAAGTGACTGTGACTATAATGTGAACCTTAAAGTGAACTTTTGAACTTTTACACACACCAGCCAAGATATAGGCATATCAGTCAGTGGCTGATAGCCTATTATCTAGACACACGGCAGTGTGTCCGCCAAGTTCGAGCAAAAAAAGCGACACACCGGCCGTGGGTTATATTACACGAACCATTTCGGGCCAAGTTCGACCCACCTATAACTCAAAATCTATTTTATCTACGCATATGTAATTTCTAGTATCTGTCGAGATCTACTTCCTTATCTAAAATACAAAATTTCATTAATGTACCTATTGTAGGTCTTGAGATATTGACGTCAGAAAATCGCTATTTTTACTATACACTCACTGACTCACTCACTCACTCATCAAAAACCTAGACCACTTTCAATGGTCGTATTGACTTGAAATTTGGCATGGAGGTAGGTCTTTAGGTCAAGGTAAAGGAAAAAATCTGAAAATGGCCAAGTGTGAGTCGGTTCTAAAAATAATGAAGGTGTAAATTCATACCCCTAAGGAACTAAAACAAAAAATTTATCTATATCTTCCAATCGTCGTACCGACCTAAAATTCGTTACAAAGGTTTGTATTTAGTCAAAGTAAAGTATAAATGAGATATTTCCTTACCTAACTTAATCATAAGAAGAAAAGAAAATAAACCTTACAAAAATAAATGAAATCCCACCCAAAACATAAATGTGAAAGGCTGCCAAGTTCGCCTATAAAAGAAGTGAGATCTAAATAAGTACCAAGTTCCATACACAGACCTCAGTTAAAAATAGTTACAGGAATGCACACTTGATTTTTCGCAGTTTGGAAATAAGAATCTACTTTCCAAACTGCGGAAAATCAAGTGTGCATTCCTGTAACTATTTTTAACTGAGGTCTGTGTATGGAACTTGGTACTTATTTAGATCTCACTTCTTTTATAGGCGAACTTGGCAGCCTTTCACATTTATGTTTTGGGTGGGATTAAATAATAATAATAGAATTGAAACACTGTGGTAAGACCCAGTAAGACCAATAGTTGTGGATTGTGCACTGCCATGCGTCGCAAATTACGACTTCAGAAATTGCTACTAGCGGTTGGTGGATGACTATTATTCAAGCCTGAATGTGAGTATATTTGTATGAAATAAAAAGATTCAATAACTCAGGTGTACCATGTCACTGGACCAAACATCTTCTGTCCACTCCCAAACATTCCCAGCCATGTTGTACAAGCCAAAGTCATTTGGTGGAAACATGCTCACTGGACTTGTACCAATATATCCATCTTTTGCCGAATTTTGATTTGGAAATGTACCTTGCCATATGTTGGCCCTGAAATAATAAGTAGTTTGGCTCATTATTATGTAAATTATGGTAATTTAACTACTGCTGTACACTGTATTTCAGAGGAAATGTATTAAATTGGATGTGTTTAGTTAAGATAAAGTACTAATTAATTCAAATGATGAATATATTTTTTAAATTGTTACAAGATTCTTTCCTATAATCAATCATTATAGGAAAAAATTTAAATACATACATACATACATACATCACGCCTTTATCCCTTGCGGGGTAGGCAGAGCGTCAACGACCGTAAAAGTACGGTCGTTATCGCCACATCTGACACATATTTGAGGGCCGTTTAAGCTATTGTCGTGTATCGCTATAGTGACAGGTTGTCAGCCTGTCGCCTAAAATTGCACTACAATTTAAATATACTATCCCAATATTAACTTACATATGCTTACGGTCAGGATACAACTTATTCCCCCAGGGATAGTCAGTGTCCTGATGCCCTCCACGGCAGGCTGCTTCCCATTCTGCTTCGGAGGGCAATCTAGCTCCACGCCATGCACAGTATGCTTTGGCATCATTCCATGATACATGAACAACTGGGTGGTCCAGTGCTCCTGAAATTTTAATGTTGACATACAAGGATTGAGTTTATGTACAGCCTTGCTAAAAAATTAGGCAAAAAATTTAATAAATGGAAAAGTATACAGTATGGTCTTAAAAATCCAAATCCGAATCAAATACTGCACATAAATTAATACCAACCTGTTATATCAGAATCTGGTCCATATGGATGCTTCCAATCAGCCCCAAACACTTTGTACCACCACAGAGCCTGAACCACTCGAAAATCTTTTAATTTCTCTTTGTAAGTACTGTTGAGGAACAGTGAGAACACAAAACTGTCTCCAAAAGTCTCCGCCTCAGTCTTATACCCAGTTAACTTAGCAAAATGACTAAAATCCCTGTTTGAAACTTCGTACTTGTCCAAGTAAAAGCTTCTCAGTTCGACTATTCTTTTCGGACCTTCTTTGTCACTTTCTATGGCCACATCGTCCGTACCGACCTGGTAACTTCCAGCAGGTATTAAGACCATTTCATCTGATACCGCCTTAGTTGGATCTTCTGCATTTTCAGAACGATATTCAATAGGACAATGATCTTCATTCTCGGACAGGAATAAGCTACTTGCAAGCTTTTTTTCTGAGTGAATTCGTCCTAAACTACAACCGCAATCACTTGCTTTGTTCAGCGAGCTTCCGAATAGTAACGTTAAGATATAAACTAATATCAAATACATCATTTACGTGAAATAACTTAAATGCAATGCAAACAATCCGAGAAATTAAGACTGACTGCATTTGACACTGACAACAATCAGCTGTTTGTTCAGTATTGCCAGATGATCGTCAGCCTTTCTCCCCAAATCTGGTTCGAAAACCCCCTAAAAAATGGTGTTCCTGTGTGTTCCCAAATTATCATCAAAATCCCCGCCACCAAAAATCGCATTTTCTAGAAAAAATCCCCCAAATGCGCCAAAATTCATCAAATTAAAATATCAACACAAAAAAGTACGATGTTTCTCATCAATATCCTCTCAAATTGCCTCGAAATTATGAAAATCGATTCAAAAATCATGTCATGGAGAGTGTAAAATCTTATTGTTCAAAAGCCCCAAACCGATTTTTCCCTCCACTGCTTTCAACCCCCAATTTTGGGGGGGATTCCCCCAAATCTGGTAACACTGTGTTTGTTGTTACTTTTTTAATGCGCGCTAGAGCAAAGACAATAACGCGAAAAGAGCCAACGAGCCAACCCGATTTTATCGAACTACGGGCTACAATTCAACAGGCAATATTCCAAAATTCAATGCTTCGAGCAACACATCTTCCGTCCCGTTCCAGCCGTATCCAAAGTACAAGTGTCGCAACGGTTTATGAGCGCTCGGCCAAAGTGGAGGGGATGTTTGCGCAGGTGTACACTCGCGCACAAAAATGTGTATACCCGAATTTTTTTCAATATTAAAGCCATACGCAACGAACATGCCTATTTTCTTTAATTGATTGCAAATGTCAGTGTATATTGGTTGTGCTGCAGAATGAGCTCGTTTCTTATGAAGCTCAAGATATTGAACTACCGCGTCTAAATTTTTTTGGAGACAAGTAATCGTCCCGGCCGTTCTGTTTTTGATCTCTTTCAAGCCGCCAATAAGTTCTTCTGTTTCTTTTTTAATATGATTGTTTACATCATACACCATTTTTCTGGCCTGCCGGGTCAATATTTTTTTCTTTGGCATTTTTACCAACACCGCACAACAAAACAACAACAATAAAAACAAAAGATTTAATAAACAAAAATGAACAGATAACAAAAATCAACAAAATAAATATTCGACAAAAAAGTAACTGTGCGCAAGTGTACTTCAGGGACGCGAGACGTCAGCCGAATGCCAAACAGACCCAAAATATGAAAACTGCGCATTCAAGGTCAGCGCTCATAAACCGTTGCGATACTTGTATATGGAATTTTTAACTGTAGAATTGTAGCCTGTAAAGGGGTCAAAGGCCACTGATAGTAAAATTTGTATAACTTGCGCAGATAAAGAATGGATCCCGAATTGTTGACTTCCTGCTCATATATAGAGGCAATAATCCATTAAAATTTTAATGCACTCATATACAGGGAGTAACGGAAAGGGTATAACAAGCCGAAAGGAGGTCAAGGTACTCATGAAAACGAACAACTTTCCCTATGGAACATGGGTCGTAATACGAAAAAAAAAATTTGGGCCTCCCATACAAAATTGTCGATCAGCTAATTGATTTACTATGGGAGGTCCAAATTTTTTTTCATATTTCGACCCATGTTCCATGGGGAAAGTCGTTCAGTTTCATGAGTACCTTGACCTCAAGTTAAACCCTTTCCGTTACTCCCGGTATAACATGTGAAAATACGATAAAGAAAAAAAAATTAAGCATCATGCATCGACGATCGATGCAAAAACATGGTTATTTTTCTATTTCTTATTTTCATTTACAACCAATAATGTTGCCAATACGGGATCCACTCTATCTGCGCAAGATATACCTACACTTGCACTTGTATCACACTTGCGCAGATAAAGTATAGATATTTGGGTATTTCAGTTACCTATAAGGTTTTTCGGAGGCTGTAAGGAAGAAAACAAAACAATTTTTGTTACTTTTAAATTATATTATCAAATACTGAACATCCATTTTAAGCAAATTTAACCAAATAAAAGTCTGTATAAAAGTGAAAATATTAAAAAATAAAACGTGAACTTGATTCCTTTTTCGATAACGATGGAGTACATTGGCCGTCTGGGCATACTGAAACAAAATTATCTATTAGAATTGACAACAGCTCCAATAGCAAACCTACCCATATTATTGCTTTGTATTAAACTTTAGGCTACAAGAGAAGCCTCTGTTCCACATTTGTTAGCAAAATCGCTACTATTTCCTTTTAATTATATAATTAAAAATTGCTCATTCTAAAAGGACGTAAGTGCATGATGACGTCACAATACGACTATAAATATGGTATCACTAAATTCAGAATAATATTTAAATTATAATGGCAATACTGGCGATCGAAAGATTGTCAACAACCGTCAATCGAATCTGTGGTTACCAGACATTACAATAGGGTTGTCAACCAACCATACGAGACAAATACGAAAATGGACTACCATACGATTAGTCTCATCGTACAATTTTGTCCGAGGTTTTAGAATTTCCCAATTTTGGATGCAGATGCTGATTGCGAACGACTTTCTTGAAATAAAGTAAAATTTCATTTAATCGGACGGAAAGAAGACAATTAAGGAAGTACGAGGGTAAGTTGCGAACGAGCGTGTTTACTGCGGGAAAACATCGAGAACCAATCATGGAAGACGGTTGGCCACTTGTTACACCATGACGAATTCATTAAGAAAAAAAGGCCCAAAACACACATACATACTTTACTTAAATTAAAGAACTACTATTTAATACTAAAAGGTTCAAAAGGAAAAAGAAGGAAAAAGACGAGAGTTGACTATTGGATCAACGTAGAAAGAAAAAATTGGAGACCGTAAACGCCAAACTTATTGCTTGCGTGAGGTGGGGAATAACATACAGGAATCTACGTCAATTTTGAACCGTCGATAGAGATGTATGACATGGAACAAAATACGGAAAGTAAAAAAGAAACGGTTTTACCATGATATGAGTTTCCAATACTACAATAATTTTAAGGTGCTTGAGTACCTAGGTACCAATGAGGAAGAAAAAACTTGGTTAGCAACCCTGCATTACAATCAGCTGCCAATCAGTTGCATTTGACTTTGATTGCTAATATTTATTTATTAATATTTACAAACATTAAAAATATTTACATTATTTACAAAACTTAACTAAAAATAAACTAAGAACTAAAATAAGCCCCCCAATACGTCCCCACCAGACATCGTACCCAGCATGCAGGCAGCATTTCCCCTTTGTATAGCCAGGCTAATACGCTGGGCAAGGAAGCTGCCAGCTCTGCGGTCTCCGGATGTCTTGTAGAGACGCATTGAGAGCTCGGAAATAACTTTCTTGGCCTCAGGGCCCCAGATACCCAAGGTCTCAAACCCAATAGGCGAGAAAATGTATGTGTCCGATATTTGCTCGTATTTACGGACTTTTTGAGCCTCGGCATTTGCCACCGCGGTGCCCGCTCGAGTGCTAGCTGCCTGTACGTGAGAGGGGGCCAACGTGTCTACACACGTGACGTCCCAAACTAGGCATCGCCCTTGCTGCCATGGGATTAGAGTCACACCGTCGGGTCTCTTGCCGTCAGAACGAACGATACCGTATGGTTCCAACTTTGCCGGAACGTTCGCTGAGACAAGAGCCCGACGGATAACATCATTGAGAGCGGCGTGGCGGGAGATACGGCCAGCACTTCTGCGACATGATAAGCCGTGGTGGCCATTCTCATTCACTCTGACGCCGCAGCCGCAGTCGTGGGGTTGGTTGGTCCGGAGACCCAAACGGAGGCCGATAACTAGAGATAAGGTGGTGTTATCTAAAAGAGTCCCGATATTGGGTGATGGAAGGGCATTAAGCCATAAGCCCGACTCTTTTTCAAAGGCTGCTAGAAGACGGGCGCGGTCAACAGTACTGGGAGACATATTTAAAAGATCCGATTGAATCTTTTTACAGATCGGCTCGTCCCATTGCCTCTGTGAGTACAAAGATGAGGGTAACTCACAGGAAGTTAAGGTCTTCCATTCATTGACAGCCTCTGAAAGATGTGTCACCTCCGTGCGACCCAAAGAAGCAGCGACCATTTCTCCAAATAGTTTAGCACAGCCACATGCAGAAGCCAGGAAAGCGGGTAACGACACCGAAAACACCTTACGTATGCCTATGCCTCCAAAGCGGACCGGGAGCGAAGCCTGGGTCCAAGCTTCAGGCGTGAGACGGCAATTCAGGATTTTCGTAAGGAGCTCCGATATTTGGTCGTCCATAGCTGTCAACAAACTTTTGAATTTCCAGAGGTGGCAACATCTCAGCACGTATGTAAATTGAGGTACAAACAGGCAGAATTTAATTAAGGTGATAGCCATGTGGGGATTTATTTCGAGTAAACGGTCAAAATTACTTTTGAATTTTTCGACCTGTTCGTCGACGAAACGTGGGATAGCCTCGTCGAGAACGGGAGCACCCAAAAGCCGTAGAGAGGCCTCGTTAGTTATTTGTATGTTTGGGGCAACGTTGTTGAATTTTGTTAAAATATCGTTACGGGAATCTGGAGTTGTAGATGGCGGGATGAAGAGCTCGCACTTGCTGAAATTCAGTTCTAGGCCAATCTGAGCAAAACTGTGGATCAGGGTTTTTAGATCTTCTAAAACCGTATCTGGCTCACCGCCGAGTGTGCCATCATCCAGATACCAAACGTTAAATTTGATTTGACAATGATGACAGCTTTGGCTCTCAAAGTGCGCTTTTTTTGTATATTTACATCCACA
Organism: Phthorimaea operculella; assembly: GCA_024500475.1. Classification (NCBI taxonomy): domain Eukaryota; kingdom Metazoa; phylum Arthropoda; class Insecta; order Lepidoptera; family Gelechiidae; genus Phthorimaea; species Phthorimaea operculella. The sequence goes on along the minus strand of JANFCV010000010.1, from coordinate 6,070,872 downwards.
AGCGGGAGTGTTTTTTTTGCAGGATAATCATCGTTCTGTGACGTCACAGGCACATTTTCAGTATTTTTAAATTATTTCCTAAATTATGCTATACAAAAAATCTGAATATTTCTCACATTAATTTATGATTGAAATTCTGCAAAATGATCATGAAAAAGTGGATGTTAACTAATTTGAGCGGTTGTCAGTGGGAGAGCCGACTGCAGAAATGCCTATCTCATTCATGAGGTACCACAATATGCTAACTTTAGAACGTTAACTGACACGTAAACAAGTCGAAAGACGTAGGCCAGACGTTGCCAGAGCCAATCCTGCCGAAAGATGAAAATAATCGATATTTTTTGATAATTTTTCATCGCCAAGCTTTTATTACATAATTTACCAATGGTAAACTGATGCCAGCACTTTGATTCGGGTAGGTACTTTTACTAAATTTTACAGATGAAAAATTCTCAAAAAAAATATTGATTATTTTCATCTTTCGGCAGGATTGGCTAAGGCAGACCTACGTCTTTCGACTTGTTTACGTGTTAGTTAACGTTCTAAGTTAGCCTATTGTGGTACCTGATGAGATAGGCATTTCTGCAGTCGGCTCTTCCATTATTAAAATTAGTCCGGTACGGCTGGCATTATTAGAGGGCGTAACTTACAAAAATTCTAAAGTCGCTTATTTTTTGTACAATTGTGCAAAAAATAATAATGTTTTGTATTTGGTCAAATGAAAGACCATTAATTCGTATATTAATAATAGTAGTAATGAAATTAATGGCGTTCAATTTTGTATGGGAGGTCCAATTTCTTTTTTCATATTTCGACCTATGTTTCGTGGGGAGAGTTGTTCCTTATCACCAGGCGGTTCTGAGTCAAAATTCACCCGGTAGGTATACTATAATAGTATATTTTAAGTGACAGATTACACACACAGTGTGATAAAATAAACCAGTGAGTCGTTTTTTATCATTGAAAGCGGAAGTATTTTAGCATACACCTAAAATGACACAAAATAATAAATTGGGTTCCGCTAATAGTCTAGAAACTATTAGCCGAAAATATTTAAATAACTTCAATATTTTCAAAGCTAGCCGTACCGGACTAAATAAAGAAACAAAAATTGTTAACATACCACATTCATTCGGCTTCTGCTTGTTAAGCTTATGTGACCGAGATATCCAAGCGCATTCCATTTTAGGCAGACCACAGCTGACTTGAGGTGATATGGGAACAATTGCTGATTCAACTATTTTCGCGCCTGCAAAAGCCGAATGAATTGTTAAAATGGACCATTTACTATCTGAAGCGTTGAGGAAACTGAGAATTTTACATTTGAGGGGAACAAAGATTAGGTGAGTTGGACAAAGTAGCAATTAAAAAAGAAGCTTGGAGTCTCTACCTCTACATACTCTACGGCCGTTTAAATCTGGCATCGCCTGCGGTTTGACATGGGCTCGGAAATATTTATCTATTTTTTGTAAAAAATGGCGAATGCGCCATAAACAAAACACCGACAATAGGTGTGCGAAGACCCCAGCCGCCCGCACCCTTCTCATTCCCATTTGTCGTCACCCTCTACTACCATCTACCAACACAAGCGATGCCACATTTAAACGGTTCTGCTATAACACTAATCATTTCAAATTAGAGCTGAATCTAGATATATTGAATCAACATTTAGTATAACTCACAGTAATAGAGGAACGATATCTTCCTGTTTCATTTTGCCATAATATTTCTGAATACCATCGACATGACCCATGCCCACGACAGCCAACACTCGAGGCTCGTCCACTGAAAAAAAAAACAGATACCATAATAAGTAGGCTTCCTACCTTTCTAGCTTTGTCCTGGGCCTGAGGGAAGGCGAACGAAACTAAACATTACTTGACCAATTCCTTCGCTTACACTTATACTGTAACAGGATTAACAAAGAGACATAGTGGTGCGACAGGCGCACGCAACGAGAGGCGCAAAGCATTGCCTTAGTCCGATTTACACGTCAACAAGACAGTAATGAGTATTATTGTACAGGGTGTAGTGAACAGCCCTCCGGATACTGACAGGGTGCATGCAGTTTACCTACTCTATTCGAAATGTAAATCGGCTATTAGGAATGTTATTCCTTTGTGCAGTTACTGTCAGCACTGCATCCGAGTTCATCCGACCTCTCCTTCTACGTAGCGGTTTTCCGTTTCACTGATTCGGGAAGGGGGAGGACTAAGTGTGTGCGCTTGCGTTTGCGCGAACGTCTGCGCACCTTAGGTATATCCTACGCAACGCAAGTGACAGCTTCTTTTTTAATAAAGTAATTTAAAAGGTAATCAAATACCTGACCGAACACACTCCTGTATCGAGTACGCCAAACACCTGTCTCGCTCATCGACAAACACATGAAATATTTTCTTGAACGCAGGCACATCCCTCGTGATCTCTTCGAATTGTGCCTGCACGAAGTCTTTGTCTTTGTATTTTTCTAATTGATGTTTACTGAAAAACAAAACAGAATGAATATGTAGGTAGTACTAGGTAGGAAGGTACATTAAAATGCTTAGTTACGCTACGTATAGAAATATTCTCTGTTAAGTTGTAGGTACGCGATTTAAACAAACTTTAAGCACTATTCATACTACAGCGGTATTCGAATTTGTGTATGGTAGCGGTGCGGGACTTGTTGAAAGCCAACAATTTGTATCTATTAGAATACAACGTGCCCACGTACCGCGCCGGTCCCGCTCAGTAATGAATGAGGCTGTAGAGACATGTTCATACTATTGGGAATTTATTCAGTTTTAAGAGGTTGAACTTAGTCCGATTCATTATTTAGAATAAGACAGAGTAAAAAGAGTCTTGCTGCGTACAAAATTAAATAAAAGAAAAGAAATACATACTCCAAAGGTTTCGGATTTGAAGTGGATAGATGATACAGCACTTGGCCGAGTTCGTATACACTTAACGACTGAAAGGCCCGTGCTATGGTTATCTGAATGGGTCTGTCGCCGAGAAATAATTTACAGCCGGGAATTTTCTTCATCTGCGAAACGAAGGTCATACAGTTTGTTACTACTAGTTGTTTACTCTGTGTGAACATTCTGTATTAAATTGTAGAAGTGTCGAAACTATTTATGTCCGCAGGGCATAATAAGAGATTATGCAGTACGCCATTTCTCTACGTATACTTGTATTTCGCATTCTTCCTACCTCACCCAGTCCTCAAAAGCCGTAGCAATAATTTTAGGCAGTCTGTTTCATGAAGGTTACAAAGTATAAAGATTTACCTCATGGTATGCTCTTCGGAACTCTCCGCCAGGCGCTACGCCCAATTCTTTGGCGATGTCGGCATAAGTCTTCAGCAACATAGCATGCAGCATACCAGAAACGAAATTTTGACCTTTCGCGGCTTCCCTGAATGTAGAAAAAAGTGTAAGTAGAACTCCTATATCGTGAAGTGATAATTTTTCGTTAACGTCAATTGACGACCGATGTGTCAGAGACCAGGGTTCATCAGGTCGTTGGGCAACAAGGTGTACAACATGAAAAAAAGAACTTCAAACCCATGCCTTTTAGGCTTCGAAATCGATCCATCTATCACCGTTAAAGTCTGTCTTAATAAATCTATGTAACATCTAAATCTATATTAACACTAAGTAGGTACATGAACTTACTTCATCTTTCTTGAATCAAAGTTTTTTGCATCTTCCAGGAATTTCTTGTCGTCTAATTCCAAGAGCGACACTCTCTGGCGACAGAGTTCCACCAAAATAGCATTTGGATTTAGCGCGTTCGTAATCTGGAATTAATCAGTTTTTCATGAAACATTTTTAACACTTTGGACACTATGTTAAAAAAAGCAGTACTGGCGTGGGAGATGTTTAAGTTTTAAAATATGGTAGAAATTTATTATGTCACATTGTCAAATTTAGTATGCTGTTGGACCACTTGATATTTTTTACGCCCTTTTTGGTGAAATAACAATTTTTGAAAAGTATACCTAGCTTATCTGGAAAGAGAAAGGGGAAGCCTTTGCCCAGTAGTGGGACAGTTTAGGCTGAATAATAATAATAATAATTACGTAGCTAGCACGATTTATCGTCTCCGACATCTACATAAAAAATGTTGTAGCAGTTTCAGAGATCCTGATCAATTTGATTGTCGATTTTGGATAACAGCAGACGAAAACAGTTTACCTCGGATACTTCCTCGACTGATTTCTTGCTGAAGTGCACGGTGCCGAGCAAGACGACCGTTGCGTTCGAGTCATTCTGGAGAAATGTTGCCGATGACGGGATGGGGATATTATGTGAAAACTTTGTGAATACTGAAAAATACACACAGGTAAAATAGATTAAATAATATGAGAATAATGATTTTACAAATATTGAAAATGCGGTATCGATTGACAACTCAAGGATTGCTAAGAAATTGAGCTATCGGACCAGTCAAGATCAAGATTACGAACGCTCTAAATTATGTTTTTTTGTATATTTTAACCAGTTCTAAAAATAATATACTAGTAAAACGCATGAGATACAGAAACCACTTACAATCGTATCGAGGACACTGCAAACGCCTGGCAAGAAGAACACTTTTTTCACAGGAATATATCTGCCTGAAAATGTTGCATGCTTGGTATCTCATATTTTTCTAAAACGTTACCAAATACAAAGAATTTCTCTTAGCACGAAACATATTATTGAGGGATTTTGTATTTTTCCGAAAAATTACACAGCAAATTTTGCTATTTTTGTGGCATGTCCTTAGCTGTTTTTCAAATGTTAGATTGACAGTCGTCACATTGACAGTACATTTTTAACAGGCCAGTTCAAAGATTTTGAAAATTATCTAAAGAGTTTCTAATACGCGAGTCACCAAACTGTCGATTCGTTAAAAATTAACCAAAAGTTTAAGTTTATAAAGTTGAAAGATATTGGTGAAACTTTACGATTATGACGTCACAAGTTAATGCAGAATGTTCATCTATAGTCCGTCAGGTTCGTGCGCGACCTTCCTGCGGGGTACAGACGGTGTGGGGGGCGAGTAAGCACGTCATTTTAATATGACGTGCGGCGCGGATGCGCGCGTTTCCCTTCCCCGCTACACCTCCCGCTACCCGCTGACATCTCCCCTCCCAACGTCTGTCACCCCTAGGGAGGGTCGCGCACGAACTTGCAGGACTATAAATCGTAAGAAACAGTAAAGCTGAAATATGTTATTCAGGGTGTAAGGGACAGCTCTCCGTATTACTGAATGGGTGCAATCAGACCGCGAAACTGAACAACTTCCCATAAGAAAATATTTCAGAGAAGTCAAAAAATTGTAATATAGTCAGCTGACCGTGATTTTGTATGGGAGGGCAAAATTTTTGTGGGAAAAATATCTTACGGGAAGTTGTTCAGTTTTATGATTTAAATGCACTTATCAGTATTCGGAGGGCTGTCCCTTACACCCCGTATATTTTATTGAGTGCACTGACTGACACTCAGTGCTCAGTACTAATTCCAAATTAAATTAGTTCAAAAATACAACAGAATTCAATTCAATCTGTTTATTAAATTCATACAAACGTACGTACATCGATCACATCGTGAAACACTCTCGGCTACATACATCACATCTTGTCTTTTAGATTACATTTTAAAGTATTCGTACGTGCTCTTTTAACATTCTGAGTACAAGGGAGTTTGCTAAAATTTATCGAACATTGCATCTTATGCTACATACCTACACAATGGTTGTGAAATGGCTCTACATTTTATATGTATGCAGCATTTAGACACAGTTTTTTTTTGTGAGTGTGCCATAAAGGCAATTTCGATAATCGAAATCTAGGAATTTATCGTCCCCCAAGCTTGATTGAACACACTAGATACAATAGCAAACCAATACGTTTCGTATCCGCTATATAGTCATGGTCCTTAGCAAAAAAATACTGTTTTGCCGGCACAGTTGATGGCGCTTTGCTCAGCGATACTAGAGACCATTATGAATGATTCCATCCGAGGAAATGAAAAATCCATCCACTGGATTTCAAGATGGCGGACCTTCGTTTTTTTGTATGGCACTAAAAAAATAATTCTTCTGGAGCCCATCGTGTGGGGTATCAAATGAAAGCGCTACACGAGACGATTTCAAAAATATATCGTTGTGATACATTTTAGTTACCCTTATCGAAAAAAATCAAGTTATATTTTTAAAAGTAGTCAAAACATGCCAAGTTTGAGGTCCAGTAGGTACAAAATGGCTGACGTAAAGTTTGTTAAAAGTATGCCGAATGATCCACCATATCCTCAAAACTAACGTCACGAAAGGAATTTCGAAAATAATAAGATTTAATGTATATTTTGCAATGGAAAGTAGATCATTGGAAACTGCAGTAGGTTAGTAAGAACTGCTTATGCGCCTCCAAAAATGTTTTAGAACCAATTCTTCTCATGATTGCTTTTATACTCAAAGCTATGATGTGCTGGATCATTTTGAATCTGCGGGCACGGTTGTGCCCCCGCCAAGTCGAGTAAAAAGCGGATTTGCCATAGGTATCTACCACAAAATAGAGAGTTATCTACCATGTTTTTCTCTACTCGTAAAATCGTGAAATCTCACTTCTGTAGGCCTGCTGTAACAAATTTTGCTATTAAAATCTTTTAGTATGGATTTGAAAGCTGTCAAGTTTGGCCTATTGGAACGACAGTACTCTAGGTCAATATTTTATTTACGAAAATCTCACATTTTTTTACGGTAGAGGTCATCAAAAAATAACTTAAAAATGAGTGGTAACACTTTTTTTTAAGTTATTTTTGATGGTATCTCATATCTTTACATATGTCGCTTTTTGAAATCACTTCATTCATATACCGGGAGTAACGGAAAGGGTATAACAAGCCGTAAGGAGGTCAAGGTACTCATGAAACTGAACAACTTTCCCTATGGAACATGGGTCGAAATATGAAAACAAAATTGGACCTCCCATAAAATTGCCGATTAGCTGATCGATACACTATGGGAGGAAAATTTTCTGTTCAGTTTCATGAGTACCTTGATCTCCTTTCGGCCTGTTATACCCTTTCTTTTACTCCCGGTAGATACATGTCTTCTTAAAGTGCTTTACAGGTTTGATGGTCGGTCTAATGAACAACAGATTCAAAGGAATTTAATGAAATTTGAAATATGCGCTGTTTATTTATTGTCTGGTTGGGTTTTTAAAACTGAGGATTCAAATGTTATCAAAAATATCATTATACAGGTGTTGAAATTAGCCTAAACTGTTTCGAGAGAAACATTTTTATTCAAGTTAACCATTCATCGTAGGTACACAAAAGCAAACACAGAATCACAGAACAAATACAAAAATAAAAATGACACAACAAGCACTACTTATTTCTAACAAGAAATTTGTTACAGCACCTAAAGAAGTGAGATAGCATTAATGAGTAGAGAAAAACAAGGTAAATACTTGTGTCAAACCCGTTTTTTACTCGACTTGGCGGGGGCACAACCGTGCAACTGCAGATTCAAAATAATCCGACACATCATAATGTAGCTTTGAATATAGGTAAAAGCAATCATGAGAAGAATTGGATCTAAAACATTTTTGGAGGCGCACAAGCAGTTCTTACTAACCTACTGCAGTCCACAATGATCTACTTTCTATTACAAAATATACATTAAATCTTATTATTTTTGAAATTCCTTTCGTGACGTTAGTTTTGAGGATATGGTGGATCATTCGGCATACTTTTAACAAACTTCACGTCAGCCATTTTGTACCTACTGGACCTCAAACTTGGCATGTTTTGACTACTTTTAAAAATGTAACTTGGTTTTTTTCGATAAGGGTAACTAAAATGTATTACAACGATATATTTTTGAAATCGTCTTGTGTAGCGCTTTCATTTGATACCCCACACGATGGGCTCCAGAAGAATTATTTTTTTAGTGCCATACAAAAAAACGAAGGTCCGCCATCTTGAAATCCAGTGGATGGATTTTTCATTTCCTCGGATGGAATCATTCATAATGGTCCCTAGTATCGCTGAGCAAAGCGGCATCAACTGTGCCGGCAAAACAGCTTTCGGGTGATATTTGACCGTAACCGCTTAGACTAATATCATCTCATCACTCGCGTCGCGTCACTCTCGACCCAGAATGTCACATTTAAGATCATTGACATATTTAATACAGCAATATTTGAAATCCCCAAATAGTAACGTTTCAGGGGTGTTTGAAAACACTTTAAGTTCATCTATCATCATAATCTAATATTCCACCGTGAAATGCGACATTTTGCGCCGGGAAGTCTTTTCAGCTTAGGGCATCATACCTAAATATTTTATGGTTTGTGAACAAACAATTGCATACGCGTTTTCTCATAATTATGTATGATACATTATTGGATGGAAGGTTTCGATGAATTTTTATCATTATCACAGTTGTTAACCACTAGTCGACCAACTTTAATATTAATATCAGTCATTTTAGTCAGCTAGCAACTCTACCGTGAACTAAGGGCGTCCGCTGCCTCATCCGGATTGTGCGGACGAAGTTCATTTTACTTAATGTGGTGCAGATAAAGTATGTGAACTTCGCGCAAATGCTCGCATACCACCGTACGGACAATCGGGATGACACAGCGCGCTAAATGCCTTAAAAAGATATTTCTAACACTAAACATTCTATTTCTAGCAGCAGTTTTCCTAATATATAATTTACAAGGCGCTTAGTATGCGGCATAAAATAACAAAACATAAAACTCCAATTCTGCGACTTGGTTCACCCAGATTTGCCGATATTTCTTACAACTAAAGTAACTGATATCCAACTCCAATCTTAAAAAACAAAACAGAGACATATTGCAAATATATTGAAACAAACATCTCACGATAAACCCTTTCAAATTATAATTGGGCTAAATACAAACGTGTAAATAAGAAATCAAGTTTTTAATAAAATTATGGACTATATACAAATTTGAGAGATTATTTTAATACATAACCCAAACTACATGAATAAATGAATAACCAATGCTTCTAGCTAATTTCATATACATAAAAGAAAATTCATAAATAGTTCAATTAATAGAACGAGCTTTTTATCAATCTTTCCAAATATACACATTTAATAAATCATAACAGTAACGACATAATAAGAAGATAGATGAGCTTGATAATTGCATAGTTTAATATGTTCCCGAATTCGATTCACGACCTTCAGATGGACAAATATCATCAGATTTTCTGAAAATAAAGGAAATTTGTCTTTACTGATAATGTGACATGTTGGTTGATATTTTTTCGCAAAAATGGCTTGGATGGTTTAAAGTTGAAATTGAACAATTAATAGTTTAATTTACCAGTACGTAAGTTGTAAATTGGTTTTTACGCCTAGTTAGATACAATGATATTTTATGGAACATACCAACGTTATTATTCACATTTCTGATGCACCAGTCTCTTGTGACGCGATGCAAGAGCCAAAGGAAATAGAAAAACCGTAAGAGTGAAAGAGACAGCTATGTTAAACGGGTGCATGCACACGTTTTGTGTATTGCTGGCGTATCTGTGCGCGACACTCGGATTGTCCGAAAAGCAAGGTGGTTCCGTGCTTCGGATGGGCACGTTAAGCCGTCGGTCCCGGTTGCTGTCTAAGATCATTTAAAGGGCGACCGTTATACAACCTCTGAACTAGGGTCCATCCGGTCGTTGGACGACTTGGTGTCTTACTCGATGAAGAAGATGTACCAGTGTGGTACATGGTACACTCACCTGCCGGTACTGACGTCATCAAGGCAGCCAGCGCGCGGGGATGAGTTTGTACCCCGCGTACACGACCGCGCCCACGCACGCCACGCGCACGGACACGCGGATTATGCGCGTGAAGCCAGCCATTCATTGGGGCATAATCCCAGATACTATGTTTCTTATACAATGTTACCAATGTAGACGCTTTTTCATTGGGAACATTGTTTAAAATGCGTTCTCATTGGGAACATTTGTTGGCAACGTTGTGTCTTACCTGCAAACACTGACGTCATCAAGGCAGCCAGCGCGAGGGGATCAGCTTGTACCCCGCGTACACGACGGCGCCCACGCACGCCACGCGCACGGACACGCGGATTATACGCATGAAGCCAGGTATTCATTGGGGCAAAATCCCAGATACTATGTTTCTTATACAATGTTCCCCATGTAGACACTTTTTCATTGGGAACATTTGTTGGCAACGTTGTGTCTTACCTGCAAATGCTGACGTCATCAAGGCAACCAGCGCGAGGGGATGAGTTTGTACCCCGCGTACACGACCGCGCCCACGCACGCCACGCGCACGGACACGCGGATTATGCGCGTGGACAAAGATGGCGGCGGGATTCTGGGGATAAAGTGATAAGAAACACTTTTGAATCGTAATTTAGCAACACTACCGTATCATATTCCAGTCTTTAGGTTTTAGTAAAGTAAAAAAAAAGGAATTAAATCAGTTTCCCTTAATAAAATAACACAGGAATATCTCTGAGGAAGAATCCTGCCAGAATCGATACCATTATGATCCGATCTATCGAACTGAACCAATTTTTGCCAAGAAACAGTTTATAAAGTGTAAGAAAATGTTGTCTTTTACAAAATTAATCGGTGACAATTTTTTTACTTTGGTCTTTTGTCGGATAATCTTGTTCCATCCATTAGCGAGAAGTTGGGATGCCAGTGGGCCAGTTTTACTGTCAGATTCCACATCTCGGCCCCGTAAGTCATGACATGTACGAAGTAGTTTTCCTAAATTCCTGTGTACTATTGGGATTTTAATGTACTCACAGTGCCATGTCACAAATGAAAATGAGAAATAGAAAAAATACGACTCTACCACTGAGCTATCGATGCACCGATTGATGAATGTTAAATTTTTATATCTCTTGATGCACGTTTTTTTTTCTATTACTTATTTTCATTCCTGTATACTTACTGCAGCAGCGGCGGTATGTCGAGCGGCGTGATCTTGCCCCAGTGCTCCACGATGCCGGCCACGTGGCCGATACCCACCACACCCACTATACGACACGGCTCTCGCCCTGCAACATTACAGAACATACCGGGTGAAAAAAAACGTATGGTAGCGGCTAAGAATACTGTCACCCCTAGTCCACTTAGGGTGTTTCGTAAAACGTGGCGTAGAGTTTTTGACCCCGGTTGAATATCTATCGACTGTAGGACTGTGGTCAACCGCATGGATGGCGGTGATACTACCTACAATAGCATTCCCAAAGAGGATTGACGTCCGTCAGGCAAGCGGCTGGTCATAAAACATAGCCAAATGTTCTTGTTACATGATTTTGTGTTCTAAAAAAACATGTTGCGCCGACCCCAACTGATTTGAGATAACGGATAATGATGAGGTGTAAAATACTCACGCGGCTGCAGTGCGGCGACCTGCAGCGAGTGACACAAGTACATGTCTCTTTCAACGACGAACACGCGTTTTAACGCTGGGAACTCTTCAGCCATTTCTTCCAACATGTCTTCAAGCATCTTCTTCTGCTTGCATTTCTCTACTTCTTCCAAACTGTAACAATAGCAGCAACGAATGTTTTAATTTATATTTTTATTTAAAAGTTTATTTATTGTACACAAGACGAAACAGATGCTACTTATTTTTAAAAAGAAATCTCTTCCAGCAGTCCCACAGTAGAGAAATAATAGAATAAGGTAAGGCTGATAAATCGTGTACAATTATGAAGCTTAATCAAATAATAATTATAAAAGAAATACTTAATTACAAAGTTTTAACCCTAGAGTGGGCGCGCTATGAGCATTTTGCCGCCGACGGTAGATTTCTAAAAATACTTTCTGAACTATACACTTGCCAAGCTTAAACTCTTGAGTAGCTGCCCCCCTGCATTTGCCCTTCCTTTATTACAAAAATCCACAGGATCAGTACGCAGGCAGCCGCAGGGCGACGCATTTTGTCAACAGGATGTGTCGCGAGGCGGCAAATTGCTAAGCACGAGTCCACTTACGTAACAATTTTTATATCAATATTGTAAGTATTTTATGAATAGCACTTAAAACATGTGTTAATTATATTAAAAATATTTTAAAAATCTAATCACTTTATTTGAATCACCTGAATACCAAACTTTTAACTTCAGGAGGGGGGGAGTGATATGCATGGTATCTATACCCTTTTAAGAAAAATAGAGCTAAAACAGGGTGTAATGCTTGCTGATAATTGATAATTACTGTGCAATGAACATTGCATGAATTTGTGTGAACATTTTTTTGCTCAGACATATAATGTAGATCTCGACAACTTATAATATTCGTCATGTTTTTGGAAGTTCTGTGATCTATATCCATTTAGATTACCAATGTTCTAAAATAACTGAAAATAATTGCCAAAGTTGGCCAAAAGCCCCATTGTCTTAAACGAAGAACTCTATTTGCATGAGTATTAATGTTTTATAGTCTATTTTAATCAAATAATGCATAATAAAGAAAAATCATAGAATATTTTCTGAAAAATTATAAAATAAGTACGGGCGGCAAAATGCTCACACGCGCCCACTCGCGGCCCACTCTAGGGTTAAAGTCCAGCGCACAATGTTTTAATGGCTTTCGATAATATTATTAAATCATTTATGTAAAACAAAACTCTTATGGTAGTAGCACAAAATTAAATAAAGAAAATTATTAATAAAACATCACCTGATAGTTTGGTTGGAGGTAAGCAGATGCCAGATGAACCGTATGGTTTGTCCCCATGAGAGAAACACTATACCTCTGTGCAGAGTGATGTCGAGTGTCCACTGTTGGACACTCACCTGATACCTGATGTTATCTTTCAATTTCTTATTTTCATTTATGAGAATAATACCAAGGAATAATTAAGCACTGTGAGTGCATTAAAATCTCAATGGATTGATTAAGCAATGGCTTCATCATTATAGTTCAAATTCCTACTGTAATGTGGACTAACCAGGTAATAAAGTTGTAAATACTTTCTACAGATGTCGCTAGATCGTCGCTTCGAGACGAGCATCAAGAGATTGAAATTTGACGCGCATCTACCGGTGCATCGATAGCTCAGTGGCAGAGCGGTGGGGCGTTTACCCATGCGGCCCGGGTTCGATCCCCGGTCGATGCATGTCATTTTTCAATTTCTTATTTTCATTAATGAGTTACCTGATAGTTTGGTTGGAGGTAAGCAGATGCCAGATGAACCGTATGGTTTGTCCCCACGAGAGCGACGCGATGGCTCTGTGCAGAGTGATGTCGATCGCGCGGTCGCCCAGTTGCACTATGCAGTTTGGAATCTTTTTCGCCTGTTAATAATAAAAGTTGTAAATCAAAAGTAGAATCACCCTGAAAAGTTAACGTGTGTACAAAACCACAACAGTAAGCGTGTGTGTTTCTATTAGTTACTGTAATGGTGGAGATTCTGAGATTCAGAAAGATAAATGATATCAGTTTAACTGAATGATTGTATTGACGTAGGATGTTGAGTGTGATCCAGCACTAAGTGTCTAAGTAAGAAAATTTAGGTAACAAAATTATTAATAGTCTACCTAGCTCTGTCATACCCAGTTCATTGGTACATCAGACCGTTGTTGCTCTGTCTGCCTCGCGCGGGGTGGAGACTTGATCTGTATCTTATCTTAATTTATCTGCATCTTATATTATTTGATTTGTATCTTATCTTATTTGATCTGTACCTTATCTTATTTGATCTGTACCTTATCTTATTTGATCTGTATCTTATCTTATACCCACCTCTGCCATGGCGCGGCGAAACTCTCCGCCCGGCGCCATGCCCAGCTCCTTAGTGATATGCGCCGACATATTCAGCAGCAGGATGTACATCAGACCGTTGTTACCGTGTCTACCCCACGCTGGGTGCAGTCGTGTGTGTATATCTTATTTGATCTGTATCTTATCGTATCTTGTCTTATACTGACCTCTGCCATGGCTCGGCGGAACTCCCCTCCCGGCGCCATGCCCAGCTCCTTAGTGATATGTGCTGACATGTTGAGAAGCAGGATGTACATCAGACCGTTGAACACACCGTTCTGCTGCATTGTTGCTCTGAAAGTATACATTTTCTGTTTCACAAATGAAAATAAGAAATAGAAAAAAATTCATGCATCAACCGGGGTTCGATAGCTCAGCGGCAGAGCGGTGGGGTGCGTTTACCCATGCGGCCTGGGTTCGATCCCCAGTCGATGCATTATTTTCATTTGTGAGAATAAGGGCACTGTGAGTGCATTAAAATCCCAATAGATTAGGTATCTGTTTCACTTATGTTTTTGCTATCGACTCCAGTCACCAGATAAGTTTAAGACGATCGATGACGTCTTAAAGGCAGTGGCAAACAAACTGAACACTGTTTGTCCTCCAATGGGACATCCCCCAGTCGCGTGCCAGTTCGATCTTTCAAAAACCTAAAAAAAATAACTAAGGCGCAAGCTCTATAGCGGAGACGTGCCACGCAACGCGCAGCATGGCATCTGTCAGACAAGCGATCTTCAGCCGTTATCGTTGCTACATGCATCTCACGTGTGTACCTTTGTCAATTCTGTTTCATACATTTTAAATGGAAACGGTTTCAAGCGTCGCGATGTCGCACGTGTCATTTCTCCGATGATCACTTGTATGACAGATACCATGCGACGCGTCGCGACGCACTTCGTGTCCGTGTAGCTTGCGCCTAAGCTTCATAAGTCATATGGTGCTCATCATAGTGGTTATAGTCATAGAAGGGAAACAGGCGCCAAACAGCTTGGTTTCCTATCGAAGTGGGGATGCTGCCTTTATTCAACATGGCCTTATCCTAACGCCAACAATTGTTAAGAGTGATTATTACCATTGGACTAAAGCACATTGCATACCTCAGAAACAAAAATACCAGTAATTCAAATCTTTCATCAATAAGAATGGCTTGATTCATAGTGGAACATTATTTTGTTATATTTACTGACCTTATCTTCTTGATATTGATATTCTTAGCCTCCCTAAGTATTATTTCTTCATCTAGTAATAAAATATTAGTTCTCTGTTCACACAGCTCCACCATTACTATGTGAGGATTCACTTCTTGGATTACCTAAAACAGAAGAAGTAACTATTGTTAATTACATTTAAAAAATAAAATAAATAAGTAGTATGAGTTGTGAATAACAACGAATTAAATAGTCATATTCTACCTACATTATTAAGGACACATGTTGTCATAATTTGTATGAACATTGTAGATTTGAACCCGTTCATAAAAGGTACACAAAAATGGAAATTTTTAATTTTGTTACTAGTTTACTGAACAGTTATGCGGATAGACCAACCCTGGACACATCCTCCTGCGACTGCACGCTGAAGTGCGCAGTGCCCACTAAGTACACCTTGCCGCCGTCGGGCGCGTCCAGCACGGTCACCGTGCTCGGCAGACCCTCGTCCAAAGGCAGGTCTGGAACTCCTAAACAATAAAAGGCAAATTAAGATCTGAAAGCAAGAAAGGAGTCTCCAACCAAATCATCGTCGCAATAATTATTATAAGACACGGTAACAATTTGGGATGAATTTTTGTCAGTGTTTCTTTTCTATACAGTTTTCACGCAAAATAGGCGTATGTATACAGTTTGCTAATTATCTCTTTCTTATAACAAGAATTCACAACACACACAAATAACATGATAAAACAAGAATTCAATAAACATCATAACAAAATTGTATCACTCAACTGAGTATTACAATTAGCTTGGAGTTATTGGAGCTAGTAGTAAATATCAAAACAAACCTTCAATATCACATTCCGGATTAGAATCAGCTATTTGAATATCTGAAGGACTCTCCTTCTTCAAATCTGGTGTAGAAGTAACGAATTTTGGTTTCTCTGCAACAAAAATTTTTCATATCAAATGGCTGGCACAAATGTTCAATTTGACAAGAAAAGTTTACTGCATAAAATCAAAAAATATTTTACTATTTCTCTTCTTCAAAGTTTTTCTTTTCAAAGACATTTTCCACTAAATATAACACTTTTTCCCTGACCACTTGTGATCCAACACTTGATTATTGACACTGCTTGGCCTACTCAGGTAGGGATTCCTTACAAGTGGTGGACTCAGATATCCACTTATTAGATTAACTAAGCATGTACATAAACTGCAGATAAGCACTGTCTACAGATTTTACACAGCGGCTTATTTTGTGTCCTACTATTACAAAGTAAGACCAGTTACAAGTTATATTCATTGCTTGTTTTTTATTTTGCGATTTGATTCCTGGAAGTGTGAATCACCATAGCTCAAACAAAATATTTTAGCATTTTTAATTATTTCTGCAATGTGCTTCACTAATGGAAAGGATTTATAATTTTTAATTTACAATGGAAAGTATTAAAGATGTATAATAAAATAAGGGAGAGAGAGAGGTGTAGACTTGGTAGAATGTAGACTCATAAAACAATTTAACTCTATTTTTGCTACTACATAATCAATGTGGTTAAGGCATTTCATTTTTTTTGTTCTCTTTTGATCTGCAATCAGTTGTTGACTATAAGCAGGTGATTTGTATGATGATGGAGTGCAAAGTCAGTCCTCCAGTGAGGTTTCCTCTTTATGGAGCAGTAGTTAACTTGTCGCTACTGAGGTCCATGATGTCACATCTCTTGAGATGTCTGACATTGTCTGATATAGTCAGGCATTGTAAGTTGGACAGCCAACTGCTTTGGATGCTTTTGTAGTGCTAAGGCTTTTCATAATGATATTTTATAGCACTTGTTTGTTTTGCTCCTAGTAATGATAAATTCCGGGGAGGAATAAAAAATCCAAATAAGAACTAAAACAGAATCTAATTAGACTGGACAGTGGACAATTTATAGTTCAAGATTTAGAAGGCTAAACCAATGATTTCAGCAATGCAAATTCTTTTTTTGGTTACAATACAGGGGCAAATTTACTGATCATACTGAACTTATTTTTAAAACTTGAGAGCTACATTACCTTAGTAAATATAGGCTTTTATAATACACTAGCGGCCCGTCCAGCGGTTTCACCCGCTGCTACTTATCTACCTGTTTTCCTGTGGAAATTGAATCTTTCCCCGCAGCAAAAAGTCCGTTACCCCGTTCCAGCAGAAGTGACTCATCAAAACCATGTTCCAGCAGAAGCGACCCGTCATGCTGAATAACTTTTACTTTGAAGCCATTACAGTATCTCTCATACCTAGTTAAGATGGTCTACATCAGGTACTTCAGATCCTCAATGACCATGTGCCAGCAGAAGCGGCTCGTCATGGCGAACAACTTTTTCTATGAAACCATTACCGTGTCTCTAATAATTTAGATGGGATACTGGTTGTCTACATCAGGTACTCTAGATTCTCGATGACCATGTACCAGCAGAAGCGGCCCACCATGCTGAGTAACTTTTACTTCGAAGCTATTACCGTATCTCTTATAGTTTAGATGGGATGCTGGTGGTCTTCCTCAGGTTCTTCAGATCCTAGATGACCATGTGCCAACAGAAGCGGCCCGTCATGGTGAACAACTTTTTCTATGAAGCCATAACCGTATCTTTTATAGTTTAGGTGGGATGCTGGTGGTCTTCATCAGGTACTCCAGATCCTCGATCACCATGTGCCAGCAGAAACGGCCTGTCATGGTGAACAACTTTTTCTATGAAGCCATGACCATATCTCTTATAGTTTAGATGGGATGCTGGTGGTCTTCATCAGGTACTCCAGATCCTCGAAGGCTGACAAAAAGTAGTCCATGTCTGTCTTTAGTATGCTAGTAACATCAGTGCCAAAATTCGTGGAGATCGGTAAAGCGGTTTTGCTTATTTGGGTAATATCCACTATATTTCCCGCTTTTCCTGATGTTAACCGTTTTCCCGTGGAAATGAGGAATTTTCCCGTGGTAAAAAGTAGCCTATGTTACTCAGGAATGTTGTAGCTTTCTAATGGTGAAAGAATTTTGGAAATCGGTCTAGTAGTTTCGGAGTTTATCGATTACATACATACAAAAAAACAAACAAACAAACAAACAAAAAAACAAAAAAACAAACAAAGGTTTCCTCTTTATTATATTAGTGTAGATGATCTGATTTCTTTCGGCAAATAGGAAGCATCTTGCCAGGGCCTTGCTAATTCATACCTTCACTACTTGGTCCCACCATGTTGCTGGTTATATTACTGGCATCACCACTTCCATCCTCAGCTTTTATGAAAGTCTGGCACTCGTTCACTATGTCACACTTGGCTGATGGCTTGCTCCTCTTCAATGGCTGGTCTTCCTCCGACTTGGAACCAGGAACAGCTCTGAGCATAGAATCCGCTGTATCCATCTTACGAGCCACACTAAAAGGGGAAGGGAAATGAAGTATAAACAAAAAAGAAACAACACATGACACTTTCAAAGAAATTGCAGCTGTCCCAAAAACTAAATAAATCGTTTGTTGAGTAGCATGAAATAATCAACAAGAAAACTTACCAGTCAAGAAGAGATTACGTTACTTATTACAGCTAACGTAAGAAATGTACTTCGAATCTGAAAATATATTGAAAATCCCATGGAAACGTAAGCAAATTCAAGAAATCCTGTTTTTTATGCCATTTGATCGCCAACCAATCAAAACGAAAAATCAGCAATGAAACGAATGTAGCCTATTGGTATCTCTCTTACACTTTCATAGGATCATATAAGCTTATCTCTTTCTTACAAAATCCATTCAGTCATTCACTCATTCTTCCCTCAATCGTCAGCACCGTATTGTCAATCAGTAATCGGTGCGAATATTATCTGTGGTCAGTGCTGTCAATCGAAATCCAGCTGTCAGGGGCGGTGTGTTACATCACTTCGATTCCTCATTATTTCCTTTTTTCGTGGGATTATCCTGCAATAAATAGTCCAAAATGAGCGCCTGGAGGCAAGCTGGTCTAAAGTAAGTTATATCGTCACAACGCCATCAATATAATAGTTAAATTCTTTGAAATGATAATCAGTGAGGTTATTTGTCTTTCAGTTACATAAACTACTCAAGCATTGCCGCTAAGATCCTGCGGCGATCGCTGAAGCCAGAATTCCGCGCTGAAGCGTTAAAACGAGATGAGTCTCATGTCAAGATCACCCCCTGGGCCAACGGCAAACCAGCTCGTAAGTCTCTACCTGTACCTTTCTTATCCATATATAAAAGTCTGCTATCAGGGTATCTTTATATGTATATTACCTGGGTTACAACTTGTATAGCTGTTGTACATGTAAACTCTGCACTAGACGAATCCAAATGTTGGTAGTGTCAAGAACTGATTTTGGTACACAGCCAGTAGAATCCAGAAAATGGGTTCATAGAAAATGCAAACATTTCGAAAGATGAATGATGATGGATGATGATGATGTACCCACTGAAATGCTTATAATTAAATTCTATACCTTCATAATTAAATTTAATATCTCAATAATGGTGCAGCATATTTTACGATGCTCACAATAATGATAAGAAAAGGTGCAGATTAATCTAGGTATATTTTTAATGTTATTCTTCTGTGATTCCTTTTTCAGATGAGCAGTAATTAATTAGGTGAATAAAGAGTATAGGTATATCTGTGAATGCCTAGCTGCTCGCTCAGATCACTATTTGCTAGTGTCTGAAATCTAATGCATTTAGTGGAAAACTAGATAAAATAACCTAGAAATGTTTTGTTTTTGTTACTAACAGATAAGACTTAATACATAAAATGATTGTTTTGAATGACCATTAAATGTTATACAATTTAGTCTAATGAATATTTTGTGTGTGTGTGTGAGTTCTGACCAACTGCATCCCAAGTTGCACAATCAGAAGATTCAGTCCATTAATTTAATTCTTCTACTTTCAGCACAAGCTGCCCAGTAACCTGAGAGGAGCCATTTGTGAACATGCATGAACATCATACTTTTATTTAAATGTTAGCTTTAAATCAATAAAACACACTGTTGTAAAAATGTGAACTATATTTTTATTCTAAATTAATCTCTATCAATTTCCAAATTTCTAATATACAAGTCCTTTAATCTAGTGACTTTGACCTTTAAATCAGCTGATCTAACATTATCAATTAAACTTTTTCCTAAAGGTGCAACAGGTTCAATGTCTCTAAGATCAATATTAGATACAATATCCTTATTAGTTCTAAGCTTCTCAATTCCATTCCAAGCAATCATTACACCATTATCAGTGCATAGTTTTGGTGGTGGTCTAAATACATTATATCCTATGTTTTGGCCAAGGCACTGCATTGATTTGAAAATAAAATTATTACAGGAAACTCCTCCAGAAACAACCAAATTCCTATTGCCTTCAGGAATAAGATTATGTTTTTTACAATACAATGCTGCTCTTTCACTCCTTTGGACTAAGTGCTCTGCAATGGCTACTTGAAATGCAGCACATAAATCAAACACTTCTGGTATAACTCCATCTCCCATAATTTCATGTTCTCTTTCTTTCTGCTGCAATTTCCTCACTAAAGAGTCTTTTAGCCCACTGAAACTAAAATTGCAGTCTCTGCTTCTTACTAAAGGGGTAGGAAATTCAAACATGTCTGGATTGTTTGACTTTTTAGCAGCTAATTCTATAGCTGCACCACCTGCTAATGAAGAGTATTCTTTCATATTACGCAACTTCATTCTTCTAGCAGCCTTATCCATAACTTCCCCAGGTGCATTGTCTAAAGTTTGACCCAACAGTAGAAAATCATCTACATCTCTAACAACAGCAAGGAGACTGTCTCCACCTGATATCAAAAGGACTAGAAAAGGAAATTTAATATTGTGGTTCATCCTTGCTACTAAAGCATGAGCCTGCATGTGATGTATAGGTATCAAAGGCTTTTTGTAGGTCCTGGCTAGATACTTGGCAAACTTGACTCCAACTTGTAAGCTTATTAATAGTCCAGGTCTGGTAGTCACAGCTATAGCATCTACATCGCTCATAGATATGTCGGCGCGGTTGAGGGCATCCCTAGCAGCAGGTTCAATGTTCTCTCGGTGTAGTTCATGGGCTACGACTGGATTAACGCCTCCATACCGAACATGAAGAGCATTTTGACTGTATAGAGCTTCCCCCAGGATTTTTCCAGAGTCGTCTACAACAGCACAGCCAGTGTCATCACAAGAGGTTTCAATTCCAAACACTTTTCTTTTCGAACATGCAGCCGATGCAGTTAAACTTCGTTGAATCTTAGTAAAGTTACTATGAAACACGTTACAAAAGCGGGACGTTAACATAGTTTTAACTTCCTACTTTTACGTTATAGTAATAAAAGAATAAAAAATATAGAATAGGTATTTCCCTTTATCTAGGATGTTTTATATGCAAAAGAAAAAGCATTCCTCAATCACGCAAATAAATAGACAGAGACACAGATGACAGAGAGCCAGTGCTGCCAGACTGCTTCCAGGCTTCGCCGATTTCTGCTGACTGACTGACGACGGGTTGGTTCCGTTCACTTTCACTCACTCACTATGAACCATTTCAAGTAGAGTGAATCCCATCAAAAACATTCTGTAAAAACTAGCCAAGTCTCGATGGAGCTGCTTGTATATCTCTAAAAAGTAATGAAATCTAGACAAAGTCGTGCCAAGTTTAAGATTTCTTACTGTGATTTCTTTATTACTTAATGTAGTCAATGTTTTACGACTTGTGTACACTAATGTTTAAAGAATATTCAACGAACGGCTAGTCATATCTAGACACACGGCAGTGTGTCCGCCAAGTTCGAGCAAAAAAAGCGACACACTGGCCGTGGGTTATATTACACGAACCATTTCGGGCCAAGTTCGACCCACCCATAACACAAAATCTATTTTATCTACGCATATGAAATTTCTAGTATCTGTCGAGATCTACTTACTTATCTAAAATACAAAATTTCATTAATGTACCTATTGTAGGTCTTGAGTTATTGACGTCAGAAAATCGCTATTTTTACTATACACTCACTGACTGACTGACTGACTGAGTCACTCATCAAAAACCTAGACCACTTCCAATGGTCGTATTGACTTGAAATTTGGCATGGAGGTAGGTCTTTAGGTCAAGGTAAAGGAAAAAATCTGAAAATGGCCACGTGTGAGTCGGTTTTAAAAATAATGAAGTTGTAAGTTCAACTAAAACAAAAAACTTATCTATATCTTCCAATCGTCGTACCGACCTAAAATTCGTTACGAAGGTTTGTATTTAGTCAAAGTAAAGTATAAATGAGATATTTCCTTACCTAACTTAATCATAAGAAAAAAAGAAAATAAACCTTACAAAAATAAATGAAATCCACCAAAACATAAATGCCAAGTTCGATAATATTGGAATGCTTCGCCTATAAAGAAGTGAGATCTAAATAAGTACAAGTTCCATACACAGACCTCAGTTAAAAATTGTTACAGGAATGCACACTTGATTTTCCGCAGTTTGGAAAATAGATTCTTATTTCCAAACTGTGCGAAAAATCAAGTGTGCATTCCTGTGACAATTTTTAACTGAGGTCTGTGTATGGAACTTGGTACTTATTTAGATCTCACTTCTTTTATAGGCGAAGCATTCCAATATTATCGAACTTGGCAGCCTTTCACATTTATGTTTTGGGTGGGATAACATTAACTATAATAATAAAGAAATCGTAGTGAAGAACCTTAAACTTGGCACGACTTTGTCAAGATTTCATTACTTTTTACAGATAAACAATTAATGAAATTAATGAAATATTCATTTTTTTTGGTAAGTTATGTAACAGGTTGTATATTATTATGGTCTGGGCCGTCCGATAAAATGGACGTAGTTATGCCAAAACGATCCAAGTGCAAAATGATGGTTTTGAGATATGGGCTGTCAAAGTTTGGCGGCTTCCAGCTCCTCAAGAAATAAGTCTATCGGTGTGATTTTACTATGCACATGTAGATAATTACGTAAATATTTAAATGATTATTAAAAAATATAATATTCATTTGTAGATTTTGAACTATTCATAAAAAATACACTTGGATCGTTTGGGATAAATGAGATTTTGTATGGAGTAAAATTTTTAAGTAATTGTCCAAAATGATCCAAGTGTATATTTTTTTATAATTATGTATTCTAATTCAATTGGATGGTAAAAACGGGAGATCTTGACATATAGCGTACCCTGGGGGAGGCAGGGACTGTAATAGGCTGATGTATGTGTGTATGTAATGTATTCATGTGATAAAAACGCTCGTTTTAATGCCTGCTGCGCTGCGAGTAGAGGCGGCCACAGACCTAGCCACCACGCAGGCTAGCAAGGTTGTTATCTGCTCACAGACTCGCCACCGACCTAGCCGCTTGGCAGCTTAGTGTGGCTATTGTCTGCTCGCAGCGCTGTGAGCAGAAGCGGCCACACACCTAGCCAACGGGCATGCTAGCGTGGCTGTTGTCTGCTCGCAGGTTCGCCACCGACCTAGCCACCGGACAGGCTAGCGTGGCTATTTTCTGCTTGGAGGCTCGTCATAGACCAAGCCACCGGGCAGGGTAGCGTGACTGTTGTCTGCTCCCAGCGCTGTGAGCAGAAGCGGCCACAGGCCTAGCCAATGGGCAGGCTAGCGTGGCTGTTGTCTGCTCGTTCCGCTGCGAGCAGAAACGGCCACAGACCTAGCCACTGGGCAGGCTAGCGTGGCTGTTGTCTGCTCGCAGGCTCGCCACAGAACTAGCCACCGGATAGGCTAGCGTGACTGTTGTCTGCTCGTACCGCTGCGAGCAGAAGCAGCCACAGACCTAGCCACTGGGCAGGCTAGCGTGGCTGTTGTTTGCTCGCAGCGCTGTGAGCAGAAGCGGCCACAGAAATAGCTACTTGGCAGGCTAGCGTGGCTGTTGTCTGCTCGCAGCGCTGTGAGCAAAAGCGGCCACAGAAATAGCTACTAGGCAGGCAAGCGTGACTGTTGTCTGCTCCCAGGCTCGCCACAGACATAGCCACCGGGCAGGCTAGCGTGACTGTTGTCTGGTCGCAGTGCTGTGAGCAGAAGCGGCAACAGATCTAGCCACCGGACAGGCTAGCGTGGCTGTTGTCTGCTCGCAGGCTCGCCACAAACCTATCCACCAGGCAGGCTAGCTTGACTGTTGTCTGCTCGTACCGCTGCGAGCAGAAGCGGCCACAGACCTAGCCACTGGGCAGGCTAGCGTGGCTGTTGTCTGCTCGCAGGCTCGCCACAGAACTATCCACCGGACAGGCTAGCGTGACTGTTATCTGCTCGTACCGCTGCGAGCAGAAGCAGCCACAGACCTAGCCACTGGGCAGGCTAGCGTGGCTGTTGTCTGCTCGCAGCGCTGTGAGCAGAAGCGGCCACAGAAATAGCTACTTGGCAGGCTAGCGTGGCTGTCGTCTGCTCGCAGGCTCGCCACAGAACTAGCCACTGGGCAGGCTAGCGTGACTGTTGTCTGCTCGTACCGCTGCAAGCAGAAGCAGCCACCGACCTAGCCACTGAGCAGGCTAGCGTGGCTGTTGTCTGCTCGCAGCGCTGTGAAATAGCTATAAGGCAGGCAAGCGTGACTGTTGTCTGCTCGCAGGCTCGCCACAGACCTATCCACCAGGCAGGCTAGCGTGACTGTGTCTGCTCGCACCGCTGCGAGCAGAAGCGGCCACAGACCTAGCCACCGGGAAGGCTGGCGTGGCTGTTGTCTGCTCGCAGGCTCGCCACAGACCTATCCACCAGGCAGGCCAGCGTGACTGTTGTCTGTTCGCAGCGCTGTGAGCAGAAGCGGCCACAGAAATAGCTACATGGCAGGCTAGCGTGGCTGTTGTCTGGTCGCAGGCTCGCCACAGTCCTAGCTACCGGGCAGGCTAGCGCTGCGAGCAGACAACGCTCGCAGCGCTGCGAGCATTAGGACTTTCTTGTGTGCAGGTGACCGTCATGGCTAGCATTTGCATGCAACACTGAGAGCTAAAGTTGCGCGTTAGGTATAAGCAGGTATTCAGGTACTAAGTTTTAAAAGTCTTCGAGTTTTGGTTAAAAGTTTCCGAGATGATTTAATTTTTTCGTAAGTATTACAAGTTACGTCAAAAGCGAGGTTCAGTATTTTATTTTTTATTTACTGTAATAAAGAAACATAATGTTTCATTCATATTCGAGATCCAAAACATTTTGGTTAATAATACTTATTGATTCGAAAGTTATTGGATCATGCGTCTTTTTTAATTTTCTTCACATGAACGATTCAAAATTATTTGATTCACTATATTTTTTTCTCTATATCTAAGCAAAACGATTCACATGCAATTAGAAAATTACGTAAACTTTCAGCGATTAGATCCAAGTGCTTTTGGATTACAACGATCTTGTAAACCAAATGATCCAAGTGCTTTTGGATTACAACTATCTTGTAATCCAAAAGCACTTGGATCATTTGGTCAATTATCCGAAGATAAAAATTAACGATCTAACGGTTTTTGGATCATTCGTAAGTTTTGTTTGCGTTCACAGAATGTGATTCAAAATATTTTAAATTAATTTGTTATTTAAAAAATATTTTCACAAATTAGATTCAAACGACTTTGAAACACGTGCATATAAAAAACATATTTTGCAAAAGGGTTCAAAGCATTTTGAATCAGTTCTTAAATTTGAAATTTTCGATAGACAATTTCGCCAAAAGGCGTTACACCTCGCCATTTCCACAGTTTAAAAGATATTTTAATGAAATTTAGAGAGAACTTAGATCAGAACGCGCCAAGCCCTGTGGTGTCCTTAACTCATTTTTGATCCAAAGTCACTTGGATCGTTTTGGCATAACTACGTCCAAATAAGGGGCGATGGATGGAAACAGACAACAAGTAGAAAGATGAAATCCCGACTGCGGTATAGTGCGTTTCATCTTATAGTTCCTATGGCGTCACGTTGGTAGCATTGGAAATTTGTATGTAACATACGGCGCCAAAAATTTACATACTTTCCAATGCTACCAACATGACGCCATAGGAACTAAAAGATGAATTGCACTATACCTATATTTTGAAGGTATACTTGGCGTTTAAAATCTGCCATTTTGAATTTTAGCATAGCCAGTGTCACTGCTGCACTGCATGCCGCTGAGACAAATCTAACGACACCTCATATATCAAGATCCACTCAGCTGTTTCCGGTGTAGCCCGTAAAAACGAATTTTTCCTTGTCCGCATATATACGGTGAAATTTTACTAGTGACCGATAGCGAAAACCCAGAACCGGCTGGTGATAAGAAACAACTTTCTCCAAGGAACATAGGTCGAAATACGAAAAAAAAAATTTGACCATCCATAGTAACACAAATCAACTGATCGGCATTGTATGGGAGGTCCAAACTTTTTTTCGTATTTCGACCTATGTTCCTTGGGGAAAGTTGTTCCTTATCACCAGCCGGTTCTGAGTTTTCGCAATCGGTCACTAGTAAAATTTCACCCTATATATATCGCAAGACAACAGCGAAATCCGGTCGATCGTGACTTTCCTAGGGCCATCGCGAAGAACAGGACAATTGCGGAATGCATCGATTTATTCTCTAATATCCTAAAAATCTGGGTCAATAACGAATTTGTCAACTTCATGGACAAAAAAAACGTATAGGTAAGGCGACACGATTGTAAATGCCTACGCACTTACCTACTATGACTTTCCGGTGCTTTAAGTCTCTCTACGCCGCTGTAGCACGAACACATGAGCACTCGCGACGCTTTAAAACCTATCGCTCGTCGCAGTAGTGGACAGTTCCGCCGCAGTCAAGCCCCTCTCTAGTCTCTAGCAAAGGTTGCATATGCTTATCAGGTGGTTCAGCCTGCAATGGCCTAGTCATTAATGTCAGGGACCCACAAAACCATATCAGGGGTCTGCTCAACTAAGTCATGCCTCCTCCCTCAACTATTTCAAAGTACTACACAACCATTCCAGACTCCTACTACAACACCATGTAAGAACCCGCACCATGTTAGTTCAGTGGCCCACAGAACCATGTCAGAGGTCTGCTCAACAAAGTCATGCATCCTCAACCATGACAAAGTACTACACAACCATTCCAGACTCCTGCCATACCATCAAGTTAGAACATTCTCTCGAAAAACATAGCCCTCATTCTGAGGCAGTGTGGTAAAGGGACAGTCCATCACAAAAGGGACGGAAAGCAGCCCTTTTTGAGACTGTCTGGCAACACTGCAGATTTTGACAGTTTCCAGCTGCTGAAGTGATGTAGTAATGAATACTGATGATTTAGATTTTTTATCGACTAAAATATCGATAAAAACATGTTAATATGATGTTTAAATTTCGACATTTGATTTTATTTGCCTGTATATTTTTTTTTGTTTTTAAAACGAGAAACAATTCTACAGACAGACGATGAACATTTCTAAAACCGGGTACTTATGTACTCGATTGAGTTGAAATCGATTTTATATTAAAAAATCTTTTTCTTCAGTCAGCATGTGCCCGTCACTGGCTTTATAACCTTTTTCGAGAGTTTTTTTTTTAAATAATTTGACGGCTGCCCGAGGAAGGACGACAGCAGCTTGATAATTTTTTGGAATTTTGTTCGACTGGTTTTGGTATTTGTCTTTCATTGTGAGGTGTGTGTGCTACGAAATTATGTGTTTTGTGCGATAAAACAACAGTGAAACTTTTAAAACCCTTCTTTGGTTTTCTAAATTTTACCAGCATTTGAAACTTACAATGCAAATTCTTGTATTCTAAATTTCAAATATTTTGATCGCAAAATAAGTTTCTAATCTCTAAATAATTTTCTGTGTTCTATACCTTTTCGACTGTATTGTGAAGAGTGTATTGTACGGTATAACTTGTTATAATCGGTGTTGTACCTACTTTACGGCGTGAGTATTGAGCCGTAACCTTCGTAAGGTAAGGATACGGTTCCTAGAGGTAGTAACTACTAAACAATGCATCCTGGTGTGTTAGACTTTGCTAGGGCATTGTGCCACTTGTATGGGGCTGGTCAAATATCATTTTGTAGGTATATTCTCAGCTCCAATAGGTGCACCCTAACCGTAACACCAATCCAAAAGGACTTTGCTTTTCGTAGTATTTTTCGGTTTTCCGAGCGATATCTGATAACAGCAGACTTTAATGATAATAAAACTGAAGTTATATGCCACTGAAATTCCTATTTGAAATGATCTCCAGGTCAAAGTAGAAATACAGTATACACTAATTTTACTAAATTATTTCAGGTTTCATGACTAACTCTACAAGCTGACACAAAATGTTGGGTATACTGAAGCAGTCTACTATAGTCCATCTATGTTTTGGAATATCCTATTTCACATCAGGCCTAATATTGGCTGTTATACAAGGAATTTTGTACTTTGGACTTAGGCCTTTTAATAAAACTCTGTTCAGGAAGATCAACTACTACCTTTGCTATTCATTTTATTGTCGTAAGTATAATACCATTAAAATTTACATGAAACAATGTTGTGGTCATGAATCACATCACTTTGAATATGGTATAGCCAATTTTATGATCTTCCTACCTAAAATCTTCCAGCCTAACTAAAATCTTCCAGATATGCTTCTGAATTTTGCATTCTCAGTGATCATTGTCCTGACTGTAATTTGTTTTCTTGATTTGTTTATTTTCTGTTCAAGATATGTTTACTAAAAATGTATTTTCTATTTTAGAATTAGTGTTCATGTCAGAATGGTGGTCAGGTACAAAGTTAATGCTGTATGTGAAGAAAGATGAGTACGAGAAGTATTATGGCAAGGAGCATGGCTATCTTATCATGAACCACAGCTATGAAATCGATTGGCTCATGGGCTGGCACTTCTGTGATGGTATCAATGTTTTAGGGGTAAGTGTACAGGTGTTAATTTTAATGTTTGCCATAGCCTAAGGTCAGGTTCATGATCAACAAACGAACCCCTAAATATTACCTACCTAACTACTCTTAAGCATTTTAATTAATACCCTGTACCATCTACTTGTTAATTAAATTTGTTATTTTCATGGAGCAGAGCACTTAAAAGTAGTAAATTTAATTGTAAGTTGTAACCATAGTCTTCTAAATGACTTCAAAGTTTTGTCAGGGTTGGTGCAAATGGCAGATTTTTACTGACACTTATGGTCTGCCTACCCCTCAGAAGATATAGGCGTGATACATGTATGTAACAAAATTGTAAAAAAAATGTTTTTGTTTGTTTTAGAACTGCAAAGCTTACGCTAAGAAATCTATTCAGTACCTACCGCCCATAGGTTGGTGTTGGAAGTTCGCTGAATTCGTATTTTTAGAAAGATCTTTTGACAAGGACAAGGAGATTATCAAGACACAAATATCTGAAATTTGTGATTATCCAGATCCTGTCTGGGTAAGTCAATGACATTTTATTGTACTTTGGATATTGTATCACTCTCTGTTAATTAAGTAAATTAGTGGTTACTATTTATTTACTATTATTGATGATAACTTTGATAACTCTTTATAGCTCAGCACTAGTGAGACTCCACACTTGTGCATGATAATTAATTACTTAGGTACTTATTTTTAATTTTTATTCTCTTAACCCAGGAAAAAATATAATGTAACTCAAAAAAAAGCCCCTAAAATTAATAGGAATCTTTCAATAACTCCTATCAATAGCTTGTAAATTGCGTCCTGTCTGCCTCAGGTAGAATTAATGCCAAGTTATTTATTATTATTTAAGCAGTATCATAAATATTTAAAATTGTATCAGTGAGGACACTGTATTGTAACACTTGCGGCTGATATCAAAATGACAATGCTAATAAAATAACCATAGTTCTTGGATAATCTTATTTATGATTGTGATATAGCATTAAAATTGGTGTTACATAAATCTATATTACCTCGAATAGTTTATTGTACCTTGCTGTTACTTTTCATAATCTCAAGGACTTCAAAAATAAGACCCTGCTGACTTTTTTTTTAAATCTACAGAAATAGAACATTTTCTCATCATTAAATGAGTCATGATAACGAGACCATTTTTAAACAGACATGTGTAGGTATATGTTTATGTAGACAGTGATTGCTGCAATTATATTATTAATTTGATAATAATGGATATTAAGCATTATATTGAGCAATAAATAACTTGCAGTCTGACCTCTGGTTCACAGACTGCATGATAAGAATTTGTCTGTCTGGTAGTCTGATGGTAACCAGTCTATCAAAGATTAGTCCATTAGTTATGGTCATTTAGACCTAAATTATTTATCATCTTAAAATATCTGTTATAGAGGACAGTGCAATCGCCTCGCGTATTAGTAGGTCATGGAGTTTCATTTTAATACTTATGTATTTATTTTGCAACTGTCACATCATAAAAGTTCGATTTGATCGAAATTATTATTTGTTTCTTATTTTTTACACTTATTTTGTGTGTTTTTGACATAAGTCTTCTTGCATCTAGACTTCCCTGCACCTCACAAAAATGCATCTTCTGTACATACTAACAGATTCTAACAGTAGTGTTATGTCTAGCTACTGCTGACACCAGAAGGCACCAGATTCACGCCCAAGAAACACGAAGCCTCTTTGAAGTTCGCGCGAGAGAAGAATCTCCCAGAACTGAAACACCATCTGACGCCCAGAACCAGAGGATTCACGACAAGCTTGCCGCATTTCAGAGGGAAGATTCCTGCCATTTACAATATCCAGTTAGCCTTTGAAAAAGATGCTAAGGTAATATTTTCTTTTGTTTGTACAACTACTACTCAAAGATGCGAAGGTATGACGTTCATTTATATTTTATTAATTTTACTGAAGCCCTAAAGAAATACTTTCAGCAGAACAAGTACTCTACCACACATATTTTACAGGTTTGAGTACCTGCAGGGTTAATATCTTTAGCTGGGTTAATATCTTTAGTACAATAATAGGTTATTATTAAAATACCTACCTTAAAATTTAATGAGATAGGTCGGGTCGGGTTAAGGTTACGGGTAGGTAGGTACTTAAATTTTATGTTCATGTGAAGGAAAATTACCAATTTGTAAATTCATCATTCAACTGCTTTGGAGATAGTATAAAATATTTTTTATTTGAATAAGTAATTTCATCAATTACATGGCATGATTTTGTGTTCCAATTCTAACAAAACATTTTGCGCCGGACCAATTTGATTTGGGATAAGGAAGGAAGATGATAAAGTAATTTCATGAATAATATGGATATAATACATATACGTATTGATTGGTACTTATTAGTAGGTACGTATCGATAACAGATATTTTTTATTTAATTTTTCTACTCGTTCAAAACTGCATAACATAATATAAGCCTACGGACGGGTCAGTCATCGCGGTACCGACCAGACCGTGCAAAGCACAGCTTTCTCCTACTGCAGTTCTTTATAACGGTAACTTTAGCTGACCAAAGTCATTTGAGTAACTGTGCCTATAATTTAAAAGTGCAGGACATACCTACGAGTACCTATAGCGTGTAGATATTTTCTGTCGTATCGTATGAGACCAAAAGACAGGCTGGAGGTGTGGCAACCTGAAGTGGCAGTGGGCCATATTTGTCGTAGAAAATGGGAGAACGCCTTGTGGCGTACCCTGAGGGAAGCCTGCGTTTAGCAGTGAACTGCTATACCTAGGCTGATGAGACTAAAATAAGTGGAATTTTACTGGTGACCGATAGCGAAAGCCCAAAACCGGCAGGTGATACACCTTTCCCCAAGGAAAATAGGACGAAATATGAAAAAAAATGACCTCTCTCTCATTCAAATGTCGATCAGCTTAGGAAAACTTGAAAAATTTTCACCGCAGTCTTTTGCAAGTTTTCCTAAATTGTATACCTAACACTGGAAGTGTTTTAAAAACTTGGTATTCGATCAGCTTATTTGAGTTGCTATGGGAGCTCCAATTCTTTTTTCGTATTTCAACCTATGTTCCTTGAGGAAATTTGTTCCTTATCACCAGCCAGTTCTGAGTTTTCGCTATCGGTCACTAGTTAAATTTATCCCCATAGATAGCTTTCTACCTACTCCTGTTTGCAATGGTATTAGGATTTGCATATGAAGGGTTGGAGCATTTGAATCGAACATAGTATATTTTTCCAGACGCCCCCAACAATCACGAGCCTGCTGTTCGGAAAGCCGGTGAACGCTCACTTGTACATCGAACGCATCCCCGTGGAGAAAGTGCCGGTGGACGACGCTGAAGCTTCTAAATGGCTGCACGACCTCTTCGTAGTCAAGGTAAGGTCCTTAGTTGTGTAGTTTGCAGTAACCGTCAGCAGTTTGTGCATTTTGAGACCGCCTTTTCAATAACTAGGCTGTTGTTCGGAGAGTCCGCCCGCTTTATAAGCATCCCCGTGAAGAAAGTGCCGGTAGGCGACCTCTTCGTTGTCAAGGTAAGGTCCTTAGTTGTGTAGTTTACAGGAACCGTAAACAGTTTGTGCAGTTTGAGACCCCCTTTTCAATAACTAGGCTATGACTAGGCTGTTGTTCGAAAGGTCCGCCCGCTTTATTCATATCCCCGTGAAAAAGTGCCGGTAGACGACGCTGAAGATTCGAAGTGGCTGCACGACATCTTCGTAATGTGTCATGGAAGTGTGTAGTTACGGGCACCCCTTCAATAACTAGCATATTGTTCGGAAAGTCGGCGTCATAATTTGTGCATCGAACGCATCGACGAGAAGAAAGTTCCACTTTAAGAAGCTGAATTTCATCTATAGCACCAGAATATAATTATGAATAGTACCTACTTCGCTAGGAAATTAACGCGTAACACGGCAGAACCTACCCTGCTTACTCCAACCAAAACCTAACCCACGTTTATTTGATCACCTACACTACGATTTAGGTGCAATACGGCCAGCCTGCTGCTAGCCTAATAACTGCATCTTTCATGATGTAAGTAGGGATTAGTGAGGGATTTGTGGGGATTTACATACTTGCAATTTCTTTCGCCCTTCATGAATGTCGAAATAAATTGATAGGAAAGCGTATCAGATTAGTTATGCAGTTAGATAAGGTGTGTGTGCATTGATATAGCAGCAAGGTAAAATGTAAGAGCTATATTGTCGCTACGGCTCATACTGATCAAATTAATTTTCATCAATCTGCTATAGTCCGCAAAGACCGCTCTCATTGTGCTAGAAAAATTTGAAGACAGGTAGGTACTGTTCGGAATTCTTTAAATGCTGTCTATTCTTATCAATTGGGGATATTATTATAGCGAAAAACTTAGCTAAATCTTCGACGAAATAGGTTTTCAATGTTGAGGCAAACCTATTTCCGAACTTCTAAGTCTGAGAGGGCAGTCGTTACATCTTGTAAAAGTAGGGCCATTAAACGAACGATAGATTATTCTCTGTAGCTATGATATTCGTAAATGTATTCAGTAGACGTTAGACAATTAAGAGTGTAGGTAAAATGCGTAATATTCGGAATCAGGTCATGGTCGTAAGTAAATCAGATATGCCGTTTGTCGTTGTACGAATTTATTTAGTGACGATAATGTGCGTATAAACAGTACCGACTTATACATAACGCTGCTTAGCAAGTAGTTGCTGTTGACATTGTCTAAACTTAAGTGTTTGATAACACATGACGTTATTCACACATTTTGTATGCTAGCGTTTTTTAAATTTACTTCAAAATAATGAAGAAATCCGTACACATACGAAACGAAAACCAAACAGATTTTCTAGTTAGTAACCAACCAGGTAGGTATAAATTACGTCAAGTCAATATTAGGTAGTTAAAAATTACCCAATAGATAACTGTATCTTAGGTGTATATAGCATAAGCCAAGTTTATCTATCTATTTATATGACCGCCAATATTTCATAATCGATAACGATAGGATTTGCAGACAGCATTATCCGTATAGGTACTATAGATAAATTAGGTTAATTTACAATCATTGTTTCTACGTGTAATTTTAACTTTCCATTCCAATCTAGTCCTAACCGTCTGCCTATTATTTATTTATAATGACTTCTACCCAATTAGGGTAATTCTGCCAGTGTCAGTAATATAAGATTCCACCAGCGCCGCTGCGCGGGACAGTTGATGGCTCCAGCAGGAAGATGATAGTGTCTTCTACAGGCGCCAGGGACATCCCCTTGAACCAATCGGAAATGTCTTGTAAACTCTTCAATTTCGATTCTCCATTCAATGTTTACGCTCAGGGTAGTTCACTGCTTATAATACTATCGAAGATAATCATTGAATATCCAAATAAATATAAAATAAGAAAATTAAATTGAAAATACGTCTACCATTGACGGATAGAACAAAAAAGTCTTAGTTTTATTATTATTAGGTAGGTATTGGTATTTTTACAAAATTATCAGAAGCGTATTTATAGTTTTATCTTTCGTTATATTTATGATTGTATTTGCAGGTGGGTAAGTAGGTAACTACACATCCTTCATTTGTTTACTTTTATCTTTTCCGATAAATACCGTCGATGATGTGACTATTGATGATGACCACGAACAATACCTACCGTACTATTTACATCCATGACCTCGGATTGAATCAAAATTCTTTTGAAAACGCCCTCGGCAAATATCGAAGCGACATGCCTCCCATCGTAGCGAAGTACATAATTCTGACGAGACGTTTGCTAGTCGTTTTTTTGTATTTCTGAGACTTTCATGTAGGTAAGGCAAAAAAAGACCCATGAAACTTATATAAGCTGCCATTTGTTTCTTTAAAAAACACAAAAAAAGACAGAAATCTGTATATTTTCTGTATTTTTGCTTTTATATGCTCTATTAAATGGTAATAGAGTGATCTCGCAGAATCAACTGCATTAGGTACTAGGGACATTCATTATAGACAGGCAAGGCAGTTCATTCATGCAAAAATCCAGTAAAGGCAGGAAACATGGTTCACTATATGGCGTAAGTAAGCCACGATGTAGGTAGGTACTGGACGGAAATAGTAGCGTGTTTCAACATCTTTGCTATAGCAAAGCTATGTTGACCGAAGCAAAACATAAACAAATCTCGCAGTTTTGGAATTAGCCGAGTAGAATTATGGTAGAATGTTCGTTCGTACGTACCTACACCAACTATTATATATTCTGTGCCTACACTACCTACATTATAAACTCTTGCAATTTTTCTACAAACTGTAAGTTTTAACCACAAAAAATTAGGTGCGCGTTGAGCGCGTGTTCAAAATTAAACTTCATAAGAAAAACCTTTGTTGTGTAAAGGACGTAATTTTACTTACAGCGTTTGCCTATAAGTACGTAGGTATTTATTGGTTCCTATTAATTATGTAGGTATTGTAGAAAAGAAATGGCCAAGAAGTCTAGTCAAGATTAAGTATTTCTAGGCATGCTATGCTTCTTAAGTACCTAGGTCCCTTTTTACGTGGTACATCTGCATTGAAACTTGTAGATAGTAAGTATTACTTATTGGCGGTAAATAGCGTAATGGCACATCGTTGTGGTGGTACTATTAACTGGTCAAGCCAGTCATTAACGATCAAGGTTGAGTGTGAAGGCGGGTATTCATTGGGGACAAATTCCCTGGATTTTGTATACGACACAATGTTCCCAACAAATGTCACCGCGAAATTGCCATATACAAAGTCCCAGATACAAAGTATCGGCAACAAACCGTCCACACTTGTCAGTTGTTGCCAAAATTTGTTTTTGTAAAAAGGATGTTTCAAATCCCAAAACAATCTATATTATTCATACAATTCTATTAGCATCGCCGTCTGCTCGCTCCTCTACACTGTTTCCATTTTTTAATTTGTCCCGCAACATGAAAACTACACGTACACACTCACAAAATTTTTGAACATTTGTCCCGAAACATTTGTTTCCATGTTCCAAAAACAAGTCCCCAGAGACACACATGAAGTTGCCGCGAATGCCGTGAGACACGCGTGAAGTTATACAAAATCCAGGGATTTTGTCCCCAATGAATACCTGGCTTCAAGATGTCGTCATTCAATTCCATACTTGATCGATCTTGATGCTTGAGACATGAATTAAACAGCTGTTCATGATCGTAACATCTTACATAATACTATACATACATACTATTGTCTAAATACAACAAACGAAAGAAAGATGCTGTAAAGCTTATATTATAATAGTCTGTAATTTTTAGTAGCTGTTGTTGAATACCGGGGATGGGCTGGTGCTGAAAATTCAGCCTCCCTAAACAATGTGATCGGTAGTGTAATAGCGTCAATTCTGGTAGTACATTCTTTACCAAGGTTTCAAATGTTAACTGTGTATAAACATGAAATATACAATCATTCTAAACAAAGAAATTAATTACAAGTACCTATACATTATTATTTAAATGGTTAAGTAAGCATGTCAATGTAACGATTAGATCACCGTTCATTTTCATTCACACGTACGCCTGCCTATTATACAAATATGGTTACTACTTTGGCACTACTTACTTTTAGGCAATGTCAAGCTCAGCTCGAGTGAGTTCTTTTTAACCGGCTCGTTGAACGACTGGATCTCCTACTCGAAAATACGAACTGTACGTACATGTTACTAATAAAAAATACCGCCATGTATTATTTATCATCATTATCAGTTACTTATGTTTGACATTGGTGGTTCAAAGTTCAAAAGTATCCTAAACTTGCATAGCTAGCAACATAAGCATGACTTGCTACTAAGTAGAGCTAGACATTAAATTTTAATGTATTTACTGAGAATGATCTCATCTCATCATTTACTAGACAAGAATTTTAAGTTTTAAACCTCAGTATGTATTTAAAACTAACTACAGCCTGTGCCGTGTGATACCGGCTTAGAATAGCACAACCCTATTTATTTAAAGGACTCGAAGGAGTTGCAGGCAATATAATAATGCAATAGGATTTTTCTCAAACGGCCCTTAGACGTGGCAATAGCGTCCGTATTTTTAAGGCCGTAAACGCTTTGCCAACCCCGCAAAGGATAAAAGCGTGACATATATGTGTAGCTATGTTACAGTCAAAACCCTTAACCAGTCAATAACGTTAATGACTGGCAAAACCAGTCAATAATGTTATTGCCTAAGGTACTCAGTCAAAACCCTTATTGACTGATTTTGTCTTATAAAATCAGTCAATAACGTTATTGACTGACGTGCCTAGTCAAAACCCTTAATAGGTATGTCCTGGTTGGTCTTAGATCACCATCAGGACCGTTAGATGGTCGCTGCCAGAGTGGAAGTCTACTGTCTCGCTCGCCGGTTGTTATTCCATAAGGACATGCCCAAGTCGTAGACGGTTCTTCACTTATGTTGACGGCAGCAAATACGTGGCCTCCCCTCCCAGAAGTCATAGACCTCCCGGTAGTTACTCGAGGACTCGGGCTCAGTGCCACCGGCGAGCGAAACAGTAGACTTTCACTCTGACTGCCTCCATCTTCTATCTTCTATAAGATGCATTTCAGTGAGCGTGCACAATCGCCCCACGACCTGATTATCCCCATTCCACCTCCGGGGATCGCGTCGCTGACTAGGATTACTCCTTTTATCAGCTGGTGAGATAGCAGACAAATGCGAGCCTATCTTATTTAAAAAAATATATATCGATCCTGACGGTTACTATGCAGTAACCACTCCTACCCACCGCATCGCACCGTAGCTCACCGCACTGCACTGCTACCCAACGCATCGCTCATAATCTCACCGCAAATCAGTACTACTCGCCGTATCGCACATTGAATCTCTCCGCACCGCACTGCTTATCGCCGCATAACTCACCGCAACACCGTGCTACCCGCCGCATTGATCATAATCTCACCGGATATCAGTGCTACTCGCCGCATCGCACACCGAAACTCTCCGCACCGCACTGTTTTCCGCCGCAAAGCATATAAACTCATCGCAATTCGGCGCTACCCACCGCATAACCCAACAAAACTTCCCGCACCGCACTGTTTTCCGCCGCAAAGCACATAAACTCACCGCAATTCAGCGCTACCCACCGCATCACACAACAAAACTTTCCGCACCGCACTGCTTTCCGCCGCAATGCACATAAACTCACCGCAATTCATCGCTACCCACCGCATAACCCAATTCAGCGCTACCCACCGCATCACACAACAAAACTTTCCGCACCGCACTGCTTTCCGCCGCAAAGCACATAAACTCACCGCAATTCATCGCTACCCACCGCATAACCCAACAAAACTTCCCGCACCGCACTGCTTTCCGCCGCAAAGCACATAAACTCACCGCAATTCAGCGCTACCCGCCGCAACACACAACAAATCTTCCCGCACCGCACTGCTTTCCGCCGCAAAGCACATAAACTCATCGCTATTCATCGCTACCCGCCGCAACACACAACAATACTTCCCGCACCGCACTGCTTTCCGCCGCAAAGCACATAAACTCACCGCAATTCAGTGCTACCCGCCGCATCGCACACCGAAACTCTCCGCACCGAACTGCTTTCCGCCACATTGCACATAAACACACCGCAACCCAGTGATACCCGCCGCATCGCGCACCGAAACTCTCCGCACCGCACTGATTTCCGCCGCACTGCACATAAACTCACCGCAACGCAGTGCTACCCGCCGCATCGCACATAAACTCACCGCAACGCAATGGTTACTGCATAGTAAGTAACCATCAGGACCGTTAGATTTTTTTTCAAAACGCTTAATAGGTACCTACGTCCGACCCGGTGGTAGCAACCTAGACTGCCTGGCTGGTCTGAGATCACCATCAGGACCGTTAGATGGTCACAGCTAGAAGAAAGCCTACAGCCTCGCTCGCCGATTGAACTAGGCGGGAGCCTAACAACCACTGTCGTGAAGTCTATGACATTTAGGAGGTGAAGCCACGTATACGCTAATGTCAGCATTAGATAGTGAAGAGCCGTCTGCGACTTGGGCATATCCTCAGGAATAACAACCGGCGATCGAGACAGTCAGCCAGCCAGTCTAGGTTGCTGCTACCGGGGCAGAAGTACCTATTAAGGGTTTTGACTGGGCACGTCAGTCAATATCGTTATTGACTGCTTTTAATAGATAAAACCAGTCAATAAGGGTTTTGACTGAGGCCCTTAGGCAATATCGTAATTGACTGGTTTTTCCAGTCAATAACGTTATTGACTGGTTAAGGGTTTTGCCTGTAACAGCTATAATTCAATCATGCATTTTTGTTAAACAATTATTTTGTATCTACTTTCCAGGACAAAATGCACGACTCTTTCGTCAACACCGGTGACTTCTTCCTGCAATCCGGCGTGGAGCGAGTGGAGCCTTTCTTGCAGCCGAAGCGTCCGTACTCCCTGCTAAACACCCTTGGTTGGGCTATTGTGACCCTTACGCCCATGATGTACTATCTACTCGGTCTGCTGCTCAGCGGGAGACTTATTTACTTCTCGTTGGGCTGTCTCATTTTGGGCGCATGTAAGTAATACTTCATCTATTCTACCTGAACATACACTAAATACATTCAGGTGGGCGCTAGTAACCCTTACGCCCATGATGTACTATCTATTCGGTCTGCTTCGCAGCGGGAGACTTATCTAATTCTCTCTCGGATGTCTAATTTTGGGAGCATGTAAGTATCTAATGTCCTTTACCTTGCCTATTCTACTTGTAACACGCTAGTTACTTTTGCTAGGTACTGGTGACCCTTACGCCCATGATGTACTATCTACTCGGTCTGCTGCTCAGCGGGAGACTTATTTACTTCTCTTTGGGCTGTCTCATCTAGGGCGCATGTAAGTAATACTTCATCTATTCTACCTGAACATACACTAATTATTACATTCGGGTGGGCGCTAGTGACCCTTACGTCCATGATGTATGCTATCTACTCGGCCTGCTGCTCAGCGGGAGACTTATCTACTTCTCGTTGGGCTGTCTAATTTTGGGCGCATGTAAGTAATACTTCATCTATTCTTCCTGTAACATACACTATTATATATAGTTACTCTTGGATGGGCGCTGGTGACCCTTACACCCATGATGTACTATCTACTCGGCCTGCTGCTCAGCGGGAGACTTATTTACTTCTCTCTTGGATGTCTAATTTTGGGAGCATGTAAGTAACCTTATCTGTTCTACTACATGTAACATATACTAGTTACCCTTGGATGGGCGCTGGTGACCCTTACGCCCATGATGTACTATCTACTCGGTCTGCTGCTCAGCGGGAGACTTATTTATAATTCGTTGTAAACTCAACTATAAACTAAATGTAATAATGGCCTTTTCTTTGTTTCAGTCTA
This sequence comes from Phthorimaea operculella, assembly GCA_024500475.1. NCBI lineage: Eukaryota > Metazoa > Arthropoda > Insecta > Lepidoptera > Gelechiidae > Phthorimaea > Phthorimaea operculella. Next base: position 6,030,729 of record JANFCV010000010.1, on the reverse strand, counting down.
CTTCCTGATGCAGAAGTCCATTGGGATGTCCAAAATCAGCCAGGGCTCGTCGTATGGGACTGAAAACAAAAAATAATGGACCTGTGTGTTACAGTATTCATGTAATATAGTGTACTAGCAGCCCGCCCAGCGGTTTCACCCGCTGCTACTTACCTGTTTTCCCGTAGAAATTGGATCTTTGCCCGTAGTAAAAAGTCCATTAGGTACTCCGATCCAGCAGAGGTAAATGTGCGAGCAGAAGCGGCCCGTCATGCTGAATAACTTTTACTATGAAGCCATTACCGTATCTCTTATAGTTTATATGGGATGCTGGTGGTCTTCATCAGGTGCTCCAGATCCTCGATGACCATGTGTCAGCAGAAGCGGCCCGTCATGGTGAACAACTTTGTCTATGAAGCCATGGCCGTATCTCTTATAGTTTAGATGGGATGCTGGTGGTTTTCATCAGGTACTCCAGATCCTCGATGACCATGTGCCAGTAGAAGCGGCCCGTCATGGTGAACAACTTTTTCTATGAAGCCATGACCGTATCTTTTATAGTTTAGATGGGATGCTGGTGGTCCTCATCAGGTACTCCAGATCCTCGAGGGCTGACAAAAAGTAATCCATGTCCTTCTTTACTATGCTAGTAATATCAGTGCCAAATTTCGCGAAGATCGGTAAAGCGGTCTGGCTTATTTGGGTAATATCCGCTGTATTTCCCGCTTTTCCTGCTGCTTACCGTTTTTCCGTGGAAATGAGGAATTTTCCCGTGGTAAAAAGTAGCCTATGTTACTCAGGAATGTTGTAGCTTTCTAATGGTGAAAGAATTTTCGAAATCGGTCCAGTAGTTTCGGAGTTTATCGATTACATACATACAAAAAAACAAACAAACAAACAAAAAAACAAACAAAGTTTTCCTCTTTATTATATTAGTGTAGATAGCATCTGACTGTACTAAGAGGTTCTTCTTGAATCTTGTTTGTGTTTGTTGATCGAAATAACCTGTTATTTTGGTATATAAGTATACTTGAAAAACATATATTTTTCATAATGTTTTGATAAATATTGAAGTTTGTTTTAATTGTTTGTTTGTATGTGTAAGGTGTAAATTTGAGTTATAAATGTTGTCCCATTGAAAAGGATCTAAAACTAAATTTAATACTTTTTTGTTTACTTTTGGTCTGTCTGTACAAAAATGTTTTTAGCAGGTTATGTAACGTTTCTTTTCACATAATTTAAATTAAAAATTCCGCTCGTATTGTTTTTAGTTTATATGTAATACATATTTTCTTTTTATATCATTTAGGTGTTTTAAGAGCGTAGTATGCGTACATATTTACTTTTGAAAATGATGGTGAATGATAAGATATGATACTTATTGAATTAATCATTCGAGATTTAATTTGTGAGACCGTTATTTATTTTTCTTAGTGTGAGAGAGGCGCTTTTATTTTAAAATTGTAGTGATAATTATATAAAATTTAGATAACTAAACTTTTAATGGTTATAAATACAACTGTAAAGTTTTGTTATTTTATTAATACCTCTAAAACATGCGTTTTTTACTACATTTGTACTAATGTTGGTTGTTGAGTACAATTTACTAAATACTTACAATTTCATTATACAGAGCCATTTCAGCACAAAAAACTCGTTATTTTCAACGCTCAAATCTATAGCACAAACAATGATTATAATAATACTATGGCAGGATTCCTTATTTCTGTAAAATATCTGATTGTCCATTGCAAATGTGTATCAGTGAAACATATTGTAAAGGTGGTGGTTAATATTAGTTTAGCCAGCTAAGTATAGTCGAGCAATACTCAAATATTTTCAACGAATATATTTAGTTTGTTCTGTTTTGATGAAACTTCTACGCACTGGGCCGGCGGCAGTCAATACCCGAATATTTTCTGTAAATTATTTTATATGACAAACTGTTTTGTATAGCCGGCTTAGTGGGTGTTACAAAGTATACTCTTAGGACTAGGTGCTATGAGAGTATCGTTTGTTTTTTTAAAAACTGGTTAGATGATTGGTTTAACATTATTTATTACATTACATTTCATTTGGGATACTAAGTTTTTTGTATATAAAGACACTATAAGCCGCTTGTATAGCGATTTTTTCAAGAAATTCAAGAACTGTATCGTAATTGATACAAAGGTGACATTGGCTAAAATAGCAAACGACGACGCTGGTTTTTAATTTCGTTTTATTATTTTAGTAGAAAACATTCGCAGCGAGGATTAAACCCTATAATTTACGACCCCAATTTGAATCGCATAAGACTAACGTTTTGTATTTAATCTGTTTATGTGCCAATTCATTTTCATTGTGTGGATTATTATTTTCGTAAAGTTATTATAGATTTTAAAATTCGGTTATAATATTTTATGCAAAAAAAATAAAAAAAATGTTAACCTAGCACAACTAACTGATTTGTAACATGGTCTATTAAAAAAAAAAGATGACTGGGAAAAAATATGAAATATTAAGTACTTATTTGGTACCTACCTGCTGGCCTTGATTCTGACAGGTCATTCATTAGGGTAATTTCTTAGCTATTCCAGTTTCTTGGGTAAGCAAAAGAGACATGACATGATGTGGATAAGTCCTGTCGTTTATTTTCTTTTACTGATGTTTAATTCGTAATTGTATGAGAAAGACCATTGAATAACAGAAAGCTAGCAGGACCCTCATTTATTTGATTGTGATTTATTTAGTAAAATGGAATAACATGCGAAATGACTGAATGAATGTTTAAGTTATATGAAAGCTAAGGATTAGCAGAAGGAAAGTTCTGTCGGAATCGAGACCACTATCTGTTTTTCTTTTAAATTACAATTTCACAAACTAGTTTTGATATGCCCATTGTATGTTTTTATTAAAAGTATGTAAAAAAGTAACAAAATATTTTTCACATTGCAATACCTTTCTTGGTATGATGTTGCCACAATTATTTGATATTTAGGACTCTTTCATTGTTATTCTGGAATAGATATTTTAACTTTGTACGTATTTTAAAATATTCGTAATTTGTAAAATTATTGTGTAACAGTTTAGTAGGCCAAGGTAAATATGTTACCGATTCTGAAATGCCTGCGATTCAGCATCGGATGAATGATCATCATGATGAGATGACGATAATACCAACAATAAACTTCTTATGTTCTTCATACTGTCATTTTATTTTACCATTATATCAAACACTAGGTGCACTTCACAGAAAGTTTTACCAAATTATAGTCTTTTCCTCTATCTTCAAATGCTCCTGTCCAGTTTAATTTAACCAGAAAGGAGGAGGCTGATGTCATACGTCGGGAACATCCATTCTGCTGAGTCGTAGGATGAAGTCAAGCAGATACATTTGCACTTTCACCTCTATTGGCTTGTTGGTTACGAAAAATCCTGGGACTCCAGCTTTTTCCAGAGTCACTTGCTGGTCACTGACCTGAAAAATACAAAGGTTTATTTTAAGAAAATGGTATTTTATCAGAAACTCCAAAATTATGAAGAATCAAATAATTTTTGTTGTAAGATTTAGTAAAGCAGCATTTAAGTGTGTGGGTTCACCATATGAAATCATTTGGCTTTTATCATACAAGTATTTTGGGAGGAGATATGGGTGAGCGTCAAGATGGAGGGACCAAGTCTCGGATTCCCAATCTATTCATATCAGTTTTTAGTACCAAAATTCTACTATTTGCTACCCTTGTTTAAATTTTAGCTACCTCAATAGTTTCGTTAAAAAATAAAAAAATATTTGGTCCCTCCATCTTGACGTCAAAAACCGTGTGGATAAATAATCTACCTATGCAGAGTTTTAGTACCTAATTTCTACCTTAACAATATCGCCTTTGTTTGTGCCTCACGTGAAAAGTTTAAAAAATATCGACTATAGGTAAATGTTGGTCCCTCCATTTTGACGATTCAAACATTTTGCATTACGCCGTAATGAATACGTTTTTAAAGATTTTTCAAAAACCATAATTTAGTACCTATTTTCTACCTACAGATAATACTACAGTCCGTATTTTAAAGTTTGATTTTACATAATAAAATTGTTTTTTTAAATTTGTATGAAGGCCTAACATATGAGCCCTTTCACACGGGCGATTTTTGCCGGTGATTTATCGGTGGTGCAGTATTGGGCAATAAGAGGAATCAATAGGTCAAAATAAGTATCACATTTAAATTTTTTGTGTTTTCTAATCACTACAGTTTTTATTTTATCGTAATCAGTCCAGTATAACCAATCCAAGGATATAGCCCTGTAAAAAACAGCTACGTTTTTCGAATTTGCCGCACCAACGATTCATTGACGGAGGCGGGTGACGTCAACACATGAAATCAACTTATACTGGTTTTCCTTAGTAACTGTACATAGTCCCGTAAGTTAGCCGATAAATACTTCGGATTGTCATACCGGTACCAAATTTTAGTATGTTAATAAACATGACATAAAATCTAGAAAACCGCCGGGAGACAAGCTGATGAGGGCCTGTCTCCCGCAGAAATGACGTCATCAAGATGGCGGCCGCCGCATTTAGAAAACTGCAAATTGTTTGAAAACTATAAGTTGCATTGTCATGTGCATGGTATCAAATGAAAGCTAATTAATTGTTCTACATATTTGTCTTGAACTACGACCAGGTACATAGCATGATTTTGAAATTAAAAGACTTTATGTAAAAAAAAACAGCAAATAGTTTATTTGTGTGGCTATAGAATTCAAAATATTCATTTTTAAGAAAAGTGACATAGAAGAAAAGTAACGCTCAATGCAATAGCTATAAAAATCTAAAAGCACTTTATTGTTCGAATAAAGAGACCTTAAGTTACACTGATTTGAGTACAACGCTGTCTCTTTCCGCGCCACTTCTATTTGTTGTATATGCACGTGTGTGGTGTCAAATGAAAGGTAATTAATTGTTCTGCATTATTTTTCTGAAGCACAACCAGGTACATAGCATGGTTACAACAATTAAAAAACTTTAAAAGCTATTTTTTGTCGGGTAATAGAAACTAAAATAATACTTACTTACTCCGCTGGCTCAGCGACCCGAAGTGGATCTTGGCCTCCGATGCAACTGCACGCCACACTTCCCTGTTCTGCGCAGTTTGCTTTCAATCAGGCTTTTAGAGTGTAGGTCCTTCAAAATTTCGATAGTCCAGCAAAATCTAGGTCTTCCGACAGGAACTCCGATACAGGTTTGGAGGTCTAAAAATGCATTGAAAAGGCTGGGAAATTTCCGAACCCGAGACACGTTCTCTCTCTCTTCGTATGGGACACCGAATCGTTTAACGACCCGATGAGACTCATTAAAGAGGTGAGACTAAGATCTTATGGAGAAAGAAACGACACTCAAAGAGAACATGGTGGACACAATGATGCGAAATAGATGTAGAAGAAAGGAGAAATCACAAAATCCTAGCGGAACAAGATAAAGAGTTGTACGATAAAGTGCACACAAGATGCAAGAATACTATAAGAAATGCGAAAAAACACCACCTAAAACGCAAAATTGGAGAAATAAAGACACTAATTATATCAAGTGAAATTCGCAATTTTTCAGGAAATAAGATTTCGTCAGTACAGCGATATCTATACGTAGGTTGTCCGATACGACGCTTGCCCGTCGGCCGACCCCTTCCATCTGCTCGACGTGGCCAAGCCAGCCAGCGCAGCCTATCGGCTTCACTCTCCCCGATGGTATTGGGCGATGATTTTCTCTATCTCCCTGTTTTTCTATTTCTAAAAGTGTCATTCTGAGTTGGTCTCAAGATTTTCCGTAGTGTTTTCCTATATTAAGAGCTTTTCTTCCTCCGTCAAGGATAACGTCCATGTTTGGCATCCGTACATTATTAGGCCTTAAGGTAAGGTCATATGACGGTCTTGTAAATACGAACCCTTGTTATCCTGCAAGTTTCGATTTCAACGCATTGTGTAGGGCTGCTGAGTACCTTGGGGCATTCTGGACGCGAATGTTGATTTCGTCGTACTTAAATTTGTTCACCCCTTTGTAGGAGGTGTCATTGGCTATAAGGTTGTTTCTCTTAGTCTTGGCGCTCTTGAATCTTCTCATGTGGAGGTACTCTGTCTTGTCATGGGTTACCGTGGGACTTACTTTTCTTCCTTCTTCCTCCAGTTTACTGGCCATTGCTTTCACGTCTGCAGCACTTCAACCTATTAGGGCCAGGTCGTCGGCATAACCTATTATTTTATGCATTCCGTTTAACTCCACTCCATCAACGAACTTTTTGGACCACGTGTTTGAGCATCAAGTTAAACAACATAGGTGATAGCGCGTCTCCTTGTTCAAACAAGGAGACGCGCCACTGTGTCCACCATTTTCTCTTTCAGTGTAGTTTTTTTCACCCTAAGATCTTAAGTCTCACCTCTTTAGTGTGTCTCGCTCGGGTTCGGAAATTTCCCAGCCTTTTTCAATGCATTTTTTGACCTCCAAAGCCTCTAACCTGTTTCGGAGTTCCTGTCGAACGATCTAGATATCGCTGGACTAACCAAATTCTGAAGGACCTGCACTCACTCCAAAAGCCTGATTGGAAGCAAACTGCGCAGAACAGGGAAGTGTGGCGTGCAGTTGCAGCGGAGGCCAAAATCCACTTTAGGTCGCTGTGTCAGCGTAGTAAGTATTATTTGAGTTTCTATAACCCCACAAAAAATAGGTTTCAAAGTTCTTTTTTTAATATTAATTCTTTAACTATGCTATGTAGCTGGTTGTGCTTCAGAAGAATAATGCAGAACAATTATTTACCTTATATTTGACACCATACCCGTGCATATACAACAAATAGTCGTGGCGCGGAAAGAGACAGCGTTGTACTCAAATCAGTGTAACTTAAGTTCTCTTTATCCGAACAAGAAAGTGCTTTTAGATTTTTGTAGCTATTGCATTGAACGTTACTTTTCTTCTATGTCACTTTTGTTAAAAATGATTATTTTGAATTCTATAGCCACACAAATAAATTATTTGCTGATTTTTTTTTACATAAAGTCTTTTAATTACGAAATTATGCTATGTACCTGGTCGTAGTTCAAGACAAATATGTAGAACAATTAATTAGCTTTCATTTGATACCATGCACATGACAGTGCAACTTATAGTTTTCAAACAATTTGCAGTTTTCTAAATGCGGCGGCCGCCATCTTGATGACGTCATTTCTGCGGGAGACAGGCCCTCATCAGCTTGTCTCCCGGCGGTTTTCTAAAGCTTATGTCATGTTTATTAACATACTAAAATTTGGTACCGGTATGACGATCCGAAGTATTTTGACTAAATTCGGGATTAACTTACGCCGCTAACAGTGAAAAACCAGTATAAGATAATCTCTCCATACAAACAAACGCTCGTGGCTTCCTCGTCACAATATTCATTGTGATTGTCAGTACAAGTTAAATTCAATACGAGAACGTAATGTGGGTAATATGGATCAAGTCCGATTTCAATACGAGAACGTAATATGGCTGACCGCTAGTATTGTTCTATGTGCAGTAGACAAAGTTTGTATGGAGAGATCAACTTACACTGGATTACATAGGTACAGTTACTTAAAATAACCAGTATAAGTTGATCCCATGTGTTGACGTCACTCGCCTTCATCAATAAATCGTCGGTGCGGCAAATTCGAAAAACGTAGCTGATTTTTACAGGGCTATATCCTTGGATTGGTTATACTGGACTAATTTCGATGAAATAAAAACTGTAGTGATTAGAAAACACAAAAAAAAATGTGATACTGATTTTGACCTGGCGATTCTTCTAATTGCTCGACACTGCACCAGCACCACAGATAAATCACCGGCAAAACTCGCCCGTGTGAAAGGGCTCTTATGTTAGGCATTCATACAAATTTAAAAAATCAATTTTAATATGTAAAATCAAACTTTAAAATACGGACTGTAGTATTATCTGTAGGTAGAAAATAGGTACTGAATTATGGTTTTTGAAAAATCTTTAAAACCGTATTCATTACGGCGTAATGCAAAATGTTTGAATCGTCAAAATGGAGGGACCAACATTTATAGTCGATATTTGTAAACTTTTCACGTGAGGCACAAACAAAGGCGATATTATTAAGGTAGAAATTAGGTACTAAAACTCTGCATAGGTAGATTATTTATCCACACGGTTTTTGCATGTGGTCCCTCCATCTTGACGTCAAGATGGAGGGACCAAATATTTTTTTATTTTTTAACAAAATTATTGAGGTAGCTAAAATTTGAACAAAGGTAGCAAATAGTAGAATTTTGGTACTAAAAACTGATATGAATAGATTGGGAATCCGAGACTTGGGAATCCCTCCATCTTGACGCTCACAGATATGGAGTGTATGTGGAGTGCAGTGTATTAATTGCAGATGTGCAATGGACTTCACCTTCTGATCTAACTGGATCACTAGTTTCATGTCTGTCTGCTTGAGTTCTTCCTTGTGTCTTCTCAATAGAAGAGCCTTTTGCAGCTCCTGCTGTTGAGGGTCAGTGACTGTACTGATCATCTGTTGTATTTCCACTGAAAATAAAACATAGGTTGGCAAAGTCAGTAGTTGTTTCAGTTTAAAAAAATATTGAAATATTTGCAAGGCTACCTTAAAATTTATAAATTCACTAAAGGAATAGGCAGCAGTGGTCCCTGTGAATGACATTCAACATTCTTCTACTTACTGTACTTGCCAATCTGCCAGATAAGCCAGCAGTGCACTATTCTTTCTGTTGATATAAATAATGACAAAGACTATAAAATCGAATTAATTTTTCTTACATGTGTGTTTATTGATGATCTGAAGCCTCTGTTGGAACAAGTGTTTCTCTGTGACATGTTGAATTTCCATCAATCCTTTCACTATCTCAAATATGGTGTCGTTCAGAAGACAGTTGGCCAAGCCTGAGAGTAGCTCAATAGGCACTCTCATTTGGTACTTCCTGGGAAGAAATTGCATATGTAAAAGCAACCATACTCCAAGATCAGTAGGTACATGGAAACAATTTATATGCTAGACATTTTATACTGTAAGAGTTTGAATGCCCGATAGCCCACATAGCAACAGAGCTACATTGAAAAGCTTGGACCACCTACCTATAGAGGAGAAAATACATAGGAAATAAGTCACAGGACTTACGGTGGTAGTTCTCTAGCCATTTCTTGTAGTTGCTCAAGCAAAAAGTACAATTTCCTTTGCAAAGCTTCTGGTGTTTGTTCTTCGAAATCCATGGTCAGGGTATATTTTCGGCCTACAATCAGTAAAATATTTTAACAGAATATATTTTTTCCCGAAAAGTAACCAACAAAACAAAATAAACAGATTAGCAGAATGTAACTGTCAGTACAGTAACTGTCAAAAAAACAGCTGTTTGAATGATTGAACCACGAAATGAATGAATGGATAGTTTCGTTTAGTTAACCGATTTGAAAAGGCGGCTATTATGTTTATCGTATTGATTTCTCATGTTTGAAACTGTGAATATTATTATGTATGTATGACTGACCAAACTCTGTCTGACTGAAGAAGTCTGGATCAAAGAAAAGTAGACCTATTCTACTTTACCCCGCGTTTGATGCACGGTAGTGGCAAGGCAGCAAAAAGTTTTTTTTGTTATTACTTCGCAGAACTTTGCCGCCTTCCAAAAATAGTTTTTTTCCGTAAAAAATATAGACACCGCTCTTCCATAAAACTTTCTTCTAAAAACACCACACACAACAAACCGTTTTTAGGGTTTTTAAACCCTTATATCATTTCGTCAAGTCTGTCTGTCTGTTTGTTTGTATCCCGTGCCCTCATATCTTCGTCAGCTTTAGAGTTATCGACATGAAATTTGGTGTAAAGATAGATCGTTTGGACCCAAATATAGAAACGTTGGGAAAAAATTTCATCAAATATTTTTTGGACCCCCTCCCATACAAGTGAAAGGAGGGCAAAAAAAATTTTTGCCCTGTAATATTGAATAGAGTATTGTTGAATAGGTCTTATAAAACTAAGGAGGGGTTTCTTTGAAACAAAGTCACTAAAATGGGGGTTGCATTAGAAATTCGCATCCTTATTTAAGGGTTTTTTTGGGAGTTGAGGGGGGGGGGGGGTGGAGGGGGACCCTCCCCGGGGGTCCCCCCTGCGGCGACCCTCCATTTGGGGGGTCCAACCCCCCCTCACAAATGACCTGTAAGTCACTGTTTGCAGGGGTTTTATAAAAGAATGTATAGCGGGGAGGGGCCATGAGGGGTCTCGTCCCCCTCCCGGGGGTCCCCACCCCCATTTTGGGGGATGACCTGTATCGGTTCTGGCACTTGCGTTGAACGCCAGGTTGGGTTAGGTTGTGCCTAACGGACCTATTACTGAGGCGATATTGATAGCGGTTCTTTTATAAAACCCCTGCAAATAGTGACTTACAGGTCATTTGTGGGAGGGGGGAGACCCCCCGGAGAGGGCTCCTCCCCTCCCCCGCCAAATATTTATTAAAATTATTTTATGGTAGGTATTCAAAAGTCCTTCCAAATACGCTCCGTCACACGTAACTGTAAATACGTATTTAAAAAAAAACTGCGCGTCTCCGCGGGGTGAGGGGGGTGTCGTTTGAAAGAGCTGACCAACTACTATAAAAACCCTCATCAACCCCGAATTCGGGATGCGAATTACTAATGCCAAACTCCTAAAATGTTTCTGTCATGAGATAGGTATTTGCTTTTAATGGGGCGTTTTTTACCCATAATTTTGTTCCAGCTGTAACTATCAAAGTATGTAAAAATGTGGAATATAGTTTACAAAATGAAGTTACCATGAAAACTAGTCATGGTCGTGGTAGTCATGGTCCTTAGCAAAAAAATACTGTTTTGCCGGCACAGTTGATGCCGCTTTGCTCAGCGATACTAGGGACCATTATAAATGATTCCATCCGAGGAAATGAAAAATCCATCCACTGGATTTCAAGATGGCGGACCTTCGTTTTTTTGTATGGCATTAAAAAAATAATTCTTCTGGAGCCGATCGTGTGGGGTATCAAATGAAAGCGCTACACGAGACGATTTCAAAAATATATTGTCATAATACATTTCAGTTACCCTTTTAGAAAAAAATCAAGTTACATTTTCAACAGAAGTCAAAACATGCCAAGTTTGAGGTCCAGTAGGTACAAAATAGCTGACATAAAGTTTGTTAAAAGTATGCCAAATGATCCACCATATCCTAAAAAATAACGTCACGAAAGGAATTTCGAAAATAATAAGATTTAATGTATATTTTGCAATAGAAAGTAGATCATTGGGAACTCCAGTAGGTTAGTAAGAACTGCTTGTGTGAATCCAAAAATGTTTTAGAACCAATTCTTCTCATGATTCCTTTTATACTCAAAGCTAGATAATGATGTGCTGGATCATTTTGAATCTGCGGGCACGGTTGTGCCCCCGTCAAGTCGAGTAAAAAGCGGATTTGCCATAAGTAAGGCGCGTTGGGGTAAGTTCGGATGAGGTGTAAGATTGTACGAGTTGAATTTTCGGCGAATCAAGCAATATTTTTTAAATTTGGTAACATTGTGCATGACGCCATTTTATTGTTCACCGATTGCCAGTTTTTGCTTGTCAATCTGACGTAAAATATGTGTGTTACGCGGCAAAAAAAATCCAAGGTAAATTTCCATAATTTTTCGTCCATCCGATCTTTCCCTAAAATTTTTAATTGCGTATTTTGGCTTAAATATAGCTTTATTTGTTTATTTTAAACACTTATTCCAGGTTTTTTATTGTGATAAACATTTTACAATTATTAAAATTGCCCTGGGTTTGCTACTTGCTGAGATCCGGTGTTCCCCTTGATGAGTAAAGATCGGATAAAATTATCCGATCTTACCCTGTAACAAAAATGGAAGTGGTTGTCAAACTTTTACGCTCAAATTTTCTTTTATTTATTTAACAAATTTTGGTTCTAAATTTAGTTAAAATAGCTACTTTGTACAGCTCCGTTAGAAAAAGAAGGAGGATTATAGCCCAGTTAGGAGTGTACCCCCTCCACTCTGCTGTAGCCGCTACGCCGTTGTCCACTAGTACCCCCTCCACTCTGCTGTAGCCGCTGCGCCGTCGTCCACTAGTACCCCCTCCACTCTGCTGTAGCCGCTGCGCCGTCGTCCACTAGTACCCCCTCCACTCTGCTGTAGCCGCTACGCCGTTGTCCACTAGTACCCCCTCCACTCTGCTGTAGCCGCTGCGCCGTCGTCCACTAGTACCCCCTCCACTCTGCTGTAGCCGCTACGCCGTTGTCCACTAGTACCCCTCCACTCTGCTGTAGCCGCTGCGCCGTCGTCCACTAGTACCCTCTCCATTCTGCTGTAGCCGCTACGCCGTCGTCCACTAGTACCCCCTCCACTCTGCTGTAGCCGCTACGCCGTTGTCCACTAGTACCCCCTCCACTCTGCTGTAGCCGCTGCGCCGTCGTCCACTAGTACCCCCTCCACTCTGCTGTAGCCGCTGCGCCGTCGTCCACTAGTACCCCTACACTCTGCTGTAGCCGCTACGCCGTTGTCCACTAGTACCCCTCCACTCTGCTGTAGCCGCTACGCCGTTGTGCACTAGTACCCCTCCACTCTGCTGTAGCCGCTACGCCGTTGTCCACTAGTACCCCCTCCACTCTGCTGTAGCCGCTGCGCCGTCGTCTACTAGTACCCCCTCCACTCTGCTGTAGCCGCTGCGCCGTCGTCCACTAGTACACCCTCCACTCTGCTGTAGCCGCTGCACCGTCGTCCACTAGTACCCCCTCCACCCTGCTGTAGCCGCTACGCCGTCGTCCACAAGTACCCCTCCACTCTGCTGTAGCCGCTGCGCCGTCGTCCACTAGTACCCCTCCACTCTGCTGTAGCCGCTGCGCCGTCGTCCACTAGTACCCCCTCCACTCTGCTGTAGCCGCTGCGCCGTCGTCCACTAGTACCCCCTCCACTTTGCTGTAGCCGCTGCGCCGTCGTCCACTAGTACCCCCTCCACTCTGCTGTAGCCGCTGCACTGCTGCGCTGTGTTTGTTTCTTATTTATTTATATTGTTTGCAATGTGGTCTTCGCCTTCTCCAGTAAGTCTTCGTGGTTCTTTCAGTTTAGTAGACCCTCGTGCCTGTTACAACGTTTCCCACAAAGAAAAATCCATCCGATCTTCCCCGACACTACATAAAATAGTTTGAGAAGCACAGAATTTCAAAATTTTTGCCTGTGGGGTAAGACCGGATGCCTATAGTAAAAAAAATGAATAATCATTTGGAACATCTATGCCTCTTAAATAATTAGATATTTTATTGCCATACGTGTTAGAAGGGAAAAGATCGTATATATTCCTGTTATAGACTTTATTCTCCGTGCACTAGAAGTGGTTTTAAAAGTATATCCGAACTTACCCCTTGACAAGTAAATTGTCATCATGGTCTCAAAAAAGTATAACTTGACTTTGCGCACGTGTAAAACACAAACGTTTGAGTTTAAAAACAAAAGCGATATATAAAGTTAAGCTCCGTTTTATTGTCATTTGTTTACTCTTTATTTCATTGATTACGCGGTTATAGATGTCGAGTAATTCAAGTTTTTGGAAGACTCTTCTAACTAGTCAAAAATCCGTCCGATGTTACCCCAACGCACCTTATCTAACATGTTTTTCTCTACTCGTGAAATAGTGAAACCTCACTTCTGTAGGCCTGCTGTAACAAATTTTGCTGTAAAAATCTTTTAGTACCTTCCTATGGGTTTGAAAGCTGTCAAATTTGGTCTATTGGAACGACAGTTCTCTAGGTCAATATTTTATTTAGGAAAATCTCATATGTATGAAAATCTCGTAGATTCCGAGATAATCTACTTGTAAGTTTGACAGCTGTCATCCGAAATGTAGATCTCATAATTTCCTACAACTTTCCCTAAGAAAGTAGTACTCCAGCACGTGTAGTTTCCGAGATAATATACTTGTAAGTTTGACAGCTGTCATCCGAAATGTAGCTCTCATCATTTCCTACAACTTTCCCTAAGAAAATGGTACTCCTGCACGTGTAGTTTCCGAGATAATCAAGTTGTAAGTTTGACAGCTGTCATCCGAAATGTAGCTCTCGTCATTACCTACAACTTTCCCCAAGAAAGTAGTACTCCAGCACGTGTAGTTTCTGAGATAATCAAGTTGTAAGTTTGACAGCTGTCATCCGAATTGTGGCTCTCATCATTTCCTATAACTTCCCCTAAGAAAGTAGTACTCCAGCTCGCGTGGTTTCTGAGATAATCTAGTTGTAAGTTTGACAGTTGTCATCAGGATCAGGAATAACGCCCGCGTCATAAGTAACGGGCAGGGGTTTTTATTTTCGCTATGGCAGCTGAGTGTATTTTGAAATCGCCATTTTGTCATTTTCGACCAATGGGACCTTTTTTTTTATCTATGATGGGCTTACTCTTGACCCTAATCTTACCCTAGAGCAGAGATGGGATCTACGGTGGAGCGAGCTTGCCCAGAAGATGCCTATTCACTCTAGACTTAAAGAGATTCAGGTTATATGCACTCGGAAATACAGACGCAGGCAGGGAATTCCATTCTTTAGCCGTGCGCATAATTAAAAAATGATTTGAAGCGCTTAGTGCGTAATGTGGGTATATCCACTAAGAACGGATGGTAGCCGGCCGTGCGTCTGGATGTCCGATGGAAGAAAGGAGACGGTGGTATGAGCTCATGCAGCTCACGCGCACACTCTCCGAAGTACAATCTGTAGAAGACCGATAGGCAAGCAACCTTGCGGCGGTGAGCCAGGCTGTGAAGCTTGGTCGCCACCAGTTTTTATCGCCTATTAATCTCTTGGCTCTGCGTTCCACCGAATCCATTGCAGCAAGTTGGTATTTAGCCGAGCCATCCCAAAGGTGACAGCAGTACTACATGCAAGATCGGACTTGAGCTTTATAAAGAGTTAGAAGCTGTTCAGGCGTGAAGTACCGCTTGACTTTATTCAGGACGCCCAATTTTCTAGCTGCAATTTGAGCCTTGGACTCGATGGTGGTGCCGAAGTTGAGGTCAGAGGACAGCTCCATGCCAAGGAGTTGAAGAGTGTTGGTCACTGGAACAGAAGTACCCCGAAAAGTAGGAGAAAAGGTGAAAAGACTCCTTTTTGCGGAGAAAAGACACGCCTGCGTTTTTGAAGCATTGAAGCTGACGAGATTGTCATCGCCCCACTGGGAGACGTTACTTAACGTCAGGCTCGTACGCTCAATCATAGCCTTTCTCAATCTTTGGATTTCATCACCACTGGCTCCTGCACCGGACAGATATTTCTCGGTGACAGTACTGTCATCTGCGTACCCAACAATTCCTGAAGATAGAAGGTCATTGATGTGCAGCAGGAAAAGCGTCGCGGAGAGTACAGACCCTGAGGAACTCCGGCGTCAATAGCCTTGAGGTCAGAGGAGCAGCCGTCTATGACCACTCGGATCGACCGTTCACTCAGGAAGTCAGCCACCCAGCTACAGAAGCCAGTGGGTATGCCGTACGCTGGAAGCTTGCTCAACAGACTCGCATGCCACACCCTATCGAAGGCCTTTGAAATGTCCAGCGACACTGCTATTGCTTCGCCGTGGTTTTCAATGGCCTCGCCCCAGCAATGCGTTACGTACACTAGAAGATCTCCCGTGGAACGCCCTCGGCGGAAGCCATATTGACAATCACTAAGAAGATCATTGTCTTCGAGGTACGAAAGCAGTTTGCAGTTCAGAACTCTTTCCATAACCTTACAGAGTACGGAAGTGATGGCGATCGGTCGATAGTTGCTAGGGTCGGCACGGCTACCCTTCTTGGGCACAGGTTGCACATTGGCAAGCTTCCAAGATTTTGGTACAATTTTTGACACGAGAGAGAGGCGGTACAAGCGTGTCAGTACAGGAGACAACTCAGGCGCACAATACCTCAACAATCTTGCTGGTATGCCATCAGGACCACTGGCCTTGTTCACGTCCAGACTGCGAAGGGCTCTACGGACCTCTTTATTGTGCACTGTGATCTCAGACATAAGAATCACAGTGAGGTAAGGTGGGTGGATATTTCGAGCCATCGTCTATACGAGAGTTGCTCGCAAACAGATCGGCAAATAAATTTGCTTTCTCTGCCGCGGTGTGGGCAAGCGACCCATCAGGTTTCTGCATTGGAGGTAGTGAGGGACGGCAGAAGTTGGATTCGACTGATTTCGAAAGGGACCAGAACTGCTTACTACCCGGTGGGTATGATGCAAGCTTTGACTTGAAGCCTCTACTCCAACTCATACATACTTGTTCATTGAAATCTTATTAAATAGGTCCTCGCTATCATAGTAACCTGGCCAGCCTAAGCATGAGGTCAAGTTATGCTGGTCGCGTACCGTCTGAATATCGCGACCTGAGCGTAACTTGACCTCCCTCTTAGACTGGTCACGGCTGTACGGCTTTTCGAAAGGAAAATTTGGTATATGGGAAAGTTTGTGATCATTTTTTATGGACTATCCATTTAGCTAGATTTGTGAGATTAGGTATTTGGAAGGTACAATTTAGGTAAATTTTTTTGGCATATCTCGCTTTCGATAATATCTAAACATTCGTGAGATATGAGCGTGGCCGCGCCAGGAAGGATGCTTCCAGGCGCGGCCATATAAAGTATCAATATCTCAATAAATTGAGAGGTACAATTTTTTTCTCTTGAGGTACTAAATAGTACAATTTAGGTACAATTATTCTACAAAATTTGGACCCGATCCGTGACCGTGGCCGCGCTGTGTAGTACGACATTTTTCCACGATGATGTCGGATATATTTTTTCCTATACTGCTAATGCATGATTGTCATAATATTGATTCATTCATTCATTCTAATCTTAATCTCGTCATTCATTCATTACACATTTTGCATTGCATTTTGTTGGGTTTATTTATTTTATTATAGCGAAGGATATATTGATGTGCAGTTTTATTGTTTGTAGAGCAGAGCAGTGAAGTTTCTATCTTCCCATATCATAAGATTAGCTGGTTGTGACAGTGTTTTAAGTTGGTTCTAATGCACAGTCGATAACAATGAGAAATTCAATAATAATTGTTATTTCGCTTTTCTCAATGTTAAGAGCTGATATCTCGACTGAGGAAATAAAGACGCATAATACACTGTAAGTACCTACAGTTAGTTACACACAGAACTTGTTTTTACAATGGTATCTTTACCATTCCCGCCCCTTAGCTTATCCTATAAACCTGTTCTCATTTTCTTTCAGACCATACAAAGTAGAAGGAAACCCTGAAGTTTGCACCAAAATCTTAGATTCATTTGCTGAATATGCAGCTAATTTTACAAAATGTTCAATTCAACATGCTCGGCCTATCAGACTCTGTGAAGAGTGTGTCGAACAATATGTCCGGTTTGATCAAAAATATCAAGAGTTATTAACAACAGATGTGAATGGAACTACATGCAGGTCTCTATTTATGTCTCAAGATAGGTTGGATGCTGTATTAGAGTTCCATAATAATATTGCTGCTATTTGGGACAAAGGAAACTGTAAATGTATGTACCTACTTTATACCTTTTCTGGTTAGTGTAACAAATTTCTTGCTAAGCCTAATTTATCTTTTATTTCAG
The DNA here is from genome assembly GCA_024500475.1 of Phthorimaea operculella. Lineage (NCBI taxonomy): Eukaryota > Metazoa > Arthropoda > Insecta > Lepidoptera > Gelechiidae > Phthorimaea > Phthorimaea operculella. Next base: position 6,013,147 of record JANFCV010000010.1, on the reverse strand, counting down.
CATGCTTTGATTGGTCTGGCCCTGTTATCCAGCTCTCCAACAGTACAAAACATTTCATAACATTGTTCAATGTTACTACAAATTGTATCACTACTTATTTCAACAAATCTAACTATGATGAAGCATGTAAAAACTGTATGCAGCAATACCTTGAACTGGATAGATACTACATATCCTTGAGTCCAGATGCCATTGGAGTGGACAGTGTTTGTATGGATATTGTTGATTCTGTAAGTTTAATAATTATGCAGTTGGTATTTACTTTTTTACCCAATATAGTCCGAGTTCTTAATTGGCAGTTTGTATGGAGGTATGGTCCCATCTGGCAGAAATCATGAAACTTGGCATGTGTGTAGCTTACATATGTAAGCTTCAGGAAAAGAAGGGAAGCAAGTTGGACACCCCCTGCTTCCCCTTTTATGTCCCAAATTTCAGTTATCTTTATTTTTCTCGGAAACGATTAAAGATAGGAGAAATTTGTCAAGGTAAGAAATATTCCTTATAAAATTGTCTACATAATTGTTCTTGGGTCGATGTTGATAGGACTTATACTTTTCGAGTTATGCTTCTGGAAAACCCATCATTTTTAAAGGTGACTTCAGCTCTGAATTAGCCATAACTACCATGTGATAGAATATTCTTTCAAACTTGCTATTGGCTTTTATTAGTTAGGTAGTCTAGAAACCCGCAGAGACAACACTTCAATCACGCCTGTGGGATGGGGAGGGGCAAAGTTTATTTTTTCCGAGCTGAACTTGAGGACTTCTGACTCCTTAAGTAAATGTGACACGAGAAATTGAGTATCATTTTCGAATATATTAAAGACGGGAGTATTCATTTCTGGAACGCTCTTTGGTACATTTCATACAAAAATATAAAAATATTAAGTGAAATAAGAAAAAAATATGTTTCGTTCTCATTCAAACGCTGTTTTCTTCATGACCTTGAGACATATTTACTAGATAATAACACATACTCGAAGACATACTCACCCTTATTATAAAACCATATTTTATTTTCGAAAATATTAGAAAATACCTAGCCTACGGAAGCCTAAATATTTTTACAAAGTTATGTTTGTAGCTGGAAAAATTTCAACTTCATAGATTTTGTATGCAAAAATAACATTACCAACCGCAAACTTATATTTCTCAATTGTCGCTAAACCATTCCAGATAGAGAAATGCCTTCATAGGGAATGTTGTTTATACTGAAAGGTAGTTTTTGTTAGAATAAAGAAATTGAGGATCTGGAGTACTTGATGTTTAAGAAGACATTACAGTATCTCGAATAGTTTAGGTGGGCTGTTGATATTCCACATCAAGTACTCCAGATCTTCAATTTCTACATATCAGCATAAACAACTCTTCTGTATAAACAACATTTCGTATGAGGGCATTTCTCTATCTGGAATGGTTTAGCGACAATTGAGAAATATACGTTTGCGGTTGGTAATCTTATTTTTGCATACAAAATCTATGAAGTTGAAATTTTTTCAGCTACAAACATAACTTTGTAAAAATATTTAGGCTTCCGTAGGCTAGGTATTTTCTAATATTTTCGAAAATAAAATATGGCTTTATAATTCGGGTGAGTATGTCTTTGAGTATATGTAATTATCTAGTAAATATGTCTCAAGGTCATGAAGAAAACAGCGTTTGAACAAGAACGAAACATATTTTTTTCTTATTTCACTTAATATTTTTATATTTTTGTATGAAATGTACCAAACAGCGTTCCAGAAATGAATACTCCCGTCTTTAATATATTCGAAAATGATACTCAATTTCTCGTGTCACATTTACTTAAGGAGTCAGAAGTCCTCAAGTTCAGCTGAAAATAAACTTTGCCCTCCCATCCCACAGGCGTGATTGAAGTGTTGTCTCTGCGGGTTTCTTGTAGACTACCTAACTAATAAAGCCAATAGCAAGTTTGAAAGAATATTCTATCACATGGTAGTTATGGCTAATTCAGAGCTGAAGTCACCTTTAAAAATGATGGGTTTCCAGAAGCATAACTCGAAAAGTATAAGTCCTATCATCGACCCAAGAACAATTATGTAGACAATTTTATAAGGAATATTTCTTTGACAAATTTCTCCTATCTTTAATCGTTTCGAAAAATAAAGATAACTGAAATTTGGGACATAAAGGGTAAAGGGGAAGCAGGGGGTCCAACTTCCCTTCTTTTCCTGAAGCTTACATATGTAAGCTACACACATGCCAAGTTTCATGATTTCTGCCAGATGGGACCATACTTCCAGCTAAGGAGCCGTACTAATATTGCAAGTACTTATTAGATAAACTATTTCAGATGAATGCAACAAGGTCTATGTGGAGTAAAACTTTGAACTGTTGTAAAATAAGGAAGACACCAGAAATAATATTCTTGGCCTGCACTGGAATAATTTCTTCTCTTCCATTATTTTACTACTTGGCTGTAAGATTCTGTGGACCTATGAGAGACCTGCCAAAAGTTTTAAGACGTAAGTTTTTAGTTTTTGTATGTTCATAGAATGCAAAGTGTTAGTAAAACATGATGTCTACATAATATGTTTTCGATTTTCAGAGTCTCGATTCCACCAGCAGTTCTTGAGAGCAGTAAATAGAAATTCCAACTAATCTAAGAAATTAATAATAAGATAAGCATTTTTTATAACACAACTTTATTGACCAAAGAAATAAACTCTTACTTGTAACTATGATTTTATTCACAAGAAGATACTTCATCGGATCACACTTTAGGACAGTTTACTAGGATGAGGATGGTGTTATGGTAAGACAAATGTATACCATATACTATTGTGCTATGTTTTCAAAATACAATTCTGTAGCTATTTTCAATTCTATCTGTGTCTAGCTTTCTTGTTGCTACTTTTCTTCACAGCACTGCTACTGCTGCTGGTATTTGCCAGTTTATGTTTGAGGGAGTTCGGTGTTGTGTCACCCTTACTGAGCATACTGCCCACACCAGAATCTTTATCTTTTGGTGTGCCAGGTCTGCTATCCAATCCCATACCAGCCAATAATTTACTGTCACTTCCATAAGTTTTCTGAAGCATGCCTGAGGATGTTGCTATCTTTGTGGTGGCATTCTGTTTGTGAGTCATAGTTTTATCAATGCCTCCATTTGTGTGTTGTTTTCCTGCTGGTTTAGAAGCAATACTTTCGGAAGAGCCGTGAATTGTTGTGTGGTTTAGGTTTCCCATCAATCCTGAACTAAGTTGAGTATCAGAAGAGTCTTCATTTGTTTGTGATTCAGTTTCACTATTCCTTTCATCTGTAAATTTTCAAGAAGTTAGTAAAACTTTGCTACTAAATACAGTATACTGCATTGTAAAAAATAATAATAACTTACTTTTAGCTTCAGCAGGGTCTACAAGACCGCTGACAGCCTGAAATGAAGTAATACAATTTCAGAATTAATGTGGTCATAATAATGGTTGAATAACAAATATTGTTTCACAATGAAAATAACTTACTGCCATGGAAGTAATGGAAGATTTGGAGAATAATCTTTCAGCTTCTTTAAATTTTCTATTTCTTTTGTCTGCCTTTGAATTTGTGCTTTTATTAGTAGTAAGGTAGCGATCCCATCCTCTAATAATGTTTCCATACAGTTGAGTATCTTCTAAGTACGAGCCTTCAAATGCATAGATCTGGCGCTCTAAATTTGCTAAGGTTTCCTGAAATTTAATTATTATGAAATTAGGGTTCCCAGCGAATGAAATTTGGTATGGCATGTAAGCAGTTCCTAAATACTTACAGCCACTTCGGCTTTCCTTTTTACTAAATCGGCGAGCTCCGCTCTCGTATCTGCAACTGAGTTTTGTTTAGACGCCATGTTGTTTTTGTTCGATTGTACGCTTAGGGCTTCGCTGGCGGGACTTTGCGGTGAAACAACCATGTCGCTAGTTAATTGACTAACTACTTCACGCTTCCATATTTAGGCCACTGTTTAAAAGATTCGTTACAGGAAAATAACACTAGAATAATGTTGAAAATCAATATTTTTATGATATCACACACAAACATGCGTCAGATTGTCACCAGGAATTTGACAGACAGTGTTGCCAGCGTCGTATATTCAAAAGTAACTTTTACTCTTTGAAAAAGTTACGTTTTGAAGAAAAAACTTACGCCACAATTTTTTTAAATAGAAATATATTTTGTCAAGTGTTTAATATAGATACAATGGTTTTTATTATTTTATTTTTCATTGTTGTTTAGGTGTTTTTTGGCGTGTTGAGTATAGATGCGATGGTTTTCATTGTTGTTTAGGTGAATCTTTCATTAAAAGTCGGTGTTTCAGTTCATGTCACATAACCGTAAATCTAAAATAAAAAATTGAATGCAAGTTACTATCTCGAAACGAAACAAAAGTTGCGTGCGTTCCATTTTATTACGATTTCTTTCGTTTCATTCTACGAAAAATATTTTATTCACGAAATGTTACGTAAAAGTTACGCCTGTGGCTAGGTTACGCCAAGGTTACGCTTAAGGGTGAAAAGTTACGAAAAACGTAACAAAAGTTACGCTCTGGCAACGCTGTTGACAGATAGTCACAGTGTTACCATATTCAAATAAAAAGTCTACCCGTTCTTGCGTATTCTTGTGTTATGGTCACATTGACCGGAAGTTCGAACGAATGAGTGAACGACGCAAACGTGTATGTTCGTTTCATCTAATTTAGATGTACGGTTGACTTGACAAGCGATTGATCAATCACGCACGCTCTTATCATTCCCGTCATAAAATGTCTGTGATGCGATAATAAAATAAATTGAAAATAATATCAATTATTCTAAATACAGTAATTATTATACTCTTCTGAAGACAAGCGTGTGTCTTAGCAATGTCAGTTAACTACATACCTCGTGTTACACAGGTAAATAACAAAAAATACATCCAACAAGTTTTTGCTAAGTTAACTTTACATACTTTCTTAATTTTGTATTTTATACTTATCTCTTTACAGCTAGATGCTGGACAATTGGATAAACAACTAGAGGAACTCATAAAACAACAGCTTTTTGTAGCCACCAAATTTTTAGAGGTGAGTGTATTAGTGAAAAGATAAGAAAACAACCTACAAGTATCAAACTTATAAACATTTTTTTTATATCTGCATGTTTACTAATCTTAGATTTCTAATCATTTTCAGCCTGGAATCTTGCAGCCAATCTTACCAGAGTTAGAACTGATTATTCGCACTTGGATTTTTAAATATTCAGTGTGGGACAAAAAATGCACATTTGGACAACAAATGCTATCCTTGAGCTATAAGCCAGATAACTTTTCCAGGAGTAAATTATGGTGGTACTATGGCTACACCATTGGATTGAAATATATGAAAGATCGGGCTATCTACAGTTACACTTCAAACACAAAAATACAAAACTTTATAAATTCATTAGAAACTTTCCAATTGGTTGGAGATATTCTGAACTTTTTGAGATTTATACAAACTGGAAAATTTCCTCTTCTAATAGATTTTATTCTGAGACTGGAGCTTACTGCTGAAAAGTTAACAAGAGAAGATCTTACTGATTTTTCTTGGACTAGAGAATTGTTGTGGCATAATTTTATTGTGAGTAAAATATAATTAAAACCAATTTTTTGTACTAGCTTGTGATGCTAGCTGGAGTAACTAGTGTGATGCTAGCTAGTGCTACACATTTTTCTTAATTTCCTATTACTTTTCAGGAGCTCATAGGCACCACAATCTCCCTCATAAACATCTTTGGGCTGAGGAGGAAGCTGTCCCATGCTTTGAAGTATGTTTGGTGGAGGGATAACTCTAAAGCTGGGAAAGCCGGGAATGCCACCATGACCATCAACACCATGTGTGCCTGCTGCAACAGCAACCCAGTACTACCATACACCATGGGGTGCTCACACATATTCTGTTACTACTGCCTGATGGTAAGATACATATTTGTTCTTTTTCAGCCACACTAGTCTGCTGGACATGGGCCTAACCCAATGTAATATTTTGTTAATTATTATAATTACACTTTGAAATTGAAAGAAATAGAAAGAAAGATAGAAAGGAAAACAATTATTTTTACATTTCTATTTTTCTAATTTTCACCTTTTGTATTGCTTAGTTATCTTTCTTTTGTTTTTATTATATTATTAATGATTTTGGTGTATCATTATTTGTGACTAATTTTGTGTTTCTCTTCATTACAGGCCAATAAGACAGCAGATCAAGACTTTGCTTGTCCAAAGTGCTACTTCAATGGGAGTCAAATCAACAAACTTGTCATGGTGTAACATTCATTGGATGGTGTCTTGGTTAGTGCTAAAATAGTGGTATAGGGCTGTGATAAAACAAATTTAGTCTACTGTAGTATTTTTTATACATTTCATATGAATAAATCATTATTTTCATAATTAACTGTTAGTAAGATAATCTTTTGAAAAACTATCCTCTTTAAAAAATAATGCTACTCATTTTATGGTAATTATAATTTATTATCTGTTTACAAAACTTAAAAGCTAATTCATTTTATAATCTAAGAATATAATAATCATATCACTGTTATTTTGCCACATATACAGGATGGCACATAAACAAACTAAATCTACTTATTAATAGTAGGTAATTTATTTACAATTTTGAGTTTGTTAGGTACTTGTAGCTTAATATCTTAAATACTTTTCATACATCCAATCACGTCTGAAACTTCTTAGTAAATCTAGGTACATTTAATGTCACAAAAATTTTGTTTTCAATGTGAGCTATAGTAAATACCTATACATTCCTAGAATCCTATACATGGTGGACTAGCTAGCAAACCATAACCGGTGCTTAGCTCAAGCAATAAGCATTTAAAAGTCTTCAAATAATTGTTGAATTCTGTACATACCTAGGGTTAACCAAGGATGTATACTGGGTGTAATACGAGTAGCAGGTACAATTCTTTAAAGAAAGCATACAGTCAAAAACAATCTAATTTCTCAATAAACATTATTTTCACACCATACTTTAAAATATAAGAGCTGGCTCGCATCTAGCGAAGTTTGGCGTTTTCCGTAACAAACATAAAATGAACTGTATCGTAATTTGTATAAAGACAAACTGACTGGAAGATGCAAACGACTACCAACACCAACATCAATTTCACTAAATTTTGATACAGGTCAAATTAATTTTGCTACTGAAAACGATTCGCGCTTAGCGATTAGCTTCAACAAGTAGGTAAAGCGGACCTCTCTCTTCACGTTAGAAAGAGTTCCTTTTACTGACTACTGCACTTTTCGAAAGTAATAGTGCTCGATCGCTACAGGCGATCTATCAAGACTTGATCGAGACAGGCGGTGACTGTTCTAGTCTCGGCGTGTGTCCAGCCCACAGAATAAGGAAGTAGCTATAGAAACCATATTAAACCTTGTCATTTGACTAGGTCCATTCAACCTGTTAAATACGCAAGGTGTAATCTGTCGAACTATCATAATTAAAACGAGTGATATCGACTTTAGTCGTACTTTATTCAATTCAACTTTGATATTGTGGCTTCTGTCAGCAAAGACAATTCTGCCAGTGTCGAGGTTGGAGAATACACGGGACTCAAGAGTTAATGAAATGAACCAAAGACATTTTGGCATTTCACGTCATGACCTGCATGAAAATAATAAAACAGATTGAAGTTTCCCAATCTAAGACACGTAACAAGTACGACAAATACCTTTAGGCATCCTTATTCTGTGGTCTAGCCTGTAGCCTGCACTATGGCTGCATTTTCTAATGGTGTGCGTCCTTACTGTTGCGCACGTCTGCGTGGAAACCGGTCTCCCAGTCTGCGTGGTAGCTCACGGTGCGCACCGACCCGTCCGGCTCCACCAGAGAGTATTGGCCTGGTTAACAGATATAAAGGCACTGTTAGTTATAGTATAGTAGGAACAATATAAGGTGTAAAAAAAACAACTGCAAATATTTTAAGGGGTGACCAACCCATGAAACTCAACAATAAGGGACATACGTCGAACTATGAAGAAAAATTTTGGACCTCCCATACAAATTGACTCGGTTGGCTGGTACATTTTGTATGGTAGGACCAAACTATTAGTTATTTCGACCTATGTTCCTTGGGGAAAGTTCATGTTCAAAGTTCAGTTTCATGGCTCTCTCTTTAAAATATTTGCAGTTGATTTTTTTACATCCTGTATTTAGCAGTGAGTAAAGTTCAGTCAGCATTTTAAATCAGTAGTGCTTTCATATGGGCTAGTCTGCGATTAATAATCTGACAATGTGTCCCTATATCACGTTCTACTCCACATACGTTCTCTTACACGAATCCATACGTGCATACGCAAATGTTTGACTCGAATGGAATGGATATCTTTCACATGAGACTACGAATGGTTAAAATGATGATAGGAACGACTCGTCTCAGTTTGCCGCATTCGAAATCCTATTTCTTTTAAATAATCTAAAATAATGTCCAGGTATACAGGGAAAGAAAGGTTGAATAAGAAATTTTAAAACACTTCTCGTGTTAGAATTTTGCAAGTTTTCCAAAAATAAAGAAAGGTTGTTAGCATAAGAACTATTTACTTAAACATAAACAAACATTTAGGCCTAAAGCTTCAATCAATAAATATAAAAGACCCTGTATGCCGTGCACTTATCAACGGCATTATCTGTTAGCTGGTTATTTAGTGTAAGTGCTCATACAGGTGGGCGGTTTCTAGGTAACACATTCGGATTAGAATAGGTACCTTAGTTATGTTATTTTGTTATAATATCAATTTAAATTCTGGCTATGTGGTAATAGACTTGTTATTTACTGTTTCATAAAGTCGTAAGTCAATCACATTTACTATATCATATCGTAGCCATTAGTGCTTATTACAATACTACCTATCTAAATAGACTTGTTATTATTAGTTCTAAATCTCATACCACCTTAGCTTAGGTGTAGGTGCGACAATGACAAAGCAGTGAAAGGTACTGCTCACTGATTACAGATAGCAATAAACATATCAATTTCTATATTTTCTTATAATAAAAAGTTTACATTTATACTCAGCGATAGAAATATCTATACTACTTACACTTAATCATACAAAATGGATCGCCTAGTAGATAAGTGTATGCAGTAATATGCAAGAGGTAATATGTAAACGAGTCGGTAGTCGTACAGAATTAAGGCTGACGTACAACATGTCTTATTCATTGGGCAATACGTCTTACAAGCGGAAGAAATGGCGTAAGATGAGATGATTGATCTGGTATAACTACTAAATGCATGCAAATGTATGTGAGGTAAAGTAGGAAAGGACGGGAGCTAACTGTCTTCGTAGCCTAGCGGTCTGAGTCTTGACTCCAGGATACATAGGTTCCTGGTTCGATTTTGGGGGGGCCTGGTGGGGCCACGAAGTTGATAGTGTAGGTGGGTTAGTTTGGTTTAGGTAGATATTTTGTGTTGTGGCTTGCTGAACCTAGTTCGTTCATATACAGGGTGTAAGGGACTGTGTAACGAAAGCTTTTCAGGCATGCTCAGCCCATGAAACTGAACAACTTTCCCCATGGAAGACATGGTGGTAAACGAAAATAAAACTGCCCTCCCAAACAAAATTCACGATCATCTGACTGACTTTGTATGGGAAGTCGAACATTTGAATTGAAGTGTTCCAATTCGAAGTGTTCCATGGTGAAAGTTATTCTTTTTCCTGCTCTGAGTGAGCACGTCTGCAAAGTTTTCGTTACACCGTCCCTCACACCCCGCATGTAACTTTTTAGACACTCGCGATATTTTTGCAGTAGGACTTTTGTTGAGCTAACAGAGGTCAATGTGTTTGTCTACTCACCCTTGACGACCTCTCCGTCGCGTTCCTCCTTCTGCTGCTTGATGTCTCCGGTGTGAGGGTCGTTCACGGCGTACTCGTAAGCGTAGCGGGGGTGCGGGTCCTGTAAATTAACAAGAGTTTTGGTTACCCTTCATCAATTCAAGCTCTAGCGCGCTGGGCCTTTTGTCGCATAGTGTACGTACCACCTACCATTCGCAAAACGTACCCCATGTGCAAAATGTACCCTTCGCAAAACTTACTCTTCGCAATGAAGCTTTACTTGTACCTACATTTTGCCCTAGTAATTATTCAGTGTGGATCTTCAGGCCTGTATTCACTTTGACTGTAGTCTTCTTCTTCTTTTCGTGTGGGACACCGAGTCGTTCAACGAAACGATGAACCCTGGTGTCAGACTGTAGTAAAGCGTATGGAGTGGCTACTCACACTTCACTCGCTAAAAATAAAAGTCTTCTATTCTATTCCTACTAAACACTAATCAAATTGAATACAGGCTTTAAGTCTAATTTATAGGCTGTAATGTATAACTCTGCTCTACATTTGTGAGATTGTTTTTCGTTTAGATTTCTTTCCGGCGCTTGAGGAGGTCCCGATTTCTGACGATTGTTAATTTATTGACGTACGTGCCATATTTTAAAATTATGTCAGTGATTACTAGTGTTATGCATTTGCTAGATATCCTGCTCAAGGCGAAATAAAAAAAAATGCTATGGAAACTTTCCATTGTTCTAAAGCTTTTGCAACATTTATCTTCATCTTGCATTTCGCAGGGCTTTGCTATTCGACTACCTACGGCCTACGCCCTTATCTGACGATAGATAAGATAAATCGAGTAATGTCGTGAGAAATGTCAACTAAAGTTCATGGTGTTACAAATAGAGCGAGTTCAACGCTACGCACAATGTTACCGAGCTAATGATCTACTTAGTTTGGTTTATTGGTGTTACGATTTGCACTTGCTGAATCTGTCTAATTTACTCATCTACTAATGATTTGAGTATTTTAGCCAAATTATGTTCCTGTGATACAGAACCATAGTCATAATCATAACTTTAACCTAAAAATAATATTTAGGTGGGATTGTTACAAGGTACACAGAACAGATTTTTTTTCTGCTTTTCGGTGGTGTCTAATTATATTTCTAAACGTTTCAAGTAGGTATTCCTTTTCTGATTATTTTTACTTATCAGTAATATATAATACTATTTCATTACATTTCAGTTTTTTACCATTACATAAGTAAGTAAGTACCGTACCTACTTCTACTTACTGTGCATACGCCTTACCATGTTTTGTTGTTCATTGGGCTCAATAACTCATGTTTATTTTATTAATATTATTCAGTCAGATCAATAAACATTGACTGATTTTGATTGATTGAAAGAAAGACTCTACTTACGACTTTGTAAATATTACAAAAATTGGGTACGTATTTTATAATCTGTTATGTAAGAATATTACAACTATGGTGATAATTTTGGATTAACTAGACTAGAAAAAGTTACCATTTTTCACTTCATTAATTTGAAAATTTAATGCGACATGCGTTGGTGTGCACTGAGTCGCTCTTGATAAAAGTAAGTCAATGTTTTGTATAAGTGTTTGTAAACTTGGGTTTTACTGTTGATGACTCAGTAACTACACCACTAAGCTTTTAAAAAGGAGGCTTGCTGGAACATTTTCGCAATACGATGCAAGTAAATGTACCTTAAGCAGGCTTTAAGCGGGCGGTGAGGTAAAAGCATCGTAACTGTGCCTACAAAAAGACAATTTATTACGAAACCTCAATCTCCTTTAAGTATTTATCGACTATCAACAAATTAATTCGTATTTTGTCCCAATTAAAAGTCTACATAAAGACAGGTAGGCGATCTTGTCTCGCTGCAAGTAATTAAATTAGTGCGTTGCAAAACATGTGTGTACGATCATTTCTCACATTTGAACGGGTAATTGATCGAGATTTCGATGTCACCGAACCTGATCAATCGTCCACTAATCAGAATTACATCACTAATTGAAGCAGGGCATGAAGTAACATCATATGTGTATCATGCATGCCGCAATGTCCTGCGGCGAAATTATTTAGTGGGCAGAAAAGTATGCTATTTACCTACAAATCAGGCTAAGCATGATTAATGAATTCAACGGATACGAATTCTCGAGATGTTTAACGCCGGGAAATGGTAGCAGTTGCTAGCCTAGTTTGGCATATGACTAATTAACTAGAATACGATAAAATTATGCAAATATAATGATAAAACTTACGTAGTTATCCAAGAACTCGGTGTGCACATTCTTTGCGTGTCCAGCGTGTTGATGAGCGGCTACATGGGTCAAGGCCGGGGCGGACACGTGGGCAACGGCGGGAGCGGCAACATGACCCACAGCTGGAGCAGAGTAGTGAGCTCCAGAAGACACACTGCTGTACTGAGCAACCGGCGCAGTATAATGTGACACCACTTGAGCGGCCTTGCTTGCAGGCGCAGAGTACTGAACGGCTGGAGCACTGTAATGTTGCGTCACTTGAGGGTACTGGCTGTAGTGCCCCGACACAGCTGGAGCGTAAGGAGCCACCGGAGCGGCGTATCCTGCGTTGTGTGACACTTGAGATAACGATGACACATATTGAGCTTGGCCTCTGTACTGAGGCGCAACTTGAGCAACAGGTGTCAAACCAGAAATGGGGCCAGGTTGAGGGTAGTGGGTTGAAGATGCTGAGATAGCAGTGTATCGCGCTGGTGTGATCAACTGTTGATGAATTTGCTGCACTCTGAGAGCCGGGGACGCGGCGTACTTAGCCGGAGCTGCGGCGAACACTTGAGTAACTACAGGCCCTCCAGCCTGAACGGTGCTGTAGGAGTTCAAAGATGCCTTCGCTGAGGAGCCAGTTGCTGCGTACGCTGATTGCTGAGCTGCTAAGTTTTGAGTCACGTATGTAGTCTTTGCCGGAGACTGGGCGAACTTGGCAATCAGGGGAGCTCCTGTGATTTTAGCCAAGATTGGTGCTTGGGCGTAAGTGGCTTGAGGAGTTACAGTTCTGCCGGTCGATCCTACTGCGGATAATCCAGCGGAAGTTGCGTATCCATGGACTTCTTGCTGCTGGTTTTGGACCTGGTTGGAGTACGCTGGTGCTTGAGCGTAGTTTGAGTGAGATACCACCGACTGGTAGGCGTTCGCCGGTGGCAGATATTGGTTGGACTGAGGAGCAGGTGCTTGGTACGAATATGCTTGAGACACATGTCCTACTTGAGAAGCAAATCCGCTCTGAGATGCGTATCCTCCATTGGTTGCGTATCCAGAATTTGATGAATATCCACCATGAGAGTATACAG